>CM037863.1:30106679-30706679 GCA_021292105.1 Anadara kagoshimensis | reverse complement strand
TTTTACAGATATATCCTTCCCTATGCGAGTTGCAGATGTCACTAGGTTTGAAAAGAAAAACAATATATCCGTTAACGTCTTCGGTTATGAGAAACAGGAAGTATACCCACTCCATATTACAAAACAAAGGGGGTTGAGACACGTCAATCTGATTGTTATCACTAAAGGGGAATCATATCATTATTGCTGGATCAAAAACTTTAACAGATTGCTGTCTGATCAACACAATGACAGAAATCAATACCATTACTGTCACTATTGCCTGCATGGATTTACCAAAAAGAAGCTTCTTGAAAGGCATTTACCGTACTGTGAAGTTCATGGCGCACAAAGGATTGAGATGCCATGCGACGAAGATGCAGTGTTGAAATATACAGATGTATCGAAACAACTAAAAGTACCATTCGTAGTCTATGCCGATTTTGAATGTATTTTGGAGAGACAATACGGATGCCAACCTAACCCAGAAAAGTCTTCAACCATCAAGTTGGCAAAGCATGTACCTTCTGGTTTCACCTATAAAGTTGTGGGTTTGACAGAGGAGCTAACAGAAAACCACGTGACATATAGAGGTTTAAATGCTGCCGATGTGTTCATAGAACATATGGTTCAGTTAGAAGAGCGATTGCTCGGAGTATTACGTGATACAAAACCTATGGAGATGACAGAAAAAGACATACATGATTTTGAAAATGCCACACACTGTCATATATGTAAAAGAGAATTAAATGGTGATGCCGTTCGCGATCATTGTCACGTGACCGGAAAGTATCGGGGTGCTGCACACAATACATGCAATTTAAACCTTAAACAAAGAGAGAGAATTCCCATATTTTTCCACAACTTACGAGGGTATGATGCACATCTCATAATGGAAGCCATTGGTAAAATAAAGCATAAGAAAATAAACTGCATTCCACAGAACCACGAAAAATATATTTCTTTTTCACTGGGAAAATTAGATTTCGTCGACAGTTTTCAGTTTTGTCCACTTCACTGGAAAAACTCGTCAACAACTTGGCCGAGGAAGATTTGAGTAAATTTCATCATCTTAGAACATATATACAATCTACACATCCAGGAAATGAACATATGAAAATGCAGCTGCTCAGCCAAAAGGGTGTGTATCCATATCGATACATGACTTCAACTAAGCGTTTTGAAGAAGAGTGTCTCCCTCCAATAGATGCTTTTTATAATGATTTGAATGAAAGGCAATTAACGGATGATCTGTATTTACATGCTGAAACGGTTTGGAAGGTTTTGCACATACAGAATCTTGGACAATACCATGACCTGTTATGGAAACTGACGTTCATCTTTTGGCTGATCTTTGAAAATTTTAGAGAATTGTGTATGAAGATATATAAACTAGACCCTGCTCACTTTTACACATCACCGGGCCTTGCATGGCAAGCTGCACTTAAAATGACAGGCGTAGAATTGGAACTGTTCACGGACCCTGACATGCACTTATTCATTGAAAAAGGCCTACGGGGTGGTATGGCCGTCATCACCAAACGTCATGCCAAAGCAAACAACACCTACCTTGATGACTATACAGAAGGTCAAGAATCAAACCATATCATCTATCTGGACGCAAATAACCTTTATGGCTGGGCCATGAGTCAGTCTCTGCCAACGCACGATTTTCAATGGTTGTGTAGAGAGGAAGCCTGTAACCTTGACATACCGTCATTAACGGAAGATGGAGAGACGGGATACATTTTAGAAGTAGATTTAGAATATCCAGCAGAACTACATGATCTACACAATGACTATCCCTTGGCTCCGGAGTCATTTAACATTAAGCCAGAAATGCTATCACCTTACCAAGAAAAATTGGTGGAGAAACTTGGTTTAAAGTTTACAGGCTGTAACAAGTTGGTGCCCAATTTGTATGACAAGAAAAAATATGTGGTGCATTATCGGAATCTCCAGCTTTACCTGTCACTTGGCATGCGGCTTGAAAAAATACATAGAGTGTTGTCATTCAAGCAGAGTACCTGGTTGAAATCGTACATTGACTTTAACACAAACATGAGAAAAAATGCAGAAAACGAATTTGAGAAGGACTTTTACAAATTGATGAATAACGCTGTATTTGGAAAAACCATGGAGAACTTAAGAAAGAGGGTTGATATCCAGTTAGTACATCAGGAGAAACGACTTCATAAACTTACAAAGAAACCCGGTTTTAAATCTTTCAAAATTTTTAACAAAGATCTTGCATCTGTCGAGTTACAAAAACAAAAGTTGGTATTGAACCGCCCCATTTATGTCGGATTTTCCATTCTTGAGTTATCAAAAGTGTTGATGTATGACTTTCATTACAATTACATAAAAAAGAAATATGATGATCGTGCACAGCTTTTGTTCACAGACACAGATTCACTTTGTTATGAAGTAAATACAGAGGATATCTATCAGGATATGGAAGTAGACAAGGATCTATTCGATTTTAGTGGTTACCCGAAAAAACATCCCCTCTATGACATCACCAATAAAAAAGTCATTGGGAAAATGAAAGACGAAACTTCATCAGTTCCTGTAAAAGAATTTCTAGGTCTCAGAGCTAAAATGTATAGCCTAATTTATGGCGATGAAGAAAAGAGGACAGCCAAAGGAGTCAGCAAAGCCGTCATTGAATCAAAGTTACGTCATGACCTGTATAAAGAATGCCTCTTTTCCAGAGAAACCCAGATGGAGTCTATGCATCTTTTTAGAACGGACCGCCATGCTATTTACACAGTAAACTAAATAAAACAACGCTATCTGCATACGATGACAAGCGATACATACTAGATGATGGAATACACACCTTAGCACATGGCCACTGGCGTATATATAAAGAGTGAAACCAGTCATTTTTCTCATTTAACTATTGACAGTCGAGGTGTAAACATGTCAAACCAATGCCCCGTTTGCGGTGTTTATCTCTCAAGAAGAGATGTAATGTTACGACACATGAGACTTAAACACAGTATATCACCACCACCGCGCAGTTACACCGCAGTTGCCGCCACCACCGCCGCAGTTACCACCGCAGTTGCCGCCGCCACCGCAGTTACCACCGCAGTTGCCGCCGCCGCAGTTACCACCGCAGTTGCCGCCACCACCGCCGCAGTTGCCACCGCCGCAGTTACCACCGCAGTTGCCGCCGCCGCCGCAGTTACCACCGCAGTTGCCGCCGCCGCAGTTACCACCACCACCGCTGCAGCAGTTACCGCCGCATCACACCAACAGGGACAGCTCCCCGAGTTTAGATTTCTTCATCCATTTACGGCTATATGTTCAGGCCCCACGTCTTGTGGCAAAACTTTCCTCGTCAAAACATTGTTACAACAGAATCATTTTAAGATAAGTCCGCCACCAGAGAGAATCCTTTGGCTTTACAGACGATGGCAACCATTATATGACGTCATCAAAAATACGGCGTATCCAGCAGTCGAGTTTATCCAAGGGATACCATTAGATTTGGATAAGGACAGTTTCTTAGATCCTAAAGTGAGGAATCTCATTGTACTAGACGACCTCATGTCTGTCAAAGATGCTAGAATTAACGATTTATTTACCGAAGGAAGTCACCATAGAAACCTTCAATCATTGCTATTAACCAGAATTTGTATTTCAACAAAGATCCGACAAAGAAGAAACTGCCATTATCTCATTTTGTTTAAAAATCCAATAGATAAACAACAAAGTCATGACTTGGCTAGACAAATGTACCCTGGAAAAGCCAATTATTTATTAGACAAATTTGAGGAAGCTACCGCCAAACCGTATGGCTACTTGATGATAGATCTTAAACCGGCAACATCCGAATCGCAGCGTCTGCAGTGTAATATATTGAACCAGAAAAAGAAAAAACAGAAACATACCAGACACAGGGTTGAAGCTATAAAAGGACCAGGAGCAACAGATTTAATTCATTCTTCAGAAGATTATCAAAGCGAGCAGACGTGTGACATGGCTTCCTGCGACGATTGCGGTACTATGTTTGCCGACCACCACGACTACAAAGACACGTTAAAAAGTGGTGTCCAGAAAAATCAAACGGTGAATTGCCAAATCAATATGCGGAACTGAGAACGCTTGAACCACCGGATTATTATCAGCCTGGACAGTATGCCGAATTAAAAACACTTCAGCCTTTGGGTAAGCGCAAAATGGAAACCGATGAAGAACGGCAAAATAAAAAGACCAGGTGGAATGAGGACCGTGAAGATGAAGCTTTCGAACATATTTTAAAATTAGCAAGAGAAGACACAGAAGAAGAGTGGGATAGAAAATATAAAAAGTACACAGAAGATGGATTTTCCGACGAGGAGGCAAAAACCAAAGCAAACAAAAAATTAAAAAGTGAAGATTTAAAAGAGCTCATGGGTAAATATGGACAAGTTATAAAATACATATTACAATTACAAAATGGAAAGCTTCACAGAAAGGTCATGCAAAAGGTTCAGCAATTCATCGAAGAAGGATATGATTGGACCAGAGCCATAAAAACAACTGTGAGAAAATATAAACACGAACTGGAATCATTTATGGAAAATAAAGACAGTGGAACCGAAGCGGATACGGAGGAGGAAGAGGACTAATATATAATGTGTGGGATTTTGTAATTGAATCATTATTATCAGAAATTTTAAAGTGTAAACATGCCTCATTGGGAAGAGTATTTAAAAGAAATCTATTTTAATCCGAAAACACCGGCTGCTTTCTCCGGTCCAGATAAATTATACAGATTGTTAAAAGAGACGGTAAATATGTCTTAAGCAATATAAAATTAGAAAATGGTTGCAAAGACAAGAGTCCTATAGCTTACAACGCCCTGTAAGAAGAACATTTAAAAGAAATAAGATTATGGTGACGGGGATCGATGACCAGTGGTCTGCCGATTTAATGGATATGGTGAAATTTGCCAAGTACAACGACGGTATAAAATACGTGTTGTTAGTCATCGACATCTTTTCAAAGTACGTGTGGTTGCGTCCACTTAAAGACAAGAAGGGCATTTCGGTTGCTGAAGCATTCAAAGCTATTTTAAATGAAGGGCGCAAACCTAGCAGAATAAGGACAGATTCGGGACAAGAATTTAAAGCTAAAATAGTTCAAGCTCTGTTCAAAAGAGAGAATATACAACACTTACTAGCATATAACGAAAGTAAGGCGGCAGTGGCAGAAAGGGCCATCAAAACCATAAAAAGTAGAATTTACCGTTATTTTACTTAAGACAGTCTTATGACTATGTCAAAAAATTACAGTCCTTTGCCGATAGTTATAACCAAACGTATCATCGTACTATCGGTATGGCTCCGGACAAAGTAACAAAAAACAAAGAAACTAATATCTGGTGGCGGGTGTATTGGCCGAAAAAAGAAATATCTGTTAGAAAAGTTAAAAGAGTCCATAAACCTTTTAAATTTAAATAGGAGACAAGGTAAGGATCTCTCACTTAAAAATATATTTAGTCGCGAATACGATGAGCGGTGGACGGGTGAAATCTTCACCATTTCTCAAAAGATATTACGGGGTGGCTTACCTGTCTATAGAATCAAAGATTATGATATGGAGATGAAATCAAAGGGACGTTTTATCAATCCGAATTGCAAAAAATTGAGGTCAGAGACGATGATATGTGGAAAGTCGAAACAATCTTAAAAACGCGGGGAAAGGGGCTAATAAGCAATATTTCGTAAAATGGTTGCACTGGCCAAAAAATTCAATTCTTGGGTCAAAGCTAATGATGTACAAAATGTGTAAATAACTATTGTAAATATTTTTGTAACTGTATGTATTTTATATGGAGCTCTGTAAAACATTTATTTCAGCGGGAAAGGGGTGGGGTGTTTGGAGAGCGAACTACTCTGGAAAGGCCATATCGGGCCCTGCATGGAAGGAAAGGAGCGTACGTCAATGCAGATCGCAACGAATACTTCCGTGTAGGTAGTAGACGGTTCTCACGTTAAGGGCTTCAGTACTTGTTGTACATACTAGAGACAGATCAACCAGTACTGGGCACTCGATGTTATCTGTTAGGGCTGTATATGGGGATTATGTACAAATGGTTTGACTTTTGTAAATAAATTGTTGTAAATAAACTGATCGCATTTGTCTTTTTTGAAACCACACACACACACACACACACACACACACACACAAACACACACACACACAGAATATAACTTGACAAATGATATTGTACTTGGTTGTCTGCATTAAGTAGACCGTATATATATATATAAAGAGTTCAGCTGAGTGATGGTGTTTAACATCCAAGTCAAGAATATTTCACTTATATCGAGACGTCGCCACAATGCAAATGTGTAGATATTTTACCTGTGCGTTGCGTTGATGGTTTTATACATCCGAATTCTTTATCGGGTACCTATTTTTAGTTCCTATCCGAAACAACTGTGACTTTCATTTCGTAATAGTAAAACACAGTCACTACCCACTTTCGATTCTTGGAAGCCAGACCCGGTCGGAGTTTGAACCCACTCCTCTCACTTAAGGAGCTAACACTCTAGCCAATGAGCTACCGCAGTGGTAAATGGATTTATGGATGATTAATTAAAAAGCACCTGCAAACCTATCTCCGTCCCACGCACCTGGAATTGACGGTTTCGGGTGATTAACTACAAAAATAAACACCCTTCACCTGTCTATACTATCTCCGTACCACGCACCGGGGTGGGACGGCTTCAGTGGGACAAGACTCCCCATATTAAAGTAACGGGAAAAATGGACCGGAAGTGAGCCAGAACCCTGGTTTTTCCTCTACTCATGTATATGAAATCAAATGTGATTTTTCCCTCAAACTTCCGTGCTTACTTTATCATCTGATGGATTTCATTAAGCTTCGAGGCAACAACACAGCTAACGATGTCCCATACTATTTCATCTTATTAAAAGTCTCCGTTTTAATCATAGTTTTTGTGCAACAGATATATGTTTATTTTTATCATGTTAAAAAAGTTTTGCAGTGGCCTTTACATCAACTGTTTTAATAAGTTTAACGGGGAGGATCGTTGATATAGACAATATCTTGTTAGCAGTATTAGATTAAGTAGTAGTATACCTTTCTGAAGCTGAACTTCATTAGGCGTCGAGGTAACATAACGCCTAATGAAGTCCCTTACTATATCTTATTACAAAATAAATTTCATAAGGCGTGGAGGTACCTTAACGCCTAATGAAGTCCCTTACTATATCTTTGTACATAGTGGATTTCATTAGGCGTCGAGGTAATGTAACGCCTAACGAAGTCCATTACTATTTTTGTGCATAGTGGACTTCATTAGGCGTCGAGGTAACTTAACGCCTAATGAAGTCCCTTACTATATCTTTGTACATAGTGGATTTCATTAGGCGTCGAGGTAACGTAACGCCTAATGAAGTCCCTTACTATATCTTTGTACATAGTGGATTTCATTAGGCGTCGAGGTAACGTAACGCCTAATGAAGTCCCTTACTATATCTTTGTACATAGTGGATTTCATTAGGCGTCGAGGTAACGTAACGCCTAATGAAGTCCCTTACTATATCTTTGTACATAGTGGATTTCATTAGGCGTCGAGGTAACTTAACGCCTAATGAAGTCCCTTACTTTATCTTTGTACATAGTGGATTTCATTAGGCGTCGAGGTAACTTAACGCCTAATGAAATCCACTATGTACAAAGATGTAGTAAGGGACTTTATTAGGCGTTAAGTTACCTCGACGCCTAATGAAATCCATTTTGTAATAAGATATAGTAAGGGACCTCATTAGGCGTTACGTTACCTCGACGCCTAATGAAATCCATTTTGTAATAAGATATAGTGAGGGACTTCATTAGGCGTTAAGTTACCTCGACGCCTAATGAAATCCACTATGTACAAAGATGTAGTAAGGGACTTCATTAGGCGTTAAGTTACCTCGACGCCTAATGAAATGCACTATGTACAAAGATATAGTAATGGACTTCATTAGGCGTTAAGTTACCTCGACGCCTAATGAAATCCACTATGTACAAAGATGTAGTAAGGGACTTTATTAGGCGTTAAGTTACCTCGACGCCTAATGAAATCCATTTTGTAATAAGATATAGTAAGGGACCTCATTAGGCGTTACGTTACCTCGACGCCTAATGAAATCCATTTTGTAATAAGATATAGTGAGGGACTTCATTAGGCGTTAAGTTACCTCGACGCCTAATGAAATCCACTATGTACAAAGATGTAGTAAGGGACTTCATTAGGCGTTAAGTTACCTCGACGCCTAATGAAATGCACTATGTACAAAGATATAGTAATGGACTTCATTAGGCGTTAAGTTACCTCGACGCCTAATGAAATCCACTATGTACAAAGATATAGTAATGGACTTCATTAGGCGTTAAGTTACTTCGACGCCTAATGAAATCCACTATGTACAAAGATATAGTAAGGGACTTCATTAGGCGTTACGTTACCTCGACGCCTAATGAAATCCACTATGTACAAAGATATAGTAATGGACTTCATTAGGCGTTAAGTTACCTCGACGCCTAATGAAATCCACTATGTACAAAGATAAAGTAAGGGACTTCATTAGGCGTTAAGTTACCTCGACGCCTAATGAAATCCACTATGTACAAAGATATAGTAATGGACTTCATTAGGCGTTAAGTTACCTCGACGTCTAATGAAGTCCATTATGTGATAAGATAAAGTAAGGGACTTCATTAGGCGTTATGTTACCCCGACGCCTAATGAAGTTCAGCTTTAGAAAGGTATACTACTACTTTATCTAATACTGCTAACAAGATATTGTCTATATCAACGATCCTCCGCGTTTTAACTCATTAAAACACTTGATATAAAGTCCACTGCAAAACTTTTTTTTTCATGGTAAAAATAAATATATCTGTTGCACATAAACTGTGATTAAAACGGATGAAATACTTTGGGACATCGTTAGCCATGTTGTTGCCTCGAAGCTTAATGAAATCCATCACATGATAAAGTAAGCACGGGAGTTTGGGGGGAAAAAATCACATTGATTTCATATACATGTACGTATGATGGATTCTAAGAAACCTTGTTGAGAAATTTAGCGGAGAAGATAGATAAAAAAAAAAAATAATAATAATAAATAAATAAATAAATATTATTATATTTTGGGCACCTTATTACATGCATGGTAATGCACGCAAGATTAAAATATTGTAAAATGCAAAACAATAGCAGAGTGTTGCTAATGTTATTTACATGTGCAGCTCGGCATTTAGCAATGAAAGTCACGGGGTCCTTCGGAAAAGACCCGATAAACCAAAGCATCACATGATAACAATGTATCACAGAAAGTGTGGCTCGTTGGAGACCCTCCCTGTACACTGTACGCACCTCAAAGGAATAACTTCAAATATTCCATCTATAGCTGGTGATATCTCTATATAAGTAAATATTCTTGACTAGATCTAAAGAAACCCATTCAACAAACCAATCAATCAATCAATCAGTCAGTCTTTCAGTCAGTCAGTCAGTCAGTCAATCAATCAATCAATCAATCAATCAATCAATCAATCAATCAATCAATCAATCAATCAATCAATCAATAATTCTCGATTGGTACCTTTTATGCCTCCCTAAAAAGAGCTAAAACTATAACGGTCTTTGAAGTGACAAATATATCCCTTTCCCAACGTCCAGACTGACGAACGGACGGACAGACGGACAATAACTTTGGTTCCAAGTCTGATCAAAATCCATTCATAGACATGGAAGCTACATATTTAAGCTTACACGATATTTTGACGAGCGGGCGGACGGACGGACGGACCGACGGACCGACGGACGGACAGGATGATTTGTATAAATACCCCCTAAACATTTTGCGGGGGTATGGTACGGTTGGACAAAGCACACGATGTATGTGCCTGAATGTACGTTGCTATTGCTAGTTGGTCTAAATTGAAGTCGTAAATTTGAGACTTTTTTTGGTAATATATAAAAGTCTCCTCGTCTGGAGCCCCAATCTGTGGACTTCATTAGGCGTCGAAATTGTCAACGCCTAATGAAGTCCGGACTTCATTAGGCGTTGCAATTTCGACGCCTAATGAAGTCCGGACTTCATTAGGCGTCGGACTTCATTAGGAGTTGTTACAAGGCTGTCTTTTCCAAGGTTCTTGGTTAAAAATTCATGTAATCTGGACAAAAATGTGAAACACTCTTAGAATTGGTATTTTTAAATTTTGTATTATTTTGTATTTATGAGAGAGAGCAAAATAATTAATACTATGGCATATTTAATCGAATGTTGTTAATTTTTAAAAGATAAAATATGCCTTTCCATATAGCAAAAAAACCATCTACTGTATCACAAATTATTTGTTTGGTCATTTTTATTAGATAAAGGATTTTGAATTAAAAATGAGAGCAATGAAAGACATTACTGGTACTTGTATCATTTTCAATGATAATAATAATGATAATGTGGTTTAAAAATCAGTTTAAGCATACAAATTACTCTTAACAATATTGGATTAGTAGAAATATGAAATTTTAAAAATTTGACTAAGATGGGAAGCATGGTTGTTATTATTCACTTTCCACCTGTCATCAAACAGTACAGTTAGATCAAAAGCTTACATTCTTCGTGTGAGCACATTTCAGTTCTCTCATTTACACACCTAGAGGGTTCATTACATACCTGCCAACAAAAAACTTCTGTTCTTGATTCTGATTGGCTCACTTAATCTAACCTTGAACACAATTGGTTTACTTTGCATTTTGAATCATTATTCTGCAGTAATGTGTCTAGTGTGTGTCTCAGAAATGAAGATAGATTTTTCTGCCTCCTATTTTGGACACAAAGTTTGAAGTTGAGAAGTTAAAAGTCATGAAAAAGGTAAGGCTATTTATCTCTTATTAGAGTTTTAGAAGCCTGTATGATTTTTTTCAATTTTAATTAAAATTTGGAAAAAGATGGGGGGGGGGTATTTTGTGGGTTTTTTATTGTGATTTAAAGATCAGCTTTGATTTTATTTCAGTTTTGATTTGGAAAAGATGGGGGGGGGCTATAATTATGATTTAACAATCTGAATCTGCTTTGTCTGATTTGAATTATAACATGTTACATGTTATATGTTTGTAAAGTTACTGTTTCCCATGTGATATGTAAATTTTAAATGTGATGCCCCGTAAGTACACGAGAGAGAGTTCCATTTACACCCTCCGCTAAAGTTTTAATTATGATTTTAAACTGAAAATAACTATAGCTATTTTGAACATTTCTGTGAAAAAAAATTCCAAAATTTAAAAAGGTATGAATGGAACTCTTATTATAGTCCGATCACATTTTCAGTGATGAAAAAACTTGTTTTGAATGGGTGGTGTGATTCAAACTTAGATTTCTCACTTGATATAACTTCAATAGACGTGAAATTTCACACGTGTTATAAGAACATATTTTTTCATATTTTGAATATTTTTTTTCAAATATTTTCAGCTTTTTCAATTTTTTGCTTTTAATTTATAAAAAATTTTAATAAACTTCTTCGATAAAAGTTTGTTGAAAAATTAATACTTGTTCATTTGCAGTCTTGTTTTAAAGATAAGTATTTAAAAATACTATTTTTCTATCTGCATGGTTAAATTTTTAATATTCACTGTAGTTTTTGAGTTTTTGGGAGTCAAAATTTAGCAATTAATTGAAAGGTAGCTGTTGTCCCTCTGATATTTTGATATGGCATATTGGACAGTTTCATTCATGTAAGTCATTCATAATTGGGTTTTTATTGGCTAATACGCATTCACGCGATACAGGTTTATACATGTGTTTACGTCACTGACTAACCTATTGCACTTGATTATGAATGGACAACAGGTAAAACAGCACAAACATCAAAATAATGAATAATATTAATTTATTACAATTGTTTGGCCTAGAACGACACAATTTTTAATCAAATGTTTTAAAACTACAAAACCTTTAAGCTAATCTAACAAAGCCGATATTTTTGTCTCAAAACATGTAGTTTTTTTGGCGATAATGCATTTTACTACGTGATAAGCATTGTCTGAATTCAGATGCGCGTCTGATAAAAACAGGTTTTATTTGATTTTTAGACTTGATATAAAAAATTAATCAAATTATTTAAACACATGTTATAAAATAAACAGATCTACATATAACATTACTGAAATCTGAGGTACTGGTAAGTAATCCACAATCTTTTTAAAACCACATCGGTTTTCATCACTGAATAAGTGATCAGACTATAAAGGTAAATGTTACTGACCCAAAAAAGTCAAAGCCTATATAATTATAGACTAATAACTTCAGAGTTTATCCAGGTTTAAGTAATGAGACAAGAGATCGAAAAATGACTCAATCCACCACCTTTGCCACACTCCCACTAACCCTCCCCCAACCCTGTAATAACCACATTTCACATTAGGTAGTCTTTTGCATTGTACACATGTCCATTTACTTAGCAGCTGGTGTACTGGAACAATATATAATTTGATGTCTTGCTCAAGGATGTACCACACAGTCACTAGGGGTTTGAACCCACGGCCATTAATAAGTCTGCACCCTTGACCACAGGATCATTTGTTTACAATGACCATGTTTAGTTAAAGAAAGAGAGGAACACAGGTTGTCACAAATTAACCAAAATCTTTTCAGAGCTTTTAGATTTTTGGGCTCCTCTTTGACTGGATGGTGTCTATTGAGTCAGAGTTGATTGAGATCCCTAAGTGTAAGCTTTTAGACTATTTGGGCTCCTCTTTGACTGGATGGTGTCTATTGAGTCAGAGTTGATTGAGATCCCTAAGTGTAAGCTTTTAGACTATTTGGGCTCCTCTTTGACTAGATGGTGTCTATTGAGTCAGAGTTGATTGAGATCCCTTAGTGTAAGTAAGTGTAAGCTTTTAGACTATTTGGGCTGCTCTTTGACTAGATGGTGTCTATTGAGTCAGAGTTGATTGAGATCCCTTAGTGTAAGTAAGCTTGTCAGTTTTCTTTTAAAAGATTTGTGGTTTTCAGTGCATGTTCTGGTTTCCCCACCTTCAAAGAACTGCCTGTCTGAATAAATTGAAAAAGTCTTTACAAGCATTAACCAAATAAACAATGTACACAAATGGTACGAGCATACAAGAGTGAATTTTTCACACTTCATATCTCAGGATCTGATCATATCTGAAGCTGTAATCTCACCATAGTAGGTTTTGTATTATTTTTTCTGTCAATTTATTTGGATAGTGTAGTTTCTTTAGACCTTGAAACTATCTGTACCAGGTACATAGCCAGTTTGCTTGCATATTACTTTGGTAAGTCATGGTTGTATTAATCCAGTCATTCTAAAGTTTGACCTCCAACTAATTGCAACAGGATGTATTTTGTTACTTATATGCTCTTATATACATGAAATGTTTATAGTAAAAATTCGGGTCTGACCCAAGACTTGAAAGTGGGTAGTGACTGTTCTTTCGCCAAGCACTCGGCATTACGAAATGAAAGTCACGGTTCTTGTGGATGGGAACTTAAAATTAACGAGGTCCCATGTCACAGTGGGCTTGGCATGCTAAAGAACCCTGCTGTATAATGTCATAAGCGCAACACACAGGCAAAATTTCTGCACCTTCGCCTATAGCTGTCGACGTCTCGATATAAGCGAAATATTCTTGACTGGGGCGTTAAACACCATCACTCACTCACTCACTCACTCTTAACATTTATAACATGAATTACCCGTATAGGTGGGCGGACACAAAAGACCTCCAGATTCTGGCAGAGTTAAAACAACAGAAATTTAAATTAGTGGTGGAAATGATACCGCTAAATACATGTATAAGTAATTAGCGCAAAAGGACGCTTCCCTTTAATTTTTTATGTGTTTTTTTCTATAGACAAGGGAGATAACTCTTGTAAAACAGGTGGAATTTCAGTCCCATTGGCAATGTTTTTTGCTATTTTAACAAAATATGAAGCAAAAACACTGTAATTGTTTCCATATATACATTTAACATTTCTGAGCTCATTTTAAGTTAAATGATCAGCCCATTTTAAATCAGCTGCAATTTATTTTAAGTCTGTCACAATTTAATATTTCTAGTAACAAAGAGTTAATGATAGAATACTTAGAGTAATTGCTGTGGAAGTATAGAAAAGTTATGTTTTTTATCCTGATATACACTTATTTTATCATTTTTGTGCATATCCAAATATATCTCAAGTTAATTAATTTTTTTTTCATCTTTTCATCATTTCCTCATTACAGTTTTGCATAAAGCCATTCAACAAAATAATTTTTTTTTCTTACATTTCATAGAAATATTGCAATCAAAATTATCTTAAATTATTCATTTTAAGTCTTTGTATAAATTTTCGTTTAATTTCTGTGCTTTCTTCATATAGTAACAAAAAATACTGGAAAATTTTTATGTAAATTTAGGCTCCCAGTAGCTATCCCCTTTTCTATAGAAATTCAATGGGCAAAAAAACAAATTTCTACTGAATTGAAATTGTTAGAATTTTTATGGTGAATAATAAGATTCTCTTGAAAACAATCACATAAAAGTATTTTCTGTTGGAATTATTTGAGGTTTGACCCTATTTTTTCATAGAATGACTAGACTATATATGGGTCTGCTGACAGTGTATGGGAGTTTACTCTGTTGTTACAATGGACACCATCAATTAAAATCTACAGTCAAACCTTATTTAAAGACCACCTCTATATAAAAGGCCACCTGCTTTTAAAGGCAAGTGAAAGCTCTTTATATATGTTATTTGAACCTGTATACAAGGCCACATGTCCATAAAGGTGATCTCTATAGACAGGTTTGACTGTTCATTAACAATGCTGGCCTTGATTTAACTTCATTATCATTATTATTTGTTAAATGTTCATCAAAAGTATCTTAATTGTGCTTAATTGGAGACAAGTGACACTTGTTGAATTATTTAATGATATAAAGAATTTACATTAAAGAATCTACACTGAGTAAACAGCAGGATTCATATATCAGCTTCCTTTTCTCTAAAGAGGTTCTTTACAAACGGCACAAAATTAAATGGAAATGTTAATTAAAATGTATGTACATATATACAGTGTAACTAAAACTTTGGTCCAGAAGGACTGAACAAAGACATGTTGTTCCATTGTATAGAAGTCAGTTTTCAGGGTTCAATTAAGACAGACTTAACTTTACCTTAGTTAATACAGTTTCTGTTTACTAATGGTTCAGTTTAGATATATGTTACTAAAACTAGGTTTAAACAGTTTCTGTTTACTCTGGACCAGTTTAGACAGATTTCACAGTTTACTCTGGACCAGTTTAGACAGATTTCACAGTTTCCTCTGGACCAGTTTAGACAGATTTCACAGTTTCCTCTGGACCAGTTTAGATAGATTTCACAGTTTACTCTGGACCAGTTTAGATAGATTTCACAGTTTCCTCTGGACCAGTTTAGATAGATTTCACAGTTTACTCTGGACCAGTTTAGACAGATTTCACAGTTTACTCTGGACCAGTTTAGACAGATTTCACAGTTTACTCTGGACCAGTTTAGACAGATTTCACAGTTTATTCTGGACCAGTTTAGACAGATTTCACAGTTTACTCTGGACCAGTTTAGATAGATTTCACAGTTTACTCTGGACCAGTTTAGACAGATTTCACAGTTTATTCTGGACCAGTTTAGATAGATTTCACAGTTTACTCTGGACCAGTTTAGACAGATTTCACAGTTTACTCTGGACCAGTTTAGACATATTTCACAGTTTACTCTGGACCTGGACCAGTTTAGATATATTTCACAGTTTAGACAATTTGTTTACTCAAGTTTCAGTATAGACAGGTTTCACTGAAGCTAAATTAAGAGTTTGGTTACTCAGGGTTCAACTTGGCAGTTTTACTTTAGTTAGGCTTAGACAAGTTCTATTAAATCAGGGTTCAGTTCAAACAGCTGGTTTTTACTGTTGCTAAATTCAGGTAGAATTTAATTCACTTAGAATTTACTTAAGACAGGTGTTAGAGTTTAAACAATTAATATACTCAGGTTCCAGTTTAGACATGTTTCACTGTAGCTAAATAAAGGAAGTTTCAGTTTACTTGTTCAGTTTTCACTAGTCTAGCTGTAATTAAGTTTAGACAGTTTTCAGTTAACTCAATGGTTCAGTTTTTAAAAGTGTTACTATAGTTTACCCAGGGTTCAGTTTAGACAGGTTTGACTGTAGTTTGTCCAGGACAGTTTCTTTTTAATCAGGTTGCAGTTTACACAGGTTTGACTGTAGTTTGTCCAGGACAGTTTCTTTTAATCAGGTTGCAGTTTACACAGGGTTGACTGTAGTTTGTCCAGGACAGTTTCTTTTTAATCAGGTTGCAGTTTACACAGGTTTGACTGTAGTTTGTCCAGGACAGTTTTTTTAATCAGGTTGCAGTTTACACAGGGTTGACTGTAGTTTGTCCAGGACAGTTTCTTTTTAATCAGGTTGCAGTTTACACAGGTTTGACTGTAGTTTGTCCAGGACAGTTTCTTTTAATCAGGTTGCAGTTTACACAGGTTTGACTGTAGTTTGTCCAGGACAGTTTCTTTTTAATCAGGTTGCAGTTTACACAGGTTTGACTGTAGTTTGTCCAGGACAGTTTCTTTTTAATCAGGTTGCAGTTTACACTGGTTTCAGTGTTAAGTTAAAACACTTTGTGTTTATGCAGACTTTAGTTTAGACATGCTGTACTAGTGTAATTGAATTGTAACAGCATCCCAGTTAGACTACAGCTCTGTTTAGACAGTTTAAGTTTACTCAGGGTTCAGTTTAGCCATGTTGTACTAGTGTATAAATATAAACATGGTTTTTAGACATTATCCACTGTATTCTATGTTAAGAGAGTTTAAGTTTACTCAGAGTTCAGTTTAGATGGATATCACTGTAGCTAATTAAAGACACTTTTCAGTTTACTTAGTTCAGTGCAGACAGGTTTCTCTTGTAAAGTTTTAAAGTCTTCAGTTAACATGGGGTTCAGTTCAGACAGTTCCACTGTAGTTTAGTTTTAAAGTCTTCAGTTAACATGGGGTTCAGTTCAGACAGTTCCACTGTAGTTTAGTTTTAAAGTGTTCAGTTAACATGGAGTTCAGTTTAGACAGGTTTCACTGTAGTTAAGTTTTGAAGTTTTCAGTTAACATGGGGTTCAGTTTAGACAGGTTTCACTGTAGTTAAGTTTTGAAGTTTTCAGTTAACATGGGGTTCAGTTTAGACAGGTTTCACTGTAGTTTAGTTTTAAAGTGTTCAGTTAACATGGGGTTCAGTTTAGACAGGTTTCACTGTAGTTTAGTTTTGAAGTCTTCAGTTAACATGGGGTTCAGTTCAGACAGTTCCACTGTAGTTTAGTTTTAAAGTGTTTAGTTAACATGGGGTTCAGTTTAGACAGGTTTCACTGTAGTTAAGTTTTGAAGTTTTCAGTTAACATGGGGTTCAGTTTAGACAGGTTTCACTGTAGTTTAGTTTTAAAGTGTTCAGTTAACATGGGGTTCAGTTTAGACAGGTTTCACTGTAGTTTAGTTTTGAAGTCTTCAGTTAACATGGGGTTCAGTTCAGACAGTTCCACTGTAGTTTAGTTTTAAAGTGTTTAGTTAACATGGGGTTCAGTTTAGACAGGTTCACTGTAGTTTAGTTTTAGTCCTTCAGTTTAACATGGGGTTCAGTTCAGACAGTTCCACTGTAGTTTATTTTAAAGTGTTTAGTTAACATGGGGTTCAGTTTAGACAGTTCACTGTACTTTAGTTTTGAAGTCTTCAGTTAACATGGGGTTCAGTTCAGACAGTTCCACTGTAGTTTAGTTTTAAAGTCTTCAGTTAACATGGGGTTCAGTTCAGACAGTTCCATTGTAGTTTAGTTTTAAAGTGTTCAGTTAACATGGGGTTCAGTTCAGACAGTTCCACTGTAGTTTAGTTTTAAAGTGTTTAGTTAACATGGGGTTCAGTTTAGACAGGTTTCACTGTAGTTTAGTTTTGAAGTCTTCAGTTAACATGGGGTTCAGTTTAGACAGTTCCACTGTAGTTTAGTTTTAAAGTGTTCAGTTAACATGGAGTTCAGTTTAGACAGGTTTCACTGTAGTTAAGTTTTGAAGTTTTCAGTTAACATGGGGTTCAGTTTAGACAGGTTTCACTGTAGTTAAGTTTTGAAGTTTTCAGTTAACATGGAGTTCAGTTTAGACAGGTTTCACTGTAGTTAAGTTTTGAAGTTTTCAGTTAACATGGGGTTCAGTTTAGACAGGTTTCACTGTAGTTTAGTTTTGAAGTCTTCAGTTAACATGGGGTTCAGTTCAGATAGTTCCACTGTAGTTAAGTTTTAAAGTGTTCAGTTAACATGGGGTTCAGTTTAGACAGGTTTCACTGTAGTTTAGTTTTGAAGTCTTCAGTTAACATGGGGTTCAGTTCAGACAGTTCCACTGTAGTTTAGTTTTAAAGTGTTCAGTTAACATGGGGTTCAGTTTAGAAAGGTTTCACTGTAGTTTAGTTTTGAAGTCTTCAGTTAACATGGGGTTCAGTTCAGACAGTTCCACTGTAGTTTAGTTTTAAAGTGTTCAGTTAACATGGGGTTCAGTTTAGACAGGTTTTACTGTAGTTTAGTTTTGAAGTTTTCAGTTAACATGGGGTTCAGTTTAGACAGGTTTTACTGTAGTTTAGTTTTGAAGTTTTCAGTTAACATAGGGTTCAGTTTAGACAGGTTTTACTGTAGTTTAGTTTTGAAGTTTTCAGTTAACATGGGGTTCAGTTCAGACAGGTTTCACTGTAGTTTAGTTTTAAAGTGTTTAGTTAACATGGGGTTCAGTTTAGACAGGTTTTACTGTAGTTTAGTTTTGAAGTTTTCAGTTAACATGGGGTTCAGTTTAGACAGGTTTCACTGTAGTTTAGTTTTGAAGTTTTCAGTTAACATAGGGTTCAGTTTAGACAGGTTTTACTGTAGTTTAGTTTTGAAGTTTTCAGTTAACATGGGGTTCAGTTCAGACAGTTCCACTGTAGTTTAGTTTTAAAGTGTTTAGTTAACATGGGGTTCAGTTTAGACAGGTTTCACTGTAGTTTAGTTTTGAAGTCTTCAGTTAACATGGGGTTCAGTTCAGACAGTTCCACTGTAGTTTAGTTTTAAAGTCTTCAGTTAACATGGGGTTCAGTTCAGACAGTTCCACTGTAGTTTAGTTTTAAAGTGTTCAGTTAACATGGGGTTCAGTTCAGACAGTTCCACTGTAGTTTAGTTTTAAAGTGTTTAGTTAACATGGGGTTCAGTTTAGACAGTTTCACTGTAGTTTAGTTTTGAAGTTTCAGTTAACATGGGGTTCAGTTAGACAGTTCCACTGTAGTTTAGTTTTAAGTGTTCAGTTAACATGGAGTTCAGTTTAGACAGGTTTCACTGTAGTTAAGTTTTGAAGTTTTTAGTTAACATGGGTTCAGTTTAGACAGGTTTCACTGTAGTTAAGTTTTGAAGTTTCAGTTAACATGGGTTCAGTTTAGACAGGTTTCACTGTAGTTAAGTTTTGAAGTTTTCAGTTAACATGGGGTTCAGTTTAGACAGGTTTCACTGTAGTTAAGTTTTGAAGTTTCAGTTAACATGGGTTCAGTTTAGACAGGTTTCACTGTAGTTTAGTTTTGAAGTCTTCAGTTAACATGGGGTTCAGTTCAGACAGTTCACTGTAGTTAAGTTTTAAGTGTTCAGTTAACATGGGGTTCAGTTTAGACAGTTTCACTGTAGTTTAGTTTTGAAGTCTTCAGTTAACATGGGGTTCAGTTCAGACAGTTCCACTGTAGTTTAGTTTTAAAGTGTTCAGTTAACATGGGTTCAGTTCAGACAGTTCCACTGTAGTTTAGTTTTAAGTGTTTAGTTAACATGGGGTTTCAGTTTAGACAGGTTTCACTGTAGTTTAGTTTTGAAGTCTTCAGTTAACATGGGGTTCAGTTCAGACAGTTCCACTGTAGTTTAGTTTGAAGTTCAGTTAACATGGAGTTCAGTTTAGACAGGTTTCACTGTAGTTAAGTTTTGAAGTTTTTAGTTAACATGGGGTTCAGTTTAGACAGGTTTCACTGTAGTTAAGTTTTGAAGTTTTCAGTTAACATGGGGTTCAGTTTAGACAGGTTTCACTGTAGTTAAGTTTTGAAGTGTTTCAGTTAACATGGGGTTCAGTTTAGACAGGTTTCACTGTAGTTAGTTTTGAAGTCTTCAGTTAACATGGGGTTCAGTTCAGACAGTTTCACTGTAGTTAGTTTTAAAGTGTTCAGTTAACATGGGGTTCAGTTTAGACAGGTTCACTGTAGTTTAGTTTTGAAGTCTTCAGTTAACATGGGGTTCAGTTCAGACAGTTCCACTGTAGTTTAGTTTTAAAGTGTTCAGTTAACATGGGGTTCAGTTAGACAGGTTTCACTGTAGTTTAGTTTTGAAGTCTTCAGTTAACATGGGGTTCAGTTTAGACAGTTCACTGTAGTTTAGTTTTAAAGTGTTCAGTTAACATGGGGTTCAGTTTAGACAGGTTTACTGTAGTTTAGTTTTGAAGTTTTCAGTTAACATAGGGTTCAGTTTAGACAGGTTTTACTGTAGTTTAGTTTTGAAGTTTTCAGTTAACATGGGGTTCAGTTAAGACAGGTTTTACTGTAGTTTAGTTTTAAAGTGTTCAGTTAACATGGGGTTCAGTTTAGACAGGTTTCACTGTAGTTTAGTTTTGAAGTTTTCAGTTAACATGGGGTTCAGTTCAGACAGGTTTTACTGTAGTTTAGTTTTGAAGTTTTCAGTTAACATGGGGTTCAGTTCAGACAGTTCCACTGTAGTTTAGTTTTGAAGTCTTCAGTTAACATGGGGTTCAGTTTAGACAGGGTTCACTGTAGTTTAGTTTTGAAGTCTTCAGTTAACATGGGGTTCAGTTCAGACAGTTCCACTGTAGTTTAGTTTTGAAGTCTTCAGTTAACATGGGGTTCAGTTTAGACAGGGTTCACTGTAGTTTAGTTTTGAAGTCTTCAGTTAACATGGGGTTCAGTTCAGACAGTTCCACTGTAGTTTAGTTTTGAAGTCTTCAGTTAACATGGGGTTCAGTTTAGACAGGGTTCACTGTAGTTAAGTATTGAAGTTTTCAGTTAACATGGGGTTCAGTTCAGACAGGTTTTACTGTAGTTTAGTTTTGAAGTTTTCAGTTAACATGGGGTTCAGTTCAGACAGTTCCACTGTAGTTTAGTTTTGAAGTCTTCAGTTAACATGGGGTTCAGACAGTTCCACTGTAGTTTAGTTTTAAAGTGTTCAGTTAACATGGAGTTCAGTTTAGACAGGTTTCACTGTAGTTAAGTTTTGAAGTTTTCAGTTAACATGGAGTTCAGTTTAGACAGGTTTCACTGTAGTTAAGTTTTAAAGTGTTCAGTTAACATGGGGTTCAGTTTAGACAGGTTTCACTGTAGTTAAGATTTGAAGTCTTCAGTTAACATGGGGTTCAGTTCAGACAGTTCCACTGTAGTTTAGTTTTGAAGTCTTCAGTAAACATGGAGTTCAGTTTAGACAGGTTTTACTGTAGTTTAGTTTTAAAGTCTTCAGTTAACATGGGGTTCAGTTTAGACAGGTTTCACTGTAGTTAAGATTTGAAGTCTTCAGTTAACATGGAGTTCAGTTTAGACAGGTTTCACTGTAGTTTAGTTTTGAAGTCTTCAGTAAACATGGAGTTCAGTTTAGACAGGTTTTACTGTAGTTTAGTTTTAAAGTCTTCAGTTAACATGGGGTTCAGTTTAGACAGATTTCACTGTAGTTTAGTTTTAAAGTCTTCAGTTAACATGGGGTTCAGTTTAGACAGGTTCCACTGTAGTTTAGTTTTGAAGTCTTCAGTAAACATGGAGTTCAGTTTAGACAGGTTTTACTGTAGTTTAGTTTTAAAGTCTTCAGTTAACATGGGGTTCAGTTTAGACAGGTTTCACTGTAGTTAAGTTTTAAAGTGTTCAGTTAACATGGGGTTCAGTTTAGACAGGTTTCACTGTAGTTTAGTTTTGAAGTCTTCAGTTAACATGGGGTTCAGTTCAGACAGTTCCACTGTAGTTTAGTTTTGAAGTCTTCAGTAAACATGGAGTTCAGTTTAGACAGGTTTTACTGTAGTTTAGTTTTAAAGTCTTCAGTTAACATGGGGTTCAGTTTAGACAGGTTTCACTGTAGTTTAGTTTTGAAGTCTTCAGTTAACATGGGGTTCAGTTTAGACAGGTTCCACTGTAGTTTAGTTTTGAAGTCTTCAGTAAACATGGAGTTCAGTTTAGACAGGTTTTACTGTAGTTTAGTTTTAAAGTCTTCAGTTAACATGGGGTTCAGTTTAGACAGGTTTCACTGTAGTTAAGTTTTGAAGTCTTCAGTTAACATGGAGTTCAGTTTAGACAGGTTTCACTGTAGTTAAGTTTTGAAGTTTTCAGTTAACATAGAGTTCAGTTTAGACAGGTTTCACTGTAGTTAAGTTTTGAAGTTTTCAGTTAACATGGGGTTCAGTTTAGACAGGTTTCACTGTAGTTTAGTTTTGAAGTCTTCAGTTAACATGGGGTTCAGTTTAGACAGGTTTCACTGTAGTTTAGTTTTGAAGTCTTCAGTTAACATGGGGTTCAGTTCAGACAGTTCCACTGTAGTTTAGTTTTAAAGTCTTCAGTTAACATGGGGTTCAGTGCAGACAGGTTTCACTGTAGTTTAGTTTTAAAGTGTTCAGTTAACATGGGTTTCAGTTTAGACAGGTTTCACTGTAGTTTAGTTTTGAAGTCTTCAGTTAACATGGGGTTCAGTTCAGACAGTTCCACTGTAGTTTAGTTTTGAAGTCTTCAGTTAACATGGGGTTCAGTTTAGACAGGTTTCACTGTAGTTTAGTTTTGAAGTTTTCAGTTAACATGGGGTTCAGTTTAGACAGGTTTCACTGTAGTTTAGTTTTGAAGTCTTCAGTTAACATGGGGTTCAGTTTAGACAGGTTTCACTGTAGTTTA
Organism: Anadara kagoshimensis; assembly: GCA_021292105.1. Classification (NCBI taxonomy): domain Eukaryota; kingdom Metazoa; phylum Mollusca; class Bivalvia; order Arcoida; family Arcidae; genus Anadara; species Anadara kagoshimensis. The sequence goes on along the minus strand of CM037863.1, from coordinate 30,683,732 downwards.
GTTTTGAAGTCTTCAGTTAACATGGGGTTCAGTTTAGACAGGTTTCACTGTAGTTTAGTTTTGAAGTCTTCAGTTAACATGGGGTTCAGTTTAGACAGGTTTCACTGTAGTTTAGTTTTGAAGTTTTCAGTTAACATGGGGTTCAGTTTAGACAGTTCCACTGTAGTTAAGTTTTAAAGTCTTCAGTTAACATGGGGTTCAGTTTAGACAGGTTTCACTGTAGTTTAGTTTTGAAGTTTTCAGTTAACATGGGGTTCAGTTTAGACAGGTTTTACTGTAGTTTTGTTTTAAAGTCTTCAGTTAACATGGGGTTCAGTTTAGACAGGTTTCACTGTAGTTAAGTTTTAAAGTCTTCAATTAACATGGGTTTCAGTTTAGACAGGTTTCACTGTAGTTTAGTTTTGAAGTTTTCAGTTAACATGGGGTTCAGTTTAGACAGGTTTTACTGTAGTTTAGTTTTAAAGTCTTCAGTTAACATGGGGTTCAGTTTAGACAGGTTTCACTGTAGTTAAGTTTTAAAGTGTTCAGTTAACATGGGGTTCAGTTCAGACAGTTCCACTGTAGTTTAGTTTTAAAGTCTTCAGTTAACATGGGGTTCAGTTTAGACAGGTTTCACTGTAGTTTAGTTTTGAAGTTTTCAGTTAACATGGGGTTCAGTTTAGACAGGTTTCACTGTAGTTAAGTTTTAAAGTCTTCAGTTAACATGGGGTTCAGTTCAGACAGTTCCACTGTAGTTTAGTTTTAAAGTCTTCAGTTAACATGGGGTTCAGTTTAGACAGGTTTCACTGTAGTTTAGTTTTGATGTTTTCAGTTAACATGGGGTTCAGTTAAGACAGGTTTTACTGTAGTTTAGTTTTAAAGTCTTCAGTTAACATGGGGTTCAGTTTAGACAGGTTTCACTGTAGTTAAGTTTTAAAGTCTTCAGTTAACATGGGGTTCAGTTCAGACAGTTCCACTGTAGTTTAGTTTTAAAGTCTTCAGTTAACATGGGTTTCAGTTTAGACAGGTTTCACTGTAGTTTAGTTTTGAAGTTTTCAGTTAACATGGGGTTCAGTTTAGACAGGTTTCACTGTAGTTTAGTTTTGAAGTTTTCAGTTAACATGGGTTTCAGTTTAGACAGGTTTCACTGTAGTTTAGTTTTGAAGTTTTCAGTTAACACGGGGTTCAGTTTAGACAGGTTTCACTGTAGTTTAGTTTTGAAGTTTTCAGTTAACACGGGGTTCAGTTTAGACAGGTTTCACTGTAGTTTAGTTTTGAAGTCTTCAGTTAACATGGGGTTCAGTTCAGACAGTTCCACTGTAGTTTAGTTTTAAAGTCTTCAGTTAACATGGGGTTCAGTTTAGACAGTTTCACTGTAGTTAGTTTTGAAGTCTTCAGTTAACATGGGGTTCAGTTTAGACAGGTTTCACTGTAGTTAAGTTTTGAAGTTTTCAGTTAACATGGGTTCAGTTTAGACAGGTTTCACTGTAGTTTAGTTTTGAAGTCTTCAGTTAACATGGGGTTCAGTTTAGACAGGTTTCACTGTAGTTTAGTTTTGAAGTCTTCAGTTAACATGGGGTTCAGTAGACAGGTTTCACTGTAGTTTAGTTTTGAAGTTTCAGTTACATGGGGTTTAGTTTAGACAGGTTTCACTGTAGTTAAGTTTTGAAGTTTCAGTTAACATGGAGTTCAGTTTAGACAGGTTTCACTGTAGTTAGTTTTGAAGTTTCAGTTAACATGGGGTTCAGTTTAGACAGGTTTCACTGTAGTTAAGTTTTGAAGTTTTCAGTTAACATGGGGTTCAGTTTAGACAGGTTTCACTGTAGTTTAGTTTTGAAGTCTTCAGTTAACATGGGGTTCATTGCAGACAGGATTCACTGTAGTTTATTTTAGAAGTCTTCTGTTAACATGGGGTTCAGTTTAGACAGGTTTCTCTGTTGTTAAGTTTTGAAGTCTTCAGTAAACATGGGGTTCAGTGCAGACAGGATTCACTGTAGTTTAGTTTAGAAGTCTTCTGTTAACATGGGGTTCAGTGCAGACAGGTTTCACTGTAGTTTAGTTTAGAAGTCTTCTGTTAACATGGGGTTCAGTGCAGACAGGTTTCACTGTTGTTAAGTTTTGAAGTCTTCAGTTAACATGGAGTTCATTTTAGACAGGTTTCACTGTAGTTAAGTTTAGAAAATTTCGGTTCAATCAGGGTTTATTTTAGATTATAGCTTAGCTTTGTAAGGACAGGTTTAACTGTAGCTTAATTAAGACATTAAGAAAGTCCAAACAGTTTTAGTTTATATTCAGTTTTCATTGGTATCACTGTTATTAGTTTAGACAGGTTTTAGTTTTTATATTCAGTTTTCATTGGTATCACTGTTATTAGTTTAGACAGGTTTTAGTTTACATATTCAGTTTTCATTGGTATCACTGTTATTAGATTAGACAGGTTTTAGTTTACATATTCAGTTTTCATTGGTATCACTGTTATTAGTTTAGACAGGTTTTAGTTCACATATTCAGTTTTCATTGGTATCACTGTTATTAGTTTAGAATCACTGTTATTAGTTTAGACAGGTTTTAGTTTACATATTCAGTTTTCATTGGTATCACTGTTATTAGTTTAGACAGGTTTTAGTTCACATATTCAGTTTTCATTGGTATCACTGTTATTAGTTTAGACAGGTTTTAGTTTACATATTCAGTTTTCATTGGTATCACTGTTATTAGTTTAGACAGGTTTTAGTTACATATTCAGTTTTCATTGGTATCACTGTTATTAGTTTAGACAGGTTTTAGTTTACATATTCAGTTTTCATTGGTATCACTGTTATTGTTTAGACAGGTTTTAGTTTACATATTCAGTTTTCATTGGTATCACTGTTATTAGTTTAGACAGGTTTTAGTTTACATATTCAGTTTTCATTGGTATCCTGTTATTAGTTTAGACAGGTTTAGTTTACATATTCAGTTTTCATTGGTATCACTGTTATTAGTTTAGACAGGTTTTAGTTTACATATTCAGTTTTCATTGGTATCACTGTTATTAGTTTAGACAGGTTTTAGTTTACATATTCAGTTTTCATTGGTATCACTGTTATTAGTTTAGACAGGTTTTAGTTTACATATTCAGTTTTCATTGGTATCACTGTTATTAGTTTAGACAGGTTTTAGTTTACATATTCAGTTTTCATTGGTATCACTGTTATTAGTTTAGACTGTTTTATGATTATCTAGTCTACAGTTCCACTGTATAATTATTTTAACCATTTTATCATAGAAGCATTCTGGTTGCTTTCTAAGGAATTCATAAGTCACTGTTTATTTAAGTTTTTATAGTTACCAACTAGATGGAAGTCTCCAATCAAACTAGGGATAAGCTATTTGATTTACATCACTAGTATTAGTTTTGATTGGTGTGTCTAAGGTAACAGATTATTATTATAGTTATACACATAATTTTGAAATATTTATTTTTTATTTCAGCAGAAAACCCTCAGCAGATTTAGCAAATACACCTGTCAGATAATAGGCATAAAATATTCCTGAAAAATTTACAATGTGAAAAAGCCAAGACAAGAATAAAAGAAACAAAGGTAAAAATTATATATGAAAATTTATTGATTTCCCTCCTTGTGTCAGTATTCTGGCTGAAAATCTGAGGTTTTCTCTCCTCAACCCCAAAACCTCTCCATGATCTCGATAAAAGTAGAATACTCTTGACTAGATTGATAATAGAGATCAAGGTAATACTAATTACGTTATTTTCAATTTGCCAGCAATATCAGTAAATAATCCATCAGACAGCTGACAGATAAAAGTCAAGGTTAGATATAACCATATTATATTTTTCCTTTTGAATTCTAACAATCAGACTTGATCACATTGAGAAAGCTTATAAAATTACAGAGACTGATGGACTAATGTCAAGGTCATTGGCATCCCATTTAAACAAGAGGCCAAATAGAGCATGTGATGCTCAACTGACTAACAATGTATGCCAGGTATTTGATTTACAGCCAGCAAATGTTATGTGGAATGTCATAATGCCTGTTAAATGCCCTACTGTGTTCTTTTTATATTTTACATTTGAACAAAATCAGTTGAAAACTGAATGCACAATAGCTACTTGTTCATTTTTGCTGCTTATAGTAACGGTTCCCATCTTGGATGTTGAGCCAGACTGATTGCCAGTTGAACTAAAAAAGCCTTGATTTTGACCAAAACTGATTTGAATGTTTTGTTTTATTTTATTTGGTTATTATTATTATCATTACTACTGGATTTACACATAAAGTTATAAATCCAAATTCAAGGTCATTTTCATTATTCACATTGTATATATACACCTTTAGCATTGAGAAATTGAAAATGAATTGTCATTGGTTTGATGGGATTGGTGTACTAGCAAGCTTTGCTGTCATTGGTTTGATGGGATTGATATACTGGCAAGCTTTGCTGTCATTGATTTGATGGGATTGATATACTGGCAAGCTATGCTGTTCTGACAGCTCTTATACAGAGAGGCAATTCAATGTTCATCAATTAATATCATATTTAGGAATTGATACATAACACAAAAATCAAAATTGATGAAGACACAAATTGTATCCAAGGCCTGTATAACGTGACACCTTGAGAGGAAAAGATAGCATTCAGAAGGTCACTAACAGACATGAACTTTATGTAAAATAGTCTCCATCTTGAGGGTACAAACAAAGAGATTCTCTCTTCATTTTTTTGACAGAGTGTGTAAAAATTCTGTAATTGTTACATCAGTTCAAATATAAATTTCTATATATCTATACATCATATTAACAAAAAGAAACAGCAGACTGCATTTACTTAGTATTTGATTTTCAATTAAGCCCAGGTTCATACTTTAGTATCTTTTCCTAAATATATGTATAAAGAATGAAAGATATAATCCAGGTACATACTGTCCCTTCAAGATGGCCACTGTCTTAGGTTAAATATGTCTGCAAGCAGCTTCTAAAAAAGGTCCTTGATGGAATTAAAAATTTAAACCGATAAAGATGCAAATTATATCCAATTCCTGAAAAATATGGTATATCTTATGAGGTATGGATGCTAATAAAGATTGGGATAGACGAAGACACAAATTGTGTCCAAGTCCCGGAAAGTATGACACGAGGAATAGATGGTAATAAAGATTGGGATTGACGAAGACACAAATTGTGTCCAAGTCCCAGAAAGTATGAAATAAAGATTGGGATTAAACCCATCCATAAAGTTGGGTCCCAGGGTAAATGAGTGTCAATCAGTGAGTGTGTGTAAATAGAATGTTATCTACTGTTTCGCTGTGGTTTTATTTTTGCTATATTCACGGTCCAGTGAATTCCTGCGAAAATATATTACCAGCTCATTTATCTTGATAGAGTCGTTTTCCTTTAATTAGATAAGACCGCGAAAATATGACACTGTAATACACTAGTCATCGTCAACCCACGAAAATTTGACACCGTGAAAATAAAGCAATATACAGTATTATTTTGTGTTCTGTAAAAAGATAACATGTTCCCTGAGGTTCCTGTTTTACAATTCCAGCTAAAACGGATTTCCCTTAGTTTTATTCCATTTTGGCAATTAAAGGTGTACCTTGTGTTAAAACTACATCCAGATGCTCTTTGACCAGTATTTTGGACAACTCAACCAATTATGACTCGGCCAATTTACATATCAAATTAAACCACAAATCAAAATTTTACAAAACAATTCTGGAGTCATGTACCTGTATTTGATACACATATGTACTCTCTTGTCAAAACTAGAATTGAAGGAAATCTTAGTTTAAAAGGAAAGATTGTGAAAGTGAGAAATTAAATGCAGAATTTTTTATTTTAAACTCTGAAATGGTGCAAAAATTCCCCTTCAAATAAACTGGGGCCTCAGTGATTAAGTGGTTAAATGCTCTGCCTAGGTTTCAGGCCCTAATCATGTTTTGTTTGTTTGCTTGCTAAAAGATTGGTGATTTTCTCAGGGCTTTCTTCCACCATCACAGAACAGAGAAGCTCAATACAAGTAATCTTTCAGGGTAGTAAAACACCATTCCCTGCAACCAACCAACCAACCAACCAACCAAACTGAATTCAAACTACAATAAAATAATTTACAATGTACTTTTACAAATATTTGGTATTTCATAATTGTTTGCATACCGGCCATTACCTATGTCTGTGTCATCAATTGACAATCTGTTCAAATACAATGTAATATCAAAAATAAATATTTGTGAAAATTTTATTTTCCAGCTTTATTATGTAAATTTATGTCAAAATTAACAAACACAAAAATTTCCCAATTTAGAGTATACCTAATAATTGAATATAAATACTGTGTCCAATCAAAATAGTCCATAATCATGCTATTTTGACCTTGAAAAACTACCTATAGCTTATAAATTATGTAAATTTACACAGGTTGTATTGTATAACTGATCTCAAAGATTGATCTAAACACAAGTATATAAAAGATATGTTAAATGAGTAAGTGCAAGTTTTTATGATCTACTTTGTATCTATAATGAACACCCCTAACTACTGTCATATTATACTGCCACAGTGAGACACCTTGGCTATGTGGTCTAATGTTTATACCACTCGTCTACTCTGGCCTCATAAGAAAGAGAGCACCTACCCATGTTACTAGAAACTTATATATACAATATATTGTACACTGGTCACATAAATGTCTAAGGAAAATTATTACATAGAACCTTCAGTGATTGATCCATTGTATTTACTTTGTGAATTTTGTTTAAGTTGTGGACTCTTAATTTTTGTGGATTGAAGTAAAATACAATACTTGTAAAGGATGTCTACGGAAAATATAAGGAAATGACCCATAGGAAAATTTCATGCATGTCAAAATTTATATTAATAAAATATTGGTCAAAAGTACTTATAATCTATTAAATAAAGTATGTTCTAAAGTGGCATGTAATAAAATATATCTCTGGTAACGGATAAGTAGTTCTATATGTACATGAAAACGGTGATTTAAAGCAAAAATGGACATTTCCATACTTTTGACTGTATATATATTGCAATTTCATACTGATGGCAGGCCTGCCCGTGAACAAAACCGACATTAAAATGTAGGTATTTCATGTAATTAAAGCTAAAGCTTATCCACGGGCATGCCTGCCATCATGGTGAAAAACTGAAAAACGCTTAAAAATTAAACCATTATCCTAGTCCGTCACTCATATATTATAGCGTATACAAAACGTTCGTTAAGCTTCGGTAGCTCAGTGGTTAAGTGTGTGGGCTGCTAATATATCACGAAATGCTATTCTTTTAATGTGTGGGTTCGAATCCCATACATTGCACGGGATTTTTTAAAAAAGATTTATCCTAATTTTTGTATCTTCAAAACACATTTTTTACTAAATTATATTTAACTCAATTGTAAGTGAATAAGTAATAATTATTTTTTCGTCAAAAGTTAATGGCTTAGCAAGTTGTATAAGCATTGGTATTAATATACTAACGTTATTACATGTATATAACGAGACAAAGCAAAGTGAAAGTCTCGTTTTAAACATGCCATCTCAACAACGTGCTTGTTGTTGTATACGTATATGTAACATAAGAGTGTCATGGCTGTAGAGTTGTTTGTAATCTGGAACAACGAGTTGCAAATGCTGCTGCGGCATCGGTAAATCAAAATAATTTACTTTCGATTTAAACATATTTATGCATTGTACAGCCACTGTAACTGAAACATTATCACCGATTAAGTGACAGAAAACATTTTATATAACAGTGGCCTCATACAGGTAATATCTTAAAGCCATACCAGGAATATTCCTGTGGGTCGATCGCTCGCAAAAACCGAAGACATCCTTTGTGCAGTTGATTTTTTGCTTGTCTGCACATAAGTGAAGAGAAAATCAAAGATTTTTTATTTTAAATTGAAGGTTTTTTTCTTGTTTTTCCTGTATTTTCCATTGTATTGTCATCAAACCTGTAAAGACAAACAATTAAGGGTTGCAGATGCTAATGGATAAAGGTCAAGGTTATATGCATCCCTTTTCTCATACTGAAAACTTTTAACATTGAGGTTTTCAACATTTTGTTGGTATTTATGACAAATTTTAGAAAGTTGTAGATACAGAGGCTGGTGAACTTATGTCAAGGTTATAAACATCTAAATACAGAGGCTGGTGAACTAATGTCAAGGTTATAAACATCTAGATACACAGTTGATTAATAAAAGTCAAGGTCATGTAAAAATATACACATCTGATTGATAAATGCCAAGGCTATTAAGAAATGTACAAAGTTGATTAATTAAATAACAAGGCCATTTAGAAATGTAGTTTAATGCTAAAAGTCAGTCACTTAGAAATGTACAGTTAATTGATAAGTCAAGGTCATTTAGAAATGTACAGTTAATTGATAAGTCAAGGTCATTTAGAAATGTACAGTTAATTGATAAGTCAAGGTCATTTAGAAATGTACAGTTAATTGATAAGTCAAGGTCATTTAGAAATGTACAGTTAATTGATAAGTCAAGGTCATTTAGAAATATCAATATAGTTGATGGTACAGGTCAAGGTCATTTTGAATGTAGATACTTGATTGATAAAAGTAAGGTTATTTAGAATGTTAATAACAAGCCAAGGTAATATTTGTGTAATATTTATGAACTAAATGTGCAGATAAGCTATTATGTTCCATTTAGGAAATTCCATGTATAAATGGAATATATCTGTTGTACAGTAGATCCACTTATTTTGTGACAATTAATGTTGATGAAGCCTTTTAGAAAAACTTTCAAGCTATTCTCTAAGATTTAATTGTGCTTTATTATAATTTTTGCATAAATAACATTTGTGTTTCAGATCACAAGTTACTGTTAACACTAAAATAACAAAAGTGCTCTCCCTAATAAAACTGAAAAAAACTGTACGTAATTTGACAAACATTTGTATGTTTATATACATTATTTACAATTAAAATATCCACAATATTTAGTACACCATGATGTTAAATGAGTTCACAGGTGTTTGACAAAAATTCCAAGATTGCAAGTCCTTGAAAATTAAAATTATATATTAAAAAAGAGACAACACAGAAACTTCAATTCTAACATGACCTGCGTTTTCCTTCATATAAAACATGAAGAAAGCAAACCATGGTATAACAAAAGACAATATACCCATGGCTGTTCTGTTTTAATGATATACTCTGTCACTCAACTTGTGACTTCATGCTATATGTCGCGAACAATGGTTGTGATGTAATTTTCATTCATTAAATCATTTATTTCATTGGAGGTAATCTCAACAGCCAAATTGTTTAACAAACCCTTTTGCAAAGAAATACTAGTAGTAACATGTACTTCCGAGAAAAGAGTTTGCAGGGTTTTCAAGTCTTTTCAAGTTAGATTTAAAATAATCAACTTTTATCCATGGTATATGGTAGAATAATACACAGGTCATCGCAAATATATTATTATGTGGCTTTGCCACCTCATGATATATTACTCTGCATATGAATTCCAGCCTGTGTTAATTATTTCTACCTTTTATTTATGTCAATGTATACACACGATGTTTGATTTGTAATCAAAATTGTTTTACTTTTTTGTATTTGATCTTGGAATTTTCCTCAAGTAGTGCAATGGAATACTTTACCAATGGAAAATTTTCTCAAATGTCTGATTTTGGTAAAATTTCATATAAGTGAAATAATCTTTACTAGTATACAGAATCACATTTCATTCACTCTAACTGGTACAATTTTAAACATAAAGTTATAAGCTAACTGATTGACTGAAATAAGACTGAACATCCTAGTAAAGATTATTTCACTTATATTGAGATACCACCTATAACAATTGACCTTCATATGGTTTGATATCCATGTAAAAGACTTATATCAAGATGTCACCAGCTAAAAAGTCCTAGTAGAGATTATTTCACTTATATTAAGATACCACTGTAGCAATATCATCCTTCATTTACAATGGAATGTCACTAGCTTTGCAGCTAATTTAATGAGCAAATTTAGTTTCATGCCCTAGTTGAGAATTGCTTATATTAAGATGTCACCTGCTAGAGCAGTGACTTAAACCTGGTGAAGATTTTTTCGCTTATATCAAGATATCACAAGCTATTGCAATTGCACTCTATCTTGCATCGAGATGTCACTAGCTAAAGCAATGACTGAATGTCCTAGTAAGATTACTTATGATATCACCAGCTATAGCAATGACATCCATCACTTACATTGTAATATCACCAGCTTAGTTGCTATTGTAATGAGTAATTTAGTTTCATGCCCTTATTAAAGAATTGCTAATATTTAGACGTCACCAGCATGAACAGTGATTGAGTTCAAGTGAATATCATTTCACTTGCACTGAGATACCACCAGCCACAGATGTTTTTAAAGGTAAGTACTTGTAAAAAGGGGAGGTTGTTAAGGGAGGGAATGAAGGAGGGAAAGGGGGTTGAAAGGGGGGTTAAGGGAGGAGGAAGGGGGTAAGTGACGGGTTGTGTAAGGGGGGTAAGGGAGGGGGTTGGGAAAGGGGATAAGGGAGGGGGTTGGGGAAGGGGTAAGGGAGGGGGTTGGGGAAGGGGGTAAGGGAGGGGGTTGGGAAGGGGTTGGGAAAGGGGATAAGGGAGGGGTTGGGGAAGGGGTAAGGGAGGGGGTTGGGGAAGGGGGTAAGGGAGGGGTTGGGGAAGGGGTAAGGGAGGGGGTTGGGGAAGGGGATAAGGGAGGGGGTTGGGGAAGGGGATAAGGGAGGGGGTTGGGGAAGGGGAAGGGAAGGGGTTGGGGAAGGAGAAAGGGAGGGGGTTGGGAAAGGGGATAAGTTAGGGTAGGGGTAAGGGAGGGAGTTAGGGTAGGGGTAAGGGAGGGAGTTAGGGTAGGGGTAGGGGAGGGGTAAGGGAGGGGGTTGGGGAAGGGGGTAAGGGAGGGGGTTGGGTAAGGGAGGGTTGGGGAAGGGGTAAGGGAGGGTTGGGGAAGGAGGGTAAGGAGGGAGTTAGGGTAGGGGTAAGGGAGGGGGTTGGGGAAGGAGGGTAAGGGAGGGAGTAAGGGTAGGGGTAAGGGAGGGTAAGGGAGGGGGTTGGGGAAGGTGATAAGGGAGGGTCTTGGGGAAGGGGATAAGGGAGGGTTGGGAAAGGGGATAAGGGAGGGTGTTGGGGAAGGGGTAAGGGAGGGGGTTGGGGAAGGGGGTAAGGGAGGGGGTTGGGAAGGGGTTGGGAAAGGGGATAAGGGAGGGGTTGGGGAAGGGGTAAGGGAGGGGGTTGGGGAAGGGGGTAAGGGAGGGGTTGGGGAAGGGGTAAGGGAGGGGGTTGGGGAAAGGGATAAGGGAGGGGGTTGGGGAAGGGGATAAGGGAGGGGGTAGGGGAAGGGGAAGGGAAGGGGTTGGGGAAGGGGAAAAGGGAGGGGGTTGGGAAAGGGGATAAGTTAGGGTAGGGGTAAGGGAGGGAGTTAGGGTAGGGGTAGGGGAGGGGTAAGGGAGGGGGTTGGGGAAGGGGGTAAGGGAGGGGGTTGGGTAAGGGAGGGTTGGGGAAGGGGTAAGGGAGGGTTGGGGAAGGAGGGTAAGGGAGGGAGTTAGGGTAGGGTAAGGGAGGGGGTTGGGGAAGGAGGGTAAGGGAGGGAGTAAGGGTAGGGGTAAGGGAGGGGGTTGGGGAAGGTGATAAGGGAGGGTCTTGGGGAAGGGGATAAGGGAGGGTTGGGAAAGGGATAAGGGAGGGTGTTGGGGAAGGGGTAAGGGAGGGGGTTGGGGAAGGGGTAAGGGAGGGGGTTGGGGAAGGGGGTAAGGGAGGGGTTGGGGAAGGGGTAAGGGAGGGGGTTGGGGAAGGGGTAAGGGAGGGGGTTTGGGAAGGGGGTAAGGGAGGGGATAAGGGAGGGGGTTGGGGAAGGGGATAAGGGAGGGGGTTGGGGAAGGGGATAAGGGAGGGGGTTGGGGAAGAGGATAAGGGAGGGGGTTGGGGAAGGGGATAAGGGAGGGGTTGGGGAAGGGGATAAGGGAGGGGGTTGGGGAAGGGGATAAGGGAGGGGGTTGGGGAAGGGAAAGGGAGGGGGTTGGGGAAGGGGATAAGGGAGGGGGTTGGGAAAGGGGATAAGGGAGGGTGTTCGGGAAGGGGTAAGGGAGGGAGTTAGGGTAGGGGTAAGGGAGGGAGTAAGGGTAGGGGTAAGGGAGGGAGTTAGGGTAGGGGTAGGGAGGGGTAAGGGAGGGGGTTGGGGAAGGGGGTAAGGGAGGGGGTTGGGTAAGGGAGGGTTGGGGAAGGGGTAAGGGAGGGTTGGGGAAGGAGGGTAAGGGAGGGAGTTAGGGTAGGGGTAAGGGAGGGGGGTTGGGGAAGGAGGGTAAGGGAGGGAGTAAGGGTAGGGTAAGGGAGGGGAGGGGTAAGGGAGGGGGTTGGGGAAGGTGATAAGGGAGGGTCTTGGGGAAGGGGATAAGGGAGGGTTGGGAAAGGGGATAAGGGAGGGGGTTGGGGAAGGGGTAAGGGAGGGGTTGGGGAAGGGGTAAGGGAGGGGGTTGGGGAAGGGAATAAGGGAGGGTCTTGGGGAAGGGGGTAAGGAAGGGGATAAAGGAGGGGGTGGGAGGTGATAAGGGAGGGTCTTGGGGAAGGGGAAAGGGAGGGGGTTGGGAAAGGGGATAAGGGAGGGTGGGGGAAGGGGTAAGGGAGGGGGTTGGGGAAGGGGTAAGGGAGGGCGTTGGGGAAGGGGGTAAGGGAGGGTGTTAGGGTAGGGTAGAGAGGGAAGGGGATAAGGGAGGGGGTTGGGGAAGGGTGTAAGGGAGGGGGGTTTGGAAGGGGGTAAGGGAGGGGGTTGGGGAAGGGGGTAAGGGAGGGTGTTTGGGAAGGGGGTAAGGGAGGGTGTTGGGGAAGGGGGTAAGGGAGGGTGTTGGGGAAGGGGGTAAGGGAGGGTGTTGGGGAAGGGGTAAGGGAGGGTGTTGGGGAAGGGGTAAGGGAGGGGGATGGGGAAGGGGTAAGGGAGGGGGATGGGGAAGGGTAAGGGAGGGGTTGGGGAAGGGGTAAGGGAGTGAGTTGGAGAAGGGGGTAAGGGAGTGAGTTAGGGTAGGGGTAAGGGAGGGTAGGGGTAAGGGAGGGGAGGGGTAATTAGGGAGGGATTGTGGAAGGGGATAAGGGAGGGTCTTGGGAAAGGGGGTAAGGGAGGAGGGTAAGGGAGGGGTTAGGGAGGGGTTGAGGAAGGAGGTAAGGGATGAGGTTGGGAAGGGGTAAGGGAGATGATTGGGGAAGGCGGTGAGGGAAGTGGTTGGGGAAGGGGGTTGGGAAAGGAAACAAATACTGTAACCCCAATGTCAAAATCTTTCAATATAGTAAGGATTTGAGGCTTTTTTTCAAATAATTAACCTGCAATCTCGGAAACTTAAATTTTACATAGGTACGTACATTAGATTGTTGTAGGTATTGGCACAACAATCATTTGGATGTATAGAAAAAGGTCATTGGTTCAAAGGTCAAGGTCAAATGATGCAAAACAATACAGAAATGGTTAATTATTTAAAAAAAAAACTATAAACTTTTTGTATAGGCATGTATTATAGTGTATTGTAGGTTAATTATCCGAAAAAGCCTCAAATCCCTACTATATAATAGTAAACAAGAGGCCCGAGTTTAATAACTTTACGCCTTTTGGGTCATGATAAAAAGTCATTTTAAGCATTTTTGCACAAAGGATCAATATGAATTTGATGCAGGTCAAGGTTAAATCTATTCCAAATCTTGAAGAACTCCAGCCATGATTCTACATATGAAGCTTGATGTCTGCTGGCCTTTTGGCTCATGTAAAGATGTCATATTTAGCGTTTTTACATAAAAAGTCATGGTGACCGTGAATGAATATCAAGGTTAAATCTATTCACTAACATTGTAGCACTTAAGGCACGAAATCTATCTCTGAAGTTTGATGTCTATAGACCGTTTTGTATAGGCATGTATATTAGAATGTTGTAGATATTGATACAACGATCATTTTGATGTATAGAAAAGGGTCAAGGGTTCAAAGGTCAAGGTCACAGATGAGAAACAATACCGAAATGGTTAATTATCTCGAAAACTATAAACTTTTTGTATCGGCATGTATATTAGAATGTTGTAGGTATTGATACAACGCTCATTTTGATATATAGAAAAAAGACATGGGTTCAAAGGTCAAGGTCACAGATGTGAAACAATACCGAAATAGTTAATTATCTCGAAAACTATAAACTTTTTGTATAGGCATGTATATTAGAATGTTGTAGATATTGATACAATGATCATTTTGATGTATAGAAAAGGGTCAAGGGTTCATAGGTCAAGGTCACAGATGCGAAAGAATGCCGAAATAGTTAATAATCTCGAAAATGTAAACTTTTTGTATAGACATGTATATTAGAATGTTGTAGATATTGATACAACGATCATTTTGATGTATAGAAAAGGGTCAAGGGTTCATAGGTCAAGGTCACAGATGAGAAACAATACCGAAATGGTTATTTATCTCGAAAACTATAAACTTTTTGTATCGGCATGTATATTAGAATGTTGTAGGTATTGATACAACGCTCATTTTGATATATAGAAAAAGGACATGGGTTCAAAGGTCAAGGTCAAGGATGTGAAACAATACCGAAATAGTTAATTATCTCAAAAACTATAAACTTTTTGTGTAGGCATGTATATTAGAATGTTGTAGATATTGATACAATGATCATTTTGATGTATAGAAAAAAGTCATTGGTTCAAAGGTCAAGGTCACAGATGCGAAACAATACCGAAATAGTTAATTATCTCGAAAACTATAAACTTTTTGTATAGGCATATATATTAGAATGTTGTAGATATTGATACAATGATCATTTTGATGTATAGAAAAAGGTCATTGGTTCAAAGTTCAAGGTCACAGATACGAAAGAATACCGAAATAGTTAATTATCTCGAAAATGTAAACTTTTTGTATAGACATGTATAGTAGAATGTTGTAGGTATTGATACAACAATCATTTTAATGTAAAGAAAAAGGTCATGGGTTCATAGGTCAAGGTCACAGATGCGAAAGAATACCAAAATAGTTAATTATCTCGAAAATGTAAACTTTTTGTATAGACATGTATATTAGAATGTTGTAGATATTGATACAACGATCATTTTGATGTATAAAAAAGACATTGGTTCAAAGGTCAAGGTCACAGATGAGAAACAATACCGAAATGGTTAATTATCTTGAAAACTATAAACTTTTTGTATCGGCATGTATATAAGAATGTTGTAGGTATTGATACAACGCTCATTTTAATATAGAAAAAGGACATGGGTTCAAAGGTCAAGGTCACAGATGTGAAACAATAACGAAATAGTTAATTATCTCGAAAACTATAAACTTTTTGTATAGGCATGTATATTAGAATGTTGTAGATATTGATACAACGATCATTTTGATGTATAGAAAAGGGTCAAGGGTTCAAAGGTCAAGGTCACAGATGCGAAACAATACCGAAATATTAATTATCTCGAAAACTATAAACTTTTTGTATAGGCATGTATTATGTTGTAGATATTGATACAATGATCATTTTGATGTATAGAAAAAGGTCATGGGTTCAAAGGTCAAGGTCACAGATGCGAGAATACCGAAATAGTTAATTATCTCGAAAATGTAAACTTTTTGTATAGACATGTATATTAGAATGTTGTAGGTATTGATATAACAATCATTTTAATGTAAAGAAAAAGGTCATGGGTTCAAAGGTCAAGGTCACAGATGCGAAAGAATACCGAAATAGTTAATTATCTCGAAAATGTAAACTTTTTGTATAGACATGTATATTAGAATGTTGTAGGTATTGATACAACAATCATTTTAATGTATAGAAAAAGGTCATGGGTTCAAAGGTCAAGGTCACAGATGCAAAGCAATATCAAATTGTTTAATTATCTTGAAAACTATAAACTTTTTGTATAGGCATGTATATTAGAATGATGTAGGTATCGATACAACGGTCATTATGAAGAAAAGAAAAAAGTCATTGGGGTTTCAGTATTTATGTGTTCTTTAAATCTATCAGCTAGCCATTAGTTATCAGGTGAACGTATCAGGCCCATGGGCCTCTTGTTTGCATACAAGGTCACAGTGACCTTAAACTTAGGTCAAGGTCAAATCTTTTCGCAAAGTTTGTAGAATTCGGTGCACTGATCTGAAGTTTGATGTCTATATGTCCTTTGGTTCATTAGAAGACGTCATTTTAGCATTTTTACATATAAGGTAACTGTCACCTTGAACTAAGGTCAAGGTCAAATTTATTCGTACACTATGTAGAACTTCTCATGTTGACTATGTATATTCAGTTTTAAGATCCTAGGTCTTTCGGTTCGTCAGAAGAAGCCATTTTAGTGATTTTACACCTTTTTGGCGGTCACTTTTTCAAAAATTGTGGTTTTAAACGAAGGTCAAGGTCAACGATTATCGCTAACTTTAAATGGCATTTCTCGTGGATGATGCCACTCAATTAACCATTTAAGCTAAAATGGGGTCAAGGTCAAATGTAAAGGTCATGACCTAATACCTATGCATACGCAGAAATCGAGGCCCGATCTAAAGGGTTATCTGCCCCTACATTAGAAGTCGGCCTATATTGACCATCTTTATATACGGATACAGGTGTGATATACTTTTCTGACATTCAGTTATAAAGATGGTAGTTTTGTTCAGTCGAGCGTGACCTGTTAGATAAATTCAATTTGGGAGAGCAAGAAGTGTTTATAGATCGACAAAAATCCAATCGGGGTTTTATATGACTTGAATGCATCTCGTAATAAAATGGTGAAAAAAATTAACATCCTTATGTACCAGCTTATTGAAAATTTGCACGAAATATAATTTTATAAATGTTTAAATATTTGTTTTAAATACGTTTTGTCGGGTCTTATATGCATAAATAAGTTTAAATAAAAATTAAATCAGCGTTTTTAAACATTCCAATGTTTTACTAAATAAATAAATAAATAAATAAATAAAAAATTATTAATAATAATAATATAAAATGGTGCAAGATATTTTCTCAGCATCAACAAAATGCAATTTCATTTTAGCTTGATTATATATTTCATAAATAAATAAATAAATAAATAAATACTATGATTTTTCTTATGTTTATTTTTTCATAACTAGATGGTTTGATATTCATCTAATTGAACGCAAATCCTATGAGGTGAATAGTTAATAGCAATATTTTATCTTATTTTATTTTATTTTATTTTATTTTATTCATCGACCTGAACTGTGAAAAGAATGCAATATATATAAACCTGGCAATGGTAAGGACAAAGCCATATATAAACTTTTAGAGAGAGAGAGAGAGAGAGAGAGAATTATCACCCTCAAGTCACAAATATTGTTCAATAAATATGATCAATATACAATATATATTACTTTTTTTTATTTTAACAATCAGGACATGATCGGGACATGGTCAAAATGCAATATAATATTCTAAAAGTTCGTGAGAACTTAAAAAAAAATGAACATAACGTTCCTATCGAGCAGTAGGGGCTCATGCGTGACGGTTTACCTACTTGTTTCAATAATCAATTTATTTCCAAATCAACTAAAAATCGAACCTAACTAATCACTTTACCTAGATCACGTTATTTGTGTCATGGCAGGCAATTAACATCACAGGTTTTAGAGGCGGTAACTGCGTGTTATTATTATTATTATTATTATATATTATTAAATGTTATGTTTTTGATTGATAATTTTATCACGAACCGTTTGAAAATCTAATAAATAATAGTAATTTATTTTTCGTCATTCTGTTTTGTTTACTTGAGTATATAATCAAATCCGTTCAATAGACAATTATTTAAATGTAATTATTAATTTTAACTAAGTCATCTTCAATGTTGTTTCCTTCAATTTTAGTGTATCAAGTCTAAATTATGTGGTATTTCATTTAGGTTTTAAATGTTTTATTGCATTGATTACTTTTGAAACTTTAATAAAATAGATATTATTATTATTATTAGTTAAATGAATAAGAAATATAATAAATAAAAATGTGCATTTTTTCCTATTTAAATAAATTTCTGGACTTTTGTTATTTTAAGTCTCATACTGTATTAGTTAAATTATGATAAAATAGAAAATAAAAATGTGAATACTTCATTACTTCCTATCTTTTTTAACTTGATTAATTTTTTAATAATATTTTAAATAGAAAAGGGCACAATGTTGTATTAGATCCAGTAGGCTAGTATTTGACCATGATAGTCTATACATATCCATAGTTGTACATAGTCTATCCTATTGGCCCTTATCCACTGACTGAAATATTGATACAAATATTGTACCATCTGAATTTCAAATTAAAAGTGGAATGGATTTTTTAAAGGTACCACAAAGATTTTTATTACTTCATGATGTGAATTTTATCATGAAAACCAGACATTTTCACTTTTCTATATCTTTAATAAGAAAAAACCTGTTTATAAAAACAGTGCTGAGCACTTTCTAATGAGTTTCATAGGGAAATTAATTAAAATGTCACCATATTTTAAATCAAAAAGTGGAATTGATTTTTTTCAAGATATTTTAATCATTTTTATATTTGAATATTCGTGACAGTATGTATTTTTCATATCTAGTTCCCATTAACAATTTAGTCCGTGGGCTAGGTGCACCCACCTAACCCCCCCCCCCCAGGATCCTCCGACACCACTTTTTTCTGGTTCCTTAGGGTGTCTAGTAATAGAATCAGGATGTTCCCCAGAAAAAATTGGGATGATCTTCATGTAAAACTTCAATATTTAATTTAAGAGTACCTGAAAGTTTACAGTACATTTCTCTATTAGGGGTAAGGGAACGTTTTTATCTTTGTTTTCAATTATATTATGCAGATATGGATCATATTTGGTATATTTGTAAAGGGAACATGTTCAGCTTTTATAAAATTTAAAGTTGGTCGATGTAGCTGCTACTATGTCGTCACCACGACGTCATAAACACAAGTTTTGAGGAAAACGCTATAAAATCGTGTCAATTTATCCTTTATGAAATTATTTCTGTACAGCATCATAAAACACATTAAGACAAAGTATGTTTTTCATTTACTTATAAATGATCATATATTCTTATCTTCAAGAAAAGACCCCACTCTATTAGAAAAATATATTACAGATCCCCATTTTTTTTTAAATGATCGTTTTTATTTTTGTTGTCGATGATATTATGTAGATATAGATCATATTTGGTATCATTGTAAAGGGAACATGTTCAGCTTTTATAAAATACAAACTTGATTGGTGTCGCTATTACTTTGACTTTCCATGACGTCATAATCTCTATAGAATAATTTAAAATCATACTTTATGAAATTATTTCTGTACAACCCAATAAAAACATTGAGACACTGCATGCTTTTCATAAATTGTTGTTATAAATGATCATAATTCTCATTTCAAAGAAAAGACGCCACTCTGTTAGGAAAACTATATCAATTTAAAGATGCCCTTTTATTTAAAATTGGTCGAATTTTAAGATTATTAGTTTTCACGATAAAAGTAACCCGATGTGTTTTTTTGTATAAATAATATCATCATCATCATCATCATCACCGTCATCATCATCATCATCAATCGTCCAGAGATGCAGTTCCGTCATGTTTTCTAACATTCATAAGCAAAATCATAGAAATTTTCTAACATTATCATCCATTATCCTTACAACATATGCTTTATTAGTACAATGCATCATAAGAAAACAGGCTGCGCCATTAATTACTTTACTTTGACATAGTTCAAAGTTCCTTGAACAATATATCGCCGCCACAGTATTTTTCCAATAAAAGCGATTTTGTTCTATCTCTTTTATTTCTCACCAAGATCTTGGGTCTTCTACTCTAACAATTGCCCTGTGGTTGTTTCCTGAGCGTATGTCTAATCCAGTTCCACCGTGTCTACACCATATAAGAGGGAGATTTACATTTGAGTTCAATATTGGGTTTTTGTTCTTAGTGGCAGACTAGCTTTCCATATGTTTCTTTATCATTTTGAATGCCTTTCTGGATATTAGTATTCTTGCCTTGATGCCCCGTTCTGTTTCTTTTTCAGCACCAATCATGCTTAAGTAACAGAGCTCAATTACCTCTTCAATTTATAACTACCTTTTGTTGTATTGTTGTTCAACATTTTGTTTTGTTTGAGTTGATCCTCTGTCCAGTTTTTAAAACTGTTTCGTTTAGTAGTGTGGTCTTTATCCACATTTGATTTAATGTGAGGGTCAATAGGCAGATATCGGCGAAGCCCACATATTCTATCTGGGGTGTTAGTGTCCATTGTATTTCATTTATCGCAATTAAAGATGATTTGTGATTTGTATACAGCTTTGACATACTCCTGTATTCACATGAAAGCTTGGGGATAGTTTTCTCTATTGAGACCTTAACAAATGCACACTTAGTATTTATAAAGTATAAATTAAATGCAGATTGTCATTCTACTGATTGTTCTATACCTGGGTGGGCATGGCAATTTGTCTGTGTAAGATTTTCTTTCCTAAAACCAGCTTGTTTTGTACATAGCGCCTAGTACCTTACCATTGGGAAGTATGGTGCCTCTCCAGCTCTTACATCTCCATGATCTACCCTCTTTAGTAGTTTCATCTCCCATTGTGGTGGAATAATTTCTCTTATCCAGATGTTGCACAGTAATTTAGATATTTATTTAAGTTCTATAGCTTTTCTTTTTTCCAGTTGATTTATACTTTTTTATTTCTTCTTTTATTTTATTATCAAAGGTATGTGGTGTTATGTCCAATATTTCTTATGGAGGTGGTCTTTTTGGTATATCCTTAAAGTGTTCAGCCCATCTTTCCTCTGTTGTGATCTTTTTTCCATCCTTTCCTTACATCGGTCTGTCTGTGTTTGCTGGTTTACCTGTGTGTTTCTTCTTTTTAGGTATAGATCTTCTTAGTTTCTCCCATTAGCTATTATTTCTTGTGCGGTTACAAGATTTTCCATCTTCCATATATTTTTGTTCATCACTTGTTTGTGTTCCTGTATATTTCTTCCTTTACCTCCTCACACTCCCTTCATACTAATTTTTTGCTAATCTGGTTCTGCTATTTGTTATTTGTTATACCGGTATGCCCTTTTTATGACATCCAAGCTCTTATTATTATCGCTCATAGCTGTTAAAGCATAAAACCTGTTCTTCAGACTAATCTTAATTCTTTCTTTTCCAGTTGTTTCAATTTTCTAACATAAAACTCATGTTCTGTTTTTCCAGGATTTGATTGGCTGTTTTTTTTATCTTTGCCATGATAAATTAGTGGTTCGAGTTGACATCTGCTCCATGCATTGCCCTGGCATTGTATAGACTCCTCCTGTGATACCGATGTTACTTTATGTCAATCTTTGTGTGGAAATACTGTACCCCATTGGAGTGATAAAGCATAAAGATAATAAATAATATCTTTAGAAAATTTCTATGTAGTGAAGTAAAAGAGATTTATTCGAGATTTATTCTTGATGTTTCCTTTTCGCTACAACTAGTCAACGGCAGAAATCGCATGTTAGGTTCCACTGCTCTAGATGCATATAACAACCCCGTGGCATATGACTACCATTAAAACACCTGCTAAATCACCATTGGTAGTACTTTGAACTAAAAGTCGTTCTCAAACTAAGATAAGTAATAAAGCTTTTTGTTAGCTATAGGATAATGGGTGATGATGTTGGGCATTTTTGTAAATTTGTATTGTCATGAATGTATGAAAAATTGATGATGATGATGGATGATGATACACAGAAACATACTGGGTCACTTTAATCGTGAAAACTATTGATCTTAAAATTCGACCAATTTTAAATAATGGCATCTTTAAATTAATATGTTTTTCCAAACAGAGTGGCGTCTTTTCTTTAAAATGAAAATTATGATCATTTAAAACAACAATTTATGAAGTAAATAAAAGGCATGCAGGGTCTCAATGTATTTTATTGGGTTGTACAGAAATAATTTTTATATAGTATAATTTTAAATGATTCTATAGCGTTTTTCTTAAAAAATTGAGTTTATGACGTCATGGAAACGTCACAGTAATAACTACACCAATCAAGTCTGTACTTTATGAAAGCTGAACATGTTCCCTTTACAATGATACAAATATGATCTACTAGTATATCTACATAATATCATCGACAACAAAGACAAAAACGTTCCCCTACTCCGTTTCGATCATTTTTTTTAAATGGGGATCTTTAATATATTTTTTTTCTAATAGAGTGGTGTATTTTCTGAAAGATGAGAATACATGAAAAACAAACTTTGCCTTAATGTGTTTTATTATGCTGTACAGAAATAATTTCATAAAGGATAAATTGACACAATTTTATAGCGTTTTTCCTCTTGTGTTTATGACGCCATGGTGACGACATAGTAGCAGCTACATCAACCAACTTTGTATTTTATAAAAGTGAACATGTTCCCTTTACAATGATACCAAATATGATCCATATCTGCATAATATAATTGAAAACAAAGATAAACATAGCACTGTCGTGCTGTTGTACAGCGTAGTTGGGAAAATTGTGTTGTGGCAAGACAGAATATAACCGAAAATTCGGGGGGGGGGGGGTCGATCTATGCATAGTCCGACGGATTTTTTTTTTTTGGAAAAAGAAACAATGTACCAAACCATGTATTGCTAAATTAAATGGTAGAAAATAATAATTTCAAGACAATCGGTAATTAAAATGTAAAAAAGTTGTACCCGATCGTTTTGTCATTTCGGATAGAGAGAAAGTAGAGTTTTGCAGATCCTACCGTCGCTATGAGGGGGTACATTCTAGCGGTTGTATGTAACTGGATCATTTGCTGTTAATCTGGGTTTTAATTAACTGCTGATTATCACTCACAATATTCCCGTTTCATGTTAAAGGTGAAGTACAGTTGTATTACCAGTTCCGAATTTTTACTACCGAATAATCTAAAATTTCAATCCCGTTCAATTAAAAGAATCGCAAAATAACTTTTTCAATTTGCTTCTACTTGAATGTATGGGCATTAATTGTTTAAATAATATAAATTTCAACCGCTTCCTAAATGTATGTGCAGGACAGGTCGGCAGATTGTTGGTGACCTAGTTTAACGATGTAAACAAATCGTGATCACGGAAATGCTATTTAAAGAAAACATACTAACACGTGTTTTGAGGATATTTTGGAATCAGTAAACATTTGTATTATTACAACACATAAATTTTATTTCCTCTGCTTGTGGATGACGTCTGCAGCAGCGCTTATATGAAACCCTGTTCGGAACTGATAAAAAGACTGTAATTTAAAATTTGTACACAACATTGTACGAATTATCTCCCTATCACGAAAGTAAAATCTAATCGATAAACAGTTTTAAAATATGACACAATTGCCTCAACATCAAAATACGTTATCATAACCTTCAAAATAAATTTAAATTTCCGTAGGTTTCACGAAGAATTAATTAAACAACCTGCCGTTGCTGTTCATTTCATAAAAAGTTATGATTTTACATCGTAGGACGCCAACTTCTCGAACTACTTTTTATTGTAAACATGAGATCAGTTCGCCAAATTGCAGAAATTATTAGATGCATCCCGTCGCAATATTTTACCAGATTCCGATATGTATTCTGAAAATTTATTCCAAATGTGCATATGTAACCAAATGCATTACCCGTGTCAGAATACATATCTCACGATAAAACAGATATACGTCTTTCACGCTCATTTACCAGGCGCACTATTTTCAGGTGTACTCATATCTTATAATTTCATAGCAAAGAAGCTCGATATCTTGGAAGAAAGTGATAGCAATGTACACGCGTTCACTATCGTGAACGCTGTACAAAAACGTTCCCCTACCCCTAATAGAGAAATGTACTGAAAACTTTCAGGTACTCTTAAATATGTAAGTTTTACATGAAGATCATCCCAATTTTTTCTTGGGAACATCCTGATTCTATTACTAAACACCCTAAGGAACCAGAAAAAAGTGGTGTCGGAGGATCCTGGGGGTGCACGGTTGGTCTACCTAGCCCACGGACTAATTACATGTATACATCAAAAGCTTATACCATTTTGAATTTGTAACAAAAGGTCTTCTAATCCAGGACACCTTCAAAGATTGCATAAATAAAAAGATATTTGTCATTTTTACCCAGCCATTTTCATAATTCTGGATCATGATATCCCTTTTAAACCTGTCTAAATTTGGCTGCGATACAAATTAAAAAAAATATGGTGTTAAGAGTGTTTACAAATGTTTCTAGAGTAAACACAGGAATAAATAAGTTAATTTTGATATAATTAAAGATTTAAGAATTGTAATTCTCCCTAAGACTGTAAGATTTCTTCTACTCTAAGATTTTATCTATTTTTTATTTCTATAAGTTGCTTATTAAGATTTTAATGATTTCATTTCATTGATACTGGCTTAAAAAGTAAATCCTAAAAGTGTAAACTTATGTCAATATACTAATATCTTTTCATTTCTAAAATTAATTCGTTATACAATGTGAAAACTATTTTTCCCCAAAACGTGTATTTTCGCACAATTTCCATAAACATGCAACAAACATCTTAAACATTCTTATATTATCAATTCATGCTTTATTTTTAATTATAAATCTTCACATTTGTGTAGGTAATTTCATAAATGTACCCCTTTTTCACGTTTTTCAACTTAATGGTTTTCACTTGAATTTTCCTACTTAGATGACCTTTTATAGAAATATAAAATTATCTGATCAGATATATAGTCTCATTTTTCTAACTGTATAGTGTCAGTGTTATATTTTGCCTTTTTAAATCAATTGCATATTAAGGACCAGTTTTTCGACGATTTTTTGTGGCGTTTACGACAGTGAAAGCGTAAATTCTATCGCTTTCTGCCAAGATCGGGCTTCTTTACTATGAAATGGTTAGAAATGAGTACGCATGGAAATAGTGCGCCTGGTAAATGAGCGTGAAAGAAATATATCTGTTTTATCGTGAGACATGTATTCTGAGACGGGTAATGCATTTGGTTACATATGCACATTTGGAATAAATTTTCGGAATCTAGTAAAATATTGCGGCGGGATGCATCCAATAATTGTGCAGTCTGGCGAACTGATCTCGTAAATACAATAAAACGAGTCCGGGAAGTTTGCGTCCTACGATGTAAAATCATAACTTTTTATGAAATAAACAGCAATGGCAGGTGGATTTAACTAATTCTTTATGAAGTCTACGGTAATTTGAATTTATTTTAAAGGGTATAATAACATATTTTGGTGTTGAGGTATCCTGTCACAATTTAAAACTGATCTATCGGGTGAAAGGGAGATAAATCGTACATTGCCATGTGCAGATTTTAAATACTTTACCGATTTAGAAGTAAAATTGACATAGAACGGGAATATTGTGAATGATAATCAGCAGTTTATTAAAAACCAGACTTAACAGCAAATTACCCAGTTACATGCAAACGCTAGAATGAACCTCCTAAAGCAGCGGTCGGGTTTGCAAAAAAAAACCCCTCTACTTTCTCTTTATCCAAAATGACAAACAACGATCGATCATGAAGGTACAATTGATAAAACTTTATATTTATGGAATTATTATTTTCTGTCGTTTTTTACTGAGCAATACATGGTTTGGTACATTTTTTCTTTTTCAAAAACACCATCCGTCTAACTATGCATCGATCGACCCCTCCCCACCGGGTGATTTTCGGCTATATCCATACTCCAGCACCATTTTCCCAACTACGACGTACAACAGCGCGGCAGTGCTATGTTTCTTCATCAAACTGAATTTTTTCGGACCAATATGGTTACCACTAAACCAACGGGTAATAACAAATGCAGCGTTTGAAATCCATTTGTCTCAGGGTATTTTAACAGTTTCCGACCAGCTTCGAACTCTCCGTCATCTTGGTATCCTTTCTG
Source organism: Anadara kagoshimensis (assembly GCA_021292105.1). NCBI lineage: Eukaryota > Metazoa > Mollusca > Bivalvia > Arcoida > Arcidae > Anadara > Anadara kagoshimensis. Next base: position 30,657,808 of record CM037863.1, on the reverse strand, counting down.
AATGTCTCCCGCTATCCACGTACCTGTAAACTAGAATATTATGGTGAGCATCAGTATGACCAGGAGTAGTGACGACCTTTTCGTATACTAGTACTTTTCTAACGTCATTCAAAGATCCGACTTTTGCGGCGTTTCCGAGGAATTTGTTTCTGGCTTCAACAACAGTGTCACTGGTGGTTAGGGAGATGTTATTCAGTTTATCAGTTTCTTTTTGATCTTGTGTCAGGATATTCTCCGTTTTCGGAGTAGAAACTTTGTCTCTGTATTGCGAATTGTCTGGAAACAAAAGTTTCCCGCCCACTACACGTGTCTTAATATTTTGTTCATGATATGATTTAATTGCTTTCTGCGTTCTACTATTTTGGTCTGACATTTGCGCCGATTTTTGAAAATTCCATTTTTTCATTTGCGCCGATTATTTTTTTTCTTGGCTGATTTACCTGTAATTACCTGTAAAATGTTTTAGGTACAATATTTTAAGTACCGTGTATGTTGATAAAACCAGAAATTTCAATCAAGTCTAGCATTGTTCATAAAGACTGTGATAAGCCATTGTAAAGTGATTAAGACCCGATATATTGACCGTTTGAAATATTACTGGGGTATGACCACTGTTCAATAGAAGCTATATAATGTTTAAATCCGGAATGAGTTCACATTGTTTGGAAAGTCAGTCGAAGAGATGGACCTAATCCATACAGAGACGAACCGGGGAGTCAAGTCGTTGGTTATAGATGGCCATACGTACCGAAAAGTAGGTGTCCTGAAACATGGCAACATTTCATACCGGTGTACTGTCAAGTCATGCAAAGCTAGAATCACTACAGATCCAGATGACACATCCATTGTAAAGACCCAGAATGAATTCAACCATCTCGCAGATGAGAGGAAAACAGAAGCACACGAACTACGGGTGCGGGCAAGGAACAAGTCTGGAGATGTTTCCAGTAAGCAGGGGGCAACAGTTATGAAAATAACTGGCTAACGGAAGAGGTTCACCTGAGAAATAATAAAAAAATACCTATTTTATCTGAGATTTACCTGTAAAAAAATCGGCGCAAATGAAAAAAAAATCGGCGCAAATGAAATGCAAATCGGCGCAAATGCAAAACGCCGATGGTTGCGGGGTAATATTGAAAGGTAGACTAGTTCAACACGTGCATCTCTTTTCTCCTTTTGCGCTTTCAAAAGTTCAGCTTTTTCTCTAAATTTACTAATTTGCTTGTTATTGTTTCGGGTTTACCATTTTTTCTTTTCTTTGTGTCGATCTATTGCAGTGAATACGTACAAATTCAACATCAACATTTAGATGCCGTTTTATTGCTACCGGGACACTTAACATCAAATTCTCTAATTCTCGACAAAATTATGGAATAAAATATTGTGACGCATTGACCTCCCTTTAAGGTTCAATATGATTTGTTCCGTTACTTTTCGGTCAAGATTTATTACCACACTTTTAAAGAGTTCTACATTTTACAATTTTCTTCTTTCAAATCCTATGAAACTAAGATTCCAATGAAGAGGTTATGTTGCTCAGCAGTCTATGCCCAAGGTCATGTGAGCTAAAAATGGTATATTTGGGTTTAATATTTAACATTGACAAAGTACAGCTATACAAGTCACGGACATACGGATTGTAGTCAAATGTAACTTTTATATCTGAAAACCAGAACAAAGAAATGCAATGTTTATATTCTGATGCATGTAAGTTTAACATCTTATATGGTCAAGAATCTTAAGATAAAGGTTATCCACTCCAATACCACAGTCAAGATATTTTAATTATATCAAGTTAGTTCTGGGATGTTGGAAGAAACTGGATTCCCTGAAGAAAACCACCGACTTTTGACCATCGTTAACATGCGGCGAATATATCACTCGGTGGCAAAGCTACCTCGTGATATATTCTTACGCATGTGAACTCCGCCCCGTGTATTATTCAACGATATACCACGGATAAATGTTGATTATTTCTTAAATATTGATGACTAGAAGACACATCTTTCCCTTTTGTATACAGGATAGTAGAATTAAACTATAGCTTTTGAAGCCAATTTAAACATACCATTTAACTAAGCTTTATTAATTTGATGTAAATTAGAGAAACCAAATATCACATCACATTTTTTCTCCAACCATCGGTTTCGAATAAGATTTTTTAAAGATTTTTACACACCTAGGTCACCTTGACCTAGTTATGGTAACCGTGGCAACGCCATAAACAAATCTGAATTGCACTGGCCCATACATTCTTCTGTCCAAGTTTCATAGGAAAAGTCAAAAACAGGTGTTAACCATGTACAAATGCACACACATACGCACACTGTGCTATGCCATAAGCTCACATGATCTTTGGTCAGGTGAGCTAAAATGCTGTTTTGAACAAGTTTTATAACAATTGAACACAGGACCATATTTTTGCAAAATAGCAAATTACTCATGATATTTTTACCAGTTTCGAGAAAACCATTAATAGTGATGACTAGAAGACACATCTTTCCTTTTTGTATACAGGATAGTAGAATTGAACTATAGGTTTTGAAGCCAATTTAAACATACCATTTAAATAAGCTTTATTAATTCGATGTAAAATAGAGAAGCCAAATATCACATCACAATTTTTCTCTAACTGTGGGTTTCGAAGATTTTTGCACCCCCTAGGTCACCTTGACCTTGTTATGATAGATATGTCAACGCCATGAACAAATCTGAAATGCACTGGCCCATACATTCTTCTGGCTAAGGCTCATTGAAATCTTAGTTTCATAGGAAAAGTCGGAAATAGGTGTTAATGACGCACACAAGCACGCACATACACACGCTGCGCTATGCCATAAGCTAAAATGCTGTTTTGAACAAGTTTTATAGCAATTGAACACTGGACCATAATTTTGCAAAATAGCAAATTCCTCATGATATTTTTACCGATGTTAAGAAAACCATTAATATTTATGACTAGAAGACACATCTTTCCTTTTTTTACACAGGATAGTAGAATTAAATTATAGGTTTTGAAGCCAATTAAAACATACCATTTAAATAAGCTTTGTTATTTAAGTTAAAACAAAGACATAGATTAATTGTTGACTATTTTATTGTCAGCAAAATTAGCACATGGACACATGAATCATAACAGCTAAATTTTAATGCTTCAATCAACATTTGCCATAGGCACTGCGGTATGTATGTATGACATCAGTTCAATGTAATCATACTGGCAAAGGGGGTGTGAAAACAAGGGCAATCATCGCAACAGATACAAATTGGTTATAATAATAAAACATTTTGGCATTATGTCTCAACTTAAACTGGGTGGAAGGATGGATGGATGGATGGATGGATGGGTTAGTGATGAGGTGAATACTTAGTCAAGATCTTAATCTACATATATTTACCTATTTATATCTATGGTAACATTGTGGAAGTCCTTATCCAAGCTTTAATGGAAAGTACATTACCCCTTTGAATGAGATGTCTGCTCATTACAAGGTTGACCCCCAGCATTTCTTCTAGTAACCACCATTCAGACTTTGCACCTAATGGCATGTGAAATGAAATGTCTTGTTCAAGGACACACCAAAAAGCTTAACTGTGGTTTAAACCCATTACATTTAAATTATGAGTTAAGTCTTAGCCACTCAACCTGGTCTCCACAATGTATTATATAAATGTACAAGAAAGATGACTCTTAATACAGCCAATCATGTCTTGAAAAGCCACCTCCTAATAAGGACCAAAGAACTTTGACCTGCACATTTTCAACCATGCAAATTTACAGATTTGACCTTTGGTCCTCAATCTTTGTGACCTTGTAATTCACATCAGCATAAATAGGACACCTAGTCATAGATATCTTTTAAAGGCTGATCTCCCTTAATGTGTTTTATTTTATAAACTGGTTTGACTGTGTCTTGACAAAATGAAAAACAACTGAATTATCAATTTAACGTGTTATACTAACATGAGCATTTACACTACTCTCACATCAAATATCTTTCACCCTGAACACACACGGTTTACATATAATTTACATATCATAATACAAGGATTTATAAATAAACTCAGACATACATAATTATCACTGGGAGAATATTTTGTTTGCCTCATTTTTATATATAAGTTAAAAATATTACAATTTAATCTAAAGACAAAACTCAAACTCTCAACAATTTTGTCAAAAATCCATATTTCAAATACATGCAACAATTTTTAATTCATCTTCAGTTTATTAGGGAAAAAAATCAGTCAAAGACTCAAATGAGCAGGTTGCTTGCTAAAACACTGTTAAGTGTGTGATAAAACTTATTAATAATTCCACATGAATTCAGTGCACATCTATAACATAGAAACATAATGTAAAGTTCTTGGTTGATAACAGTAGGAGTTTTGACAAAATAGAATCCCTTTGTTTAAAAGATTGCTAAAAACAAAGTTCCAAGTAAAGTCTGCAAAAATTAAAATAATTAAATACAGTGCAGTGTGCATATATAAAAACATTCTGTGAAGTTCTAGGTTAAAAAAACTGTTGGTGGAGTCTATTTCACAAAAAAAAGTGATCACATTTTTCACACCCACCCATCCAACATTATTAAGATAATATATGCCGGATTCACTATCTGTGCAGCCTTGCCAAAAATAAATAAGAGTTATTAGGTTTGGGGTATTTTACAGATTGTAAACAAAGTTTTAAATGCATACAAATAATATTTGTATTTTACTACAATTTTGATAAAGCCATCAAATATGACTGGCATCAACCTGTTGTTGGAACAATTTTCAGAAATAAGATTAGGTGTTACATTTACAACAGAAAACTTTTGTAGACACTGAAAGTATGTTTTGTCATTAAAAACTGAAGTGATACATGTTTTCAAACAGTTAAACTGGAACAGATTAAACAGGGTTTTGTCTAGGAATTCATCATTAATGTCTGAAGTATGGCATCATCATAATTACACACAAATACACAGAATAACTCGTATATAAATATTGCAATTCATACATTTAATATCTCCAAATTTTAAAATAAATGCACAAACTGAGTGAGAAATTGGTTTTAAAAAAAATCTTAAAATTACATCACAAAATCATGACAATTAGTTGATTAATTTTTTGGGAAGAAGTAATCTTATTAAAATTATTTTCTCATCAATCAAACTTTTGCTAGATGTGATCATTAAAATCAAAATATAAAATATAAAATTTATCAATTTTCTCCAATCACAGTTTTTTTTAAATAACGAATATTATGTAAAATCCAAAATAAGTTTATTTGACATTACATATAGTGTATATACATATTTACATCACAATACTATGAAACTGAAATGAATGACAGGCTTAAATCACCATGTTACTATAAAGCCAGCCCTTACAGCATTATTTATCTTGTAGAAGACATTTTGTCTGCCCCAGCTTGTTTTTGACAATTATGTTAAAGCATGCATTAAACACAAGCCAAACTTAATCATACGAAACAGACTCCCCATTTTGAAAATTTTGACCAAAAAAAATTCAAATCAATCCAGAGCTTCTAAGTTAGTTTTCCGTCACTATTAAAAAAATCACAACAAAGATTTTTTTCTTGCTTAAAATATACATCAAACCCGCTAGCTACCAACTTCTTTTGCCTCTTGACATAAATGGTTTTAAAAATATTTATTGTGAAATAAGGTTTTGCATACACATCAATACATTATTTGTAACCATCTGTGGGTAGTAGTGACACTGAAAATCAAGTGGCTTCACAATGCTACATTTAGGTGTTGTGTGGTCTAAAGGTCCGCTGTATCTCTATTCTTTCAAGGAAGATATAACACACCTGCGTAGATACACCTGCGTAGATTCAACTTAGAACAGATCTACTCGAGTTACGTCTTGCACATGCACTGATATGATCAATATTAAATCACACATTTTGCTGTAATAAATCGTTCACTGATCTGTCATCAAGGTAACATCATTATCATCAAAATGGTGTATCATGTATCATCAACTTTCACTGATCTGTCATCAAGGTAACATCACTATCATCAAAATGGTGTATCATCGACTTTCACTGTCTCTACTCTCATTCTCCGTCTCGGAGTTTAATTTGTCAAAAAATGGATGATGTAATGCTTCTTTTAATGAAATACGTTCATGTGGCTCATAATGCAACATGCGCTTAATCAAATCAAGTAACTTGCGTTGATCTTCATTATGAGGATCTCTCAAATAGTACTGAAATATAAATATATATATATGATTAAGTGCAACATACATAACATCTTACCTACCCTCTAGTCTGACTGGATTTATATAACATCTTACCTATCCTCTAGTCTGACTGAATTTATATAACATCTTACCTGTCCTTTAGTCTGACTTGATTTATATAACATCTTACCTGTCCTCTAGTCTGACTGGATTTATATAACATCTTACCTGTCCTCTAGTCTGACTGGATTTATATAACATCTTACCTGTCCTCCAGTCTGACTGGATTTATATAACATCTTACCTGTCCTTTAGTCTGACTGGATTTATATAACATCTTACCTACCCTATAGTCTGACTGGATTTATATAACATCTTACCTGTCCTTTAGTCTGACTGGATTTATATCACATCTTACCTATCCTCTAGTCTGACTGGATTTATATAACATCTTACCTGTCCTTTAGTCTGACTGGATTTATATAACATCTTACCTACCCTTTAGTCTGACTGGATTTATATAACATTTTACCTACCCTATAGTCAGACTGGATTAATATAACATCTTACCTACCCTTTAGTCAGACTGGATTTATATAACATCTTACCTACCCTTTAGTCTGACTGGATTTATATCACATCTTACCTATCCTCTAGTCTGAGGATTTGATTATAACATCTTACCTGTCCTTTAGTCTGACTGGATTTATATAACATCTTACCTACCCTTTAGTCTGACTGGATTTATATAACATTTTACCTGTCCTTTAGTCTGACTGGATTTATATAACATCTTACCTACCCTATAGTCAGACTGGATTTATATAACATCTTACCTACCCTTTAGTCTGACTGGATTTATATCACATCTTACCTATCCTCTAGTCTGACTGGATTTATATAACATCTTACCTGTCCTTTAGTCTGACTGGATTTATATAACATCTTACCTGTCCTCTAGTCTGACTGGATTTATATAACATCTTACCTACCCTTTAGTCTGACTGGATTTATATAACATTTTACCTACCCTATAGTCAGACTGGATTTATATAACATCTTACCTGTCCTTTAGTCTGACTGGATTTATATCACATCTTACCTGTCCTCTAGTCTGACTGGATTTATATAACATCTTACCTGTCCTTTAGTCTGACTGGATTTATATAACATCTTACCTGTCCTCTAGTCTGACTGGATTTATATAACATCTTACCTATCCTCTAGTCTGACTGGATTTATATAACATCTTACCTGTCCTTTAGTCTGACTGGATTTATATAACATCTTACCTACCCTATAGTCTGACTGGATTTATATAACATCTTACCTGTCCTTTAGTCTGACTTGATTTATATCACACCTTACCTGTCCTCTAGTCTGACTGGATTTATATAACATCTTACCTACCCTATAGTCTGACTGGATTTATATAACATCTTACCTGTCCTTTAGTCTGACTGGATTTATATCACATCTTACCTATCCTCTAGTCTGACTGGATTTATATAACATCTTACCTGTCCTCTAGTCTGACTGGATTTATATAACATCTTACCTGTCCTCTAGTCTGACTGGATTTATATAACATCTTACCTATCCTTTAGTCTGACTGGATTTATATAGCATCTTACCTGTCCTCTAGTCTGACTGGATTTATATAACATCTTACCTGTCCTTTAGTCTGACTGGATTTATACTTATAATGCTAATCTCATGTAGGGTCTATAAGTCTTGTTTTATATCTTAATAATGATAAGTTGTTATATGAAAGTTATAATCACATTGCCCTGGAATCTTCGTGATACAAGTCTGACACTTAGTTAAATACCTGCTATATCTGAGTTATACCAGAAAAAATAATGAATTCTCCAGCACACGACACGATACCCCAACTTTATTGCATAAAAATGATTTTCATTTGATTTGGGATCACACAAATTAACCTTCAGTTATTCCAGGAATATGTGACAAACATTTTACCGTATTGTTCCACACGTGTTATGAGGTATTAATCATGTGACATGCTGGAACATTCCCATTACTTAAGACTACTGGTTATTTCTAATAGACCAATGATGGCGATTTTTTTCTTTGCAAAATTTTATAAAATTGCTAAAGTGTCTACTCCCCTGAACAATTAATATTGACAAGAATCAAGTTGGTCACGTGTCCATTTATTCATCATTGTTGTCATCAACTTGTATAATTCATTATTACTCTTCAGGGTGAGAGATTCATATATTGCAGGTTATAACAGTTTTACAAGACTTATAAACCCCTATAAATATTAATAACAAATTAATAAATTAAAGAAATAACTTAATTAAAATTGCCATTTCAGAAATTCAGAGTGCATAATAAACATGCAAAGTTCCAAATCACCATAGTAACATCAACACAGCTATATTCTATAATACTAACCTTGCAGCCCTACAAACCTGTGGTATGATCCAAACATTAAAAGATGTGGAACATTCCATTTATACTTAGAAGTCAAAGACTGAATTTTTAAAAACACTTCTCATAAATGGAACTTATATAATAAAACTTTATAAATCCACAAGTACTTCAAAGTGAGTTCATGCATCATTGTCTTAACTGAGACGTGTTGTCCTCATATAGGCTCAATATTGGTTAAAGTTTTTATTAAAATTTATTTTATTCCACAACTATAAGTGACTTACCTTATAGACAATACTACACAAGACCAAAGATCAATGACCTTGATACAATGTCATGAGATCAATGACCTCGATACAATGTCATGAGATCAATGACCTTGATACAATGTCATGTAAATTCACTGACCTCTAAAGGTCATATGACAACATTTTTTTAGGTTTTGTTTCAGGTTTTGTTCATGGATATAAACTATAATCTAGACTAAAAAGCCAATCTTAATTAGCACATCTAACCAGAGTCATGTTATAAATGTCTCTGATTGTGTTACACAAAGCTACTAAATATATATATCATACATTACTTAATTTTATGTTATTACCATGCTTGAGCACACATATCAACAAAAAATGAATTGTTCAAAAAGCTAAATAACAAATGGTGTGATTTATGAAAAATACAAGTTTGATTTTTAGTACTGCATACATATATAATAATAAATGAATCCATGTGACATAATTACCATCCATTGATCATTTTACAATCAATCATCAAAAATAGATCAATCTAAATAGTGGTCACATACTTTAACATTAGTAACACAACAACACATGTACAGTAGTACCATTATATATCACCTGATACTATGTACTTAAGACATAAACTGTGAAAGTAAGAAAGTTTACAGTTAAAAATAGGATGTATGGATCACAGACTTTTGAGTTCACAAGAACTTCAAACCATATGCTCAGATCTGTCCTTTTTCAAAACATTTTTTTCTATTAAAAGTATTAAAATCTGCAGTAATTTTGTACCCTTATTAAAATCTGCAGTAATTTTGTACCCTTATTAAAATCTGCAGTAATTTTGTACCCTTATTAAAATCTGTAGTAATCTGCAGTAATTTTGTACCCTTATTAAAATCTGTAGTAATCTGCAGTAATTTTGTACCCTTATTAAAATCTGTAGTAATTTGTACCCTTATTAAAATCTGTAGTAATTTGTACCCTTATTAAAATCTGCAGTAATTTTGCACCCTTATTAAAATCTGAAGTAATTTGTACCCTTATTAAAATCTGCAGTAATTTTGTACCCTTATTAAAATCTGTAGTAATTTGTACCCTTATTAAAATCTGAAGTAATTTGTACCCTTATTAAAATCTGCAGTAATTTTGCACCCTTATTAAAATCTGTAGTAATTTGTACCCTTATTAAAATCTGCAGTAATTTTGCACCCTTATTAAAATCTGAAGTAATTTGTACCCTTATTAAAATCTGCAGTAATTTTGCACCCTTATTAAAATCTGTAGTAATTTGTACCCTTATTAAAATCTGCAGTAATTTTGCACCCTTATTAAAATCTGTAGTAATTTGTACCCTTATTAAAATCTGTAGCAATTTGTACCCATATTAAAATCTGTAGTAATTTGTACCCTTATTAGATTCTGCAGTAATTTTGTACCCTTATTAAAATCTGCAGTAATTTTGTACCCTTATCCACTTATAACACAAAAACAGGAGCTGATTCTGTAAAGGGGGTTATGGTATAACAAGGTGGTCTGGTTGTCTGGATATGGTAAGGCTTTCGCTTACAGGAATAACATTTCATTCTTCATGAAACATCCCTGATAACATGTATCATCAGATAATAATGATGGGGAGATACAGGAGGGAAACAAGAAGGGGGAATTATGTGCATTATTGATTTATAAGCCAACCTCATGCTTGCTGTTATATATAATGTATGTATAATACATGGGAAATGATGTCATTAATTGTACATGGGTAAATTAAGGTCAAAGGTTACACATTGAGTACCAGCATGCACCTGTCCATCACAATGCAGCATATTCCATTAAATCTACCTGAGAACAACTACAAACGATAATCATATAAAAATCCACTGAATACTCACACTAAAAGCTGGCAAGTGTTAAGGTTAAAAGTCAATGACGATTAGGATTTCTCCTCCTAGATCTTCTGCTTTCTGTACAAGATCCGTCTGCTTGTTTCTGAGTTTGTTCAGTACCAGAGCTTATATTAGAATCTAATGTTTTTAACACAGAAGGCTGATTTTTATCTGTCTTGTCACCGTCAGATATAATGGCCCCTGCGTCATTCGTGGTTCTACATGGTCCAGGTTTTAAAACTGGGCCAGATTCCAACAACAAAGTCCCGGAATGAGCACACTGATTGGTATGATTTTGTAAAATGTTAACATTATTGTTGCCAGTTTGTATATCAGGGGCTGGTTGTAAACTGGTATCAGCTAAAAAACAACATGATGAAGTCGACGATGAATCTGACTTTGTAGATTTTCTTGTTCTTCGTTGACGGCGTCTCGCTCTAGCACTGTCAACACTTGCTTGCTGAATGACTTTTCTTTCTCTAATACCGCCAGATTCTGAAGAGGATTCTGGTTTTGGTAAAGCCTTTGGTTCTAAATTAATAATGTTATCACTAACTTCTGAAGTAGATTGTCGTGAAAGTGGCTGTGATATTTTAGAATCAGTAACCTCTGCTTCACCTTTTGATTTTCCACCACATCAATTGATTCAGGTGGGACTTCAAACACTTCATCAACTTCTACAGACTGATCTTGAACTAAATTTTTGTTTGATCTCACAGAGTCCTGTTTCATAAGGGTTACATTATTACCCTGATTTGTCACTGGATCTGTCACCATGGCAACACCAAGTTCTACCTGTACCACATCCTTGGGTTCTGACTTGACCATTGGGTTGGTTTTTTCTTCTTGAGGAGTATTAGGGACAGATTCAGAAACAGATTCCATTTCAGATTCTGATATTGAATAATCATCAGATTCATAAATTTCGTAACTTGATTCTGATGTATAATCAGATTCATTGCCAGAGAAAGAGTTGTCTTCTTGATTCTCCTGTATACCATCTACCAATTCAGGATCACCAGAACTGTTTTCTTTCAAACAAATGACAGCCTCTACTTCAGTAATTTTTTCTGGTTCAACAATGAACTTCTTATCATCCTCCATATTTGTGGAAGCTATTTCAACAACTGGAACAACATCTTCTGTGTCTATGGTGACTTCAAACGACAAGGACTTCTCATCAGACTTACAGATTTGTTGTAAACTGACATCAGGTTTTATAACATTACTTTGTTTTTCTGATAAGGAATCTACCACTAAATTATCAGACACTGGTTCAATTGGAATTACTTCTTCAATTTCTATAGGTGGTTCTTCTTTGGGAATTTCTTTAATCAATGTTACATCTGGAGGGGTTTTTAATCTTATTTCTGAGGGAATATACACTTCCTTCGGTTTTTCTTTTACTATTGTCTCTGCTGGTGGTGATTTTAGTTCAAGTGTACTTGGTTTATAAATATCTTGTTCTGGGTCCTTTTTTGTGTCTGGTATCCATTTATTTGACTCTGGTTCCTTGATTTGAGGGACTATACATAGAGGGATGTCCGAAGGTGTGTAAGGGGGGTAACGATCAGGGTATAATTTTTTGATTGGTCGAAAGAAAACATGATCCAGAGCCTCAGATAGTGGGATTCTTTCACGTGGAACAAAATCTAACATCCTCTCAATAAGCTCTAAAAGTTGACGATGTTCAACACCTTTATCACGCAAAAAAGCCTGCAAAGTAAAGTGAATACCAACCCATCACACTAAATCCATATGACATATATAGAATGCACTAGTTATACAAATCATATCAAAATAATGAAAATCAAATAAATTCTAAAAAATATTTGCATACATTTCTTTTGAATGACTTATTCTTAAATTTGTCTTATAAAAACCAACAAAATCATTACATGTATTTAAAATATAACTATTGTGACTCTGTAATGGATTGATAAAATTTTCTAATAAGTTGTATTAAATAAATGTATCTATCTATCTTAATTCTGTCATATAAAGCTGTTGTCATGAAATTTAATGTTTTAACCACAAAACAAATGATGTGTTACACAGCATCTTGACACAATATTTACCAGTATGATTAATGTCCAATTAACAATGTACTACTAATTATCACTTAAAAACAAAGATATTCCACCAAGGAAATAATTGCCACATAAAACAGGATATGTGCATTTTATTTGTAACAAGAGGCCCAAAAAGGCTTGTAATGCTCAACTGGCAAAATTTGACCCAATTTGCATAATTTGGTTTAATTGGGTCAATGAAAAAAATTCTTAGAAAAACCTGTTACATATGTTAAATGGCTAGGTGTCATATTTCAAATTTGAAGAAAATCTGTGGAAAATTGAATGCACAACAGACATTTTAGCAATTTTGCTATTTTATACTAATGGCGGCCATCTTTGACTTCATACAAAGTAGCCTTGTACAAACTTTGATCTTTTCCACCTTGGGACCTTCAACACCAAATTTGATTTCAATTGGCCCAGTGGTTTCAGAGGAGAAGATCAAAGTTTACACACGCACACATGCACACACGCTTTACCATGCCATAAGCTCAGCTGGATATAGCCAGTTGAGCTAATAATACTGGTGAATAATTGTCATAATGCAGATTTTAAACATTTATAAAGATGTTACAATGTATTAAATAAAACTATGACTACAGACCAGACAGATGGGTCTGACAGGCTTTTGAAGTTTATAAGATCTAAATTTGAAATAATTTTCTCTGTGACAGTAGAAATTCTAATTAATTGAGTCCTTGGAATGGGACCCAGAAACCAATATCTTCAAAGTTTGGGTAAAATAAGTGCGACACAAAAACACACTGCTAATTGTAAATGGCAAACAGCAAATGTCTAAATTTACTTAACTTGTCCTATAGCTATATGTGAAATAATCTTGACTACGAGATATGACAAAATACCCTTCTTTGCTGCGCTCATTATTTCTCCATAATAACATAAATACTAAATTTACAACTTTACAACCTTTCCAATACTCATGATACTTTATGGTATCTTTTTATCTTTGATACAGTAGATTATAAAATATATAAAATAAAATCATTGTAAAATCTTAATGCACAAAAATGACAAGATTTTAAAATTTTCACACAATAAAACTTTGTAACTACTTAATTCATATTTTGTATGCTCAAGCATGGCATTAACATTTTCAACATGTGATTATTATCTAAATCTTAAACTACATGCATTCATTATATATATGTTTATAACCACACCTTCAAAAACCCAGTAACACAATATTGCATATAATAATATAAAGAGCCTAAACAATCAAAGTACTGCAGTACTGAAAGTATACATGCAGATTATATAAACAATTATTATTATTAATATATAATAATACAATAGTGATCTATTGGTAAAATAAAATTAGCACATGCTTTTTATTAGTGGTACAAGTCAATTAGCCTTATCTTTCACCCCTGTAGAATAATGGTATAATCACTTTCTATTCATCTCACTTACTCTTATAATGTAGATTATGAAATGGCCCAACAAAACATCAAAACCTTAACCTTTCTTATTCAATTTGATAAAATCTCAAATCTACAAATTTACAAGGGTAAATTACTGGACAGTTAACATTACCTAAATTTTATTTAAGTTTCAACAGAGAATTTTCTAAAATCAAGACAAAAATACTTTACACAGAACATGTTGTCACAACCTGTAACCTTGACCTAGAATTACACAGAACATGTTGTCACAACCTGTAACCTTGACCTAGAATTACACAGAACATGTTGTCACAACCTGTAACCTTGACCTAGAATTAAATAATGTACATAGGGCTGTCATTGATGAATTGATATGTCATTGATAAAAGCCATTTATACGATATATCGATATATTTGTTAATTATCAATATCAACAAAATGGCTGCCAGTTCATGGTCAAGGTAGTCAATGACACATAGATTAAACTGGTTGTAAATACAACCCATCATTTTAATGTAAACCAACTGACATAAAAAACAAGAGTGTACATGTATATAATATTAGAAACATTTAAGTCAACACCAGACATGCCAAATATTGGTGGAACATAATCTGTCTATAAAAGATTCCATTACAAAAATAAACAATTTTAATCACTTTTCCGAAATATCCATTAATTGATTTTTTTTTCAGTTGATATATCAATTTTTAAATTCTCCTCAATGACAGCTCTAACTGTACATATTCTTTATATAATGCATCCGTTATAATCAAATCCCATACAAAATAATCTAATCTGATACAAAATAATCAAATCCCATACAAAAGTTATGGATGTCAATATGTAAGTTGTCTTAAAACTGATTTTATATCGCTTAATATTTCTTAACCACATAAACCATGCAGGTCGTATGACAAAACTTGCAGGCCCTATTAGAAAGTGTCATTTTGTAAGTTTTTCAAATTGTAAATTTACATGACAAAGACTTCAAAAGTAGCACTTAATACAGAAATATATATACATGTATCTATGTTATATTTACATGTGAGATGTGTATTTGACTTACCTTTAATATAGTTCTAGAACATACCACTTATTGCATACTTACCTTAAGAACACAGTCTAAACTGACAGTCAATATATTAACTTTACCTTATTCTCAACCCTTCATCTGATGAGTCAACATACAAGTCTGCTTTGTTATAAACAGTTAGGCATAAAAAGATGTACCAGCATGGCCTATATATCATTTGATTTATTAAAATATTACAACAAAGAAAAAATCTCTGTAATTTCTGAAATGGCTCCTTACAATATTAAATGTCAAATGCTATTACTCCAAGTTACCATGGTTACTTAGTAAATACTAAAACTAACAAATTTCAAAAGTCACTTTAAGCATTATTGTAACACTATGTATAGACTGATCCATTGACTGTCAGATAAATGATAGTTGAAAGCAATTGTAATTTTTTATTTATTTATTTATTTTTTATGATTTGTGACATCAAGTTTCTGTATTTTAGAACCTTTTGTTTATAACCAGTAAACATAATTGGTCTAGAATGTTTATGAGGTACCGGTAGTAGAAATCTCCCTCCACTTGTAAGCTGCTGTAGTAATTGACGTATCGCCTGCCACGCCAACAATGTTCCAACAAAGGCCCGTCATGTTTGAATTACACACTAAAAGAATGAAAACTTGGCCTGAGTTGTTCCATTTATTGAGGTCACTGACACTAGTACATCCTTAGTTGCAGTGACACTGCTTTGATACCGTGATGGCAGCCAGTGTCAGAACATAAAAGGCCTGACCGGCGATACGTCAATTAACTATGACAGCTCTCAGAAAGTATAATGTGGACTTAATCTAGTGATGTCATAAGACCAGTCAACAATATGTTCGTGATATTATCATCCAATGATCTTTATAAAATGTTGTTTCACACACACACACACACATTAGTTTTTAAGTGTTTTTATCAGTTTGTTCAACAGACATATACAAGTATTTATAAATTGAAGTTTTGAATGATTATTTTTTCCTCTCAATGATTAACTAGTTTTTTTTTTTTTTTTTTTTTTTTTTTTTAACCATAACCATAATGGAAATATGGAAATCCACAAAAAAAAATCCAATAAAACAAAAACCATAACCCGACAAATACTCCAAAAAATAAAAACTAATAAAATTATAATAAAAAATAATTATAAGTGAATTCGAAATGAAAAAAAAAATCAGACCCCAGTCAGGTTAATTATTTACACCAAACAAGTGTAAATGTTGACCTCATTTGTATAGGATTAGTTGAGAATGAGTGAACCAAATCAAACAAGCTAAATTTACAAGGGAACTTATTATAAAGGAACTTATTGTACATCAAACTGACAAAAACACTTATTCCTATTTTGTAAAAAGAACAAAAAGGATTTTGTTCCATCTTCCTTACCTTGAAGGGCAAAACATAACTGTGGACATAGCTAGCACGTTCACCTTTAGAACTCCAGTTTAATCTGCCATCACTACGGAAGTAGTGGTGTTTAAGTCTTCATTCATGACAAAAAATACAAACAAGAGTAGCATAAGACATATATCATGCTGATGTATGTCTGTCTACACACAAGAAAACAAATTTAAATAAAAATCAAAAAAGAAACAAGTATGTACTTAAACATGCAGGTCAAAGGTCAAAAGTCATCCAACAGGTTACTAACCAGATCACTCTTTTCGGCTCTCAAATTTCTATTCTCTTACTATCTAAATCATTATTAAGTTTTTTCAATTGTGAAAATAATAACTATTACAATTTTCTGTTTTTTTATTAAAGTTACATTTATCGTCTTTTTTACAAATTCATTTTCCTTTAATCACATCATTGAAATATTTTAAGTCAAAAAGAATAATTTAAATATCACCAGAGAAGCAGAAAAGTGAAATCTGTAACCTGATTGGCTAAAATAAATAACTGCTCCATCATGCTGTCTAATGAAAGCACTCAGAATGCCGGCAGCAAACAGTAAGGGGGAGATAATCGTGTATAATCTATCCCTTGCAGGCAACAGACACTTTTTGAATGATGATGCAGCTATACTTACATAGAGAGGTCTACAATTTTCCCGGACGTATCGACCAGCTGAACTTGTTGGATCCCAGTCAAGTCTCCCATGATAGAAATAGTTTGTTCTTGACAGAGATGATAGGAAATGAACATTAGACAATATAAACCAAACTTGTATATTTATAACAATTACATGGAAATGGTTCTCAATTGTCACCATGCAGCCTGACTTGACTTTCATATCTGACAAGCCAAGAGTAACAGAGAGAGTAAAGCCTAGGTAATCTCCACTTATGACAATCAGAGTCACCATGCAAGATTATAAATAAATAAGACAATACCAAGTTTGAAATAGAAAGATGTAGAAAACTGTTATTTCAATGAAATTATCAAAGACCAAGGGCTGTAATTTCTGTAAAATTTGACAGAGGGGAACAGACATAAACTTGATCTGTAACTTATTAAGGTAGTCTCACATAAAACAATCAACTAAATACCTTCAAACCTTTAGGGAAAGAGTGCAGATAACATTGATTCCAAGAGAAGAGATTAAGAGAAAATACTTTAAGAAAAAAAAAAAAAACATAAAAAAGTTCATTCTAAAATTTACAAATATTTCACCCTGTTGTATATAACCTTTTAGGACACTTGGCTTTAGAGATTTTGTTAAGTCAAAAAGTGTGGAACATAATATCTTGATCCCCAATATTGGTGATAATTGTTTCTAAAGTAATAATCATAGAAGAAAGTTAAACGTGATATATAAAATAAGAGTGATGACTGAACATACTAAATACAGAACACTGAAGAAGGAATCTTTGACCTTAGCTGAAGGTCACATGTATATATATTGACAAGCAAGACCTACAATCTCAGGATCAAGTTGTTTGTTGGTGATGTGCTTGTGATGTTTTGATTAATTTTGAATTATACAGATATGTGTTCTAAATCCCTTGGTCTATGTAACTGCTTAGAGAAGCAATATTTGCATTTAAAAGCAATCTAGCTAGTTATCATGCAACACACAGAATAAATTGTGAATCTATTCCATGAACCAAAGAGGGTAAGCTATTACACAATATTGTTTTAAATGTAACACATGAAGGGTAATCCAACTACATTTGTGAAGAATGAAGTAGAGTAATGATGTTTTATGCTTTAGCCAAGATTTGTTCACTTACATCAAGGCTGTCAAATCTCATATTGTGGAGAAAACACGAAAAAAGGAGAAAAACACCAATCTGTAATCAAACTGACAACACTTTCTTAGATTTACATTATATAATTGTGTGGAGATAATATTTCACCTTGTTATAAATTCCCCATTTGTAATGTAAGTTAAAACAGTATAACAGTATAACCAACATTCTAGCCCATTTAAAATGATAAAGCTAATGGAATGACACAAGCTCTTTTTCTCTCTTTTTTGTACGGGAGAGATAATATGTCATTATTGTAGGAAATCTGGGTAACATTTTTTGTTTTGAACCAGTAGATACTGAATGTTATTGTACTAGAAACAATGGGTCAAAACTAGATTTTTGAAGCCCTGTACAAATGATTGTTTGTATGTTATAGAAGTGTGTAATTCATTAACGACTGGTATACATACCTTGTTTTCTTGACAACTCTATAGGGTATTGTACCAAGACATCTCTCCATCATAGCTAAATGTTCTCTGTTGTCATGGGTCTAAAATATAAAATAATTCACAATTAAATCTATACTTATCATACCTTTCCTCATGCCCAAATAAGGTTATCAAGAAAGAGATCTCTGTTATTTTAGTTAACTATCCTATTTATAAAGAAAATTACCAAAACCTGCTGTATCAATGAGCGTTAATACTGTTGTTTTTTATGAGCTTAACCATCAATACCTGCTGCTTGTACTAGCTTGATATTTTTTGTATTAAATCAACTTTGAAAACCTTGGGGAAAAACCCCAAGAGAGTGACAAAACCTTTAACACTGGATCCTGATACTAACAACGTTGGCATGACAAAATATCCAATATACAGTATATCATACAGGCAAGGTGAACAAAGATAGGCATATTTATAAAGGGAGATAACTATAACAGTATACCAACCTGGAAGAGTGTAAAACCTGTATACAATTCAAACATTATACACCCTATACTCCATACATCACACGGATGTGACCATCCCAATTCTAAAAAATAAATTTAAAACATTTAATTTTCACATCAAACACTTAAAATATTCTTATCAAGAATGAATTTATTTCACTATGTTATTTTGATCTCTCACACAAAGATTTACTAAGCTTCCCTGTCACTTAGTCTCACCATTTTCAATGTAATTACTTCATCTATAGCTACCCTGGTAGATTTATTTAAATAATTACACATTTTGATCAAGGAATGATTGTCCATTTGGGATAATTGTTCCTCCTTAAGAACGCCAGTACAGTGTAGTGAAGATATATATACAATGTAGTTATGTAGATTTATCTAAGAGGGAAGAATCTCCTCATTGATCAAGGGGTTATAATTCTGTCCATACACTATAATGTTCCATTTGTTGGCTGCATATCACCTTGCTATGATATATATATATATATATATATACCAAATATAAAGGTATATATAGCACAAAGAGAATAGATAGATGGACTGACGGCCAGCAAGACTTGGTGATTCTTTTCCCCTTTTTCCCTCCCCACTTTATACACAATTGTTTACCAAGTATGACTTCTGGAGCTCTGTAATGTCGTGTAGTGTAGATACTATGGTACTATGATGTTCATGATCAAATGTAGCTGAACCAAAATCTATCAACTTTATATCAGTACACTTTACTACTTTATCATCTCGTTTCTGAAATAGAGAGATTAACAAGGTTAAATGGATTTAAAATAGAAATACTAACTTTTCTGATATATGACTGTTATTTTTTTAATCATAAATAAATACTGACTTTTGAAAAAAAATTGTTAAAAATTTAGTGGTTTCATGATTCTGTTTCACAACCCCCGCCCACCCACATCTCCGTTCTAGAGAGATTTGTAGTCATAACTGATCACTGTTATTTAAGAATATGTAGCAAAGGAAAGTGTTTTCTAAAAAATCAGGAATTCAATACAATAATAATAATAATGAGGTTTATCAGAGTATAAGATGGTTACTAACTTACTATCCCATAATGTTTGTGTGTAACAACATTGAAAACATTTACTAACTTACTATCCCATAATGTTTGTGTGTAACAACATTGAAAACATTTACTAATTTACTATCCCATAATGTTTGTGTGTAACAACACTGAAAACATTTACTAACTTACTATCCCATAATGTTTGTGTGTAACAACATTGAAAACATTTACTAATTTACTATCCCATAATGTTTGTGTGTAACAACATTGAAAACATTTACTAACTTACTATCCCATAATGTTTGTGTGTAACAACATTGAAAACATTTACTAATTTACTATCCCATAATGTTTGTGTGTAACAACATTGAAAAAATTTACATCACAAATTCCCAGATCAAAGAAAGTTTTACAATAAAGCATATATAAACCCATTCTCTAAGTACAATAAAGTAAACATTACAAATATCCCTTCTTATTAACCTAACAAGAATTAACATCATTAAGATATTTCAAAATTATACTATTTAGTAAAATATCACAACAGCTCATTCACATTCACAACTCAAACACACAATTTCTATAACATTTCACCAATGGTCTCAAATATGTTAAACAGTGTTATGGGTAAAATGAGTGGTAGGGCAATAGACTTACAACCAAAGGCATCCCACTGCTGCAAATCAGAGAGTTTTCTCTTATCCCAGGCTCAAATGGCTGACTCAGTACCTGTTTAATATTGGCCATTAGTCTTCAAATTACCATTACTGAACTCATTAAAAATAATCACAATACATACACACAGAGTAGATTTGGGTTCAAATATCGTGAGAATTGTGGGCTATACAGTTGTAACAAGTAATTGTTGATGCAGCAATAGCTAACTATAAATGTTATATAGTAAATAGCCATAAAATTACTGAAGTGATGTAAAACAAAAATATTCACTCAATCAGTCACAAGAATACAATACATTACTATCTATCTATACGGGCACTTAATTATGGGATTTGGGTTAGAAAACCCCAGACAGGCTGTGTAGTATGCCTGAGTAATACACTTAGTTTCACATTGCTCCGGTCCATCAGGCTGCTAAAATGAAAGTGTACTGACAGACAGAGATGATGGAAGGTTAACCATACAACTGACTGGTGTCCAACTAATGGCGAGTCTAGAACTCAAAGTCACTTTAACTCATTTAAAACCTGATTAGTCTATAGGGAAATACTTCAATTTATCAAATTCTTCAATAATGTCATGTCAAGTCAATAGCATATTAACTTATTCACAGGAATTACTAAGCCAAAAATCCATTTCATCATAGACATCACAACATTTAAGCTTGAGGGTAATACAAAAGCAATTTTCTTCATGATGCAAGTTCTTTACATTAGGCAAATTACAGCAACTTGCTGTTCAAACACTTCAACATGGCTATACACAAAGTCAACTGATATATCATATCAAGTGCTCATGGGATCTGAATTCTTTAACTATTTATGGTAAAATTGACATTAAAAACAGTCAGCTGGGATTTTTAAAAAAGCATTCAGCTTTATTTTTTATTTAGCCAATTCTATTAATTTTGCATTTTGTTATAACACATTTTGCATAAAATCCACAAATTTGATCAAAAAGGTTCCAGAAGTTTTTATATTTAGATTCATGCCTGGATATACCATTTCACACTTTTAAAGCCAGGTGAGCTCTCAAAGCCATGTGAGCTCTTGAAGCAACAGAACAATAACAATCCATAAATACATCAGTACATGTAATGTCCAGCATTTATAAATAACACCAATAAGCAAAAATAACAATGACAATCTTAGAAATAAAATGCCACCAAATGGTGTTAATTACCGTTCCAATCTAAAATTGAAAATTTAAGTTGTTAACAATTCTAACTTCAGTAGAGTAATGACATTTTATGCCCTAGCTAGATGGTAAGTGTTTACTATGACCTGTAAACCAGTACTTTAGTCATATCATCTGGAGTTGTCTGGGTATGTGTTTACCTGTAAACCAGTACTTTAGTCATATCATCTGGAGTTGTCGGGGTATGTGTTTACCTGTAAACAAGTACTTTAGTCATATCATCTGGAGTTGTCGGGTAGGGTATGTTTAATGGTTTGTGTGTTTACCTGTAAACCAGTACTTTAGTCATATCATCTGGAGTTGTCGGGGTATGTTTAATGGTTTGTGTGTTTACCTGTAAACCAGTACTTTAGTCATATCATCTGGAGTTGTCGGGGTATGTTTAATGGTAATGCCCTAGCTAGATGGTAAGTGTTTGCTATGACCTGAGTCATATCATCTGGAGTTGTCGGGGTATGTTTAATGGTTATGCCCTAGCTAGATGGTAAGTGTTTGCTATGACCTGTAAACCAGTACTTTAGTCATATCATCTGGAGTTGTTGGGGTATGTTTAATGGTTATGCCCTAGCTAGATGGTAAGTGTTTGCTATGACCTGTAAACCAGTACTTTAGTCATATCATCTGGAGTTGTCGGGGTATGTTTAATGGTTATGCCCTAGCTAGATGGTAAGTGTTTGCTATGACCTGTAAACCAGTACTTTAGTCATATCATCTGGAGTTGTCGGGGTATGTTTAATGGTTTGTGTGTTTACCTGTAAACCAGTACTTTAGTCATATCATCCAGAGTTGTTGGGGTATGTTTAATGGTTTGTTTTTACGAGGGCTATCAAAAAACCTGAATAGCCTGCTTTCGCACCTGGTCAATCAAATAACTTTAAAATCAGATGTTGAACCTGATATTTACTCTAGTGCCACAATATAACAGGAAGTCCAATAGGGCCTGTATTGCTTAACTTGAATATCTCATCATAAATCTACAACAGCTATTTATCTGGGTTTTTTTGTTTATAGTAATGGCCTTCTTGGATCTTGTATGGTCTCACTGGACTACATTAAACAAGGACCTTTCATACTAAATTTGGTTAAATTAGTCCAACAGTTAAAGATAATTTTAAAGTTTACAAATGCATGCATGGATACTTGCTCAAACACACACTTCACTATGCCATCACCAAATGAGCTTAAAATGTATTACAAATTTTTGTATTTTTGTCCAAAGACACTTAAAAGTGGTGGTGATGGTGATGGGGAAGGGTTATAATGGTCAAAATAAAGGAAAGTGGGTAAGACTACTACAATATGCATATACTTACTTTGCGTACATTATGTACAACATCATAATCAGAATTCACAAATAATATATTTTCTGGTTTGAGATCAGTATGTGTAAGTTTATTTTGATGTAAAACTGAAAATAAATAAAACAAAAAATTATACGTACAGACAAAGAGCACTGACCTGTCCACTTGACCTTTTATTAGAAATATTCTTATCTACCCAATACATGAGTGGTGTTAAGATTCAAAGTTAACACAAACACAATACATGAACTTACATCTAATTTTATTAACTATCACCTAACTTAAGGCTAATATTTCCCTTACTATAATTCTACTCAGAACAGATTTAACTAGTGTAAGAAAATTTGTTTGATTACTGAAGTTATGTGGTCTTCACAGTCTGTATAAGTTAAACAAACCTAACTTGGACATAAAACAGTATTTCAACCACTTATCAAGTCTGATCTTTGTAACATGACTATCAATGGGACAAAAAGTCGTAAGACATGTAATCAATATATAATATATGTGACCAACTTGTTGTATAGAAATACCTGATCAAAGGTCAAGGTCAAGTTCAAGGTCATAATATTTATAATAAGCTCTTAAAAGCATAAAATAACTGACAGGATATAAACAGAAAATATACTATCAAAGGTCAATGTAAAATCAAGGTCACTATGTATACTCACATCGTAACACAGCTGGTAGGATATATGTATACTCACAGTTAACAGCGTAACACAGCTGGTAGGATATATGTATACTTACAGTTAACAGCGTAACACAGCTGGTAGGATATATGTATACTTACAGTTAACAGCGTAACACAGCTGGTAGGTTATATGGATACTCACAGTTAACAGCGTAACACAGCTGGTAGGATATATGTATACTCACAGTTAACAGCGTAACAGAGCTGGTAGGATATATGTATACTCACAGTTAACAGCGTAACACAGCTGGTAGGATATATGTATACTTACAGTTAACAGCGTAACACAGCTGGTAGGATATGTATACTTAAGTTAACAGCGTAACAGAGCTGGTAGGATATATGTATACTCACAGTTAACAGCGTAACAGAGCTGGTAGAATATATGTATACTCACAGTTAACAGCGTAACAGAGCTGGTAGGATATATGTATACTTACAGTTAACAGCGTAACAGAGCTGGTAGGATATATGTATACTCACAGTTAACAGCGTAACAGAGCTGGTAGGATATATGTATACTTACAGTTAACAGCGTAACACAGGTAGGATATATGTATACTTACAGTTAACAGCGTAACACAGCTGGTAGGATATATGTATACTTACAGTTAACAGCGTAACACAGCTGGTAGGGTATATGTATACTCACAGTTAACAGCGTAACACAGCTGGTAGGTTATATGGATACTCACAGTTAACAGCGTAACACAGCTGGTAGGATATATGTATACTTACAGTTAACAGCGTAACACAGCTGGTAGGTTATATGGATACTCACAGTTAACAGCGTAACACAGCTGGTAGGATATATGTATACTCACAGTTGACAGCGTAACAGAGCTGGTAGGATATATGTATACTCACAGTTAACAGCGTAACACAGCTGGTAGGATATATGTATACTTACAGTTAACAGCGTAACACAGCTGGTAGGATATATGTATACTTACAGTTAACAGCGTAACACAGCTGGTAGGGTATATGTATACTCACAGTTAACAGCGTAACACAGCTGGTAGGTTATATGGATACTCACAGTTAACAGCGTAACACAGCTGGTAGGATATATGTATACTTACAGTTAACAGCGTAACACAGCTGGTAGGTTATATGGATACTCACAGTTAACAGCGTAACACAGCTGGTAGGATATATGTATACTCACAGTTAACAGCGTAACAGAGCTGGTAGGATATATGTATACTCACAGTTAACAGCGTAACACAGCTGGTAGGATATATGTATACTTACAGTTAACAGTGTAACACAGCTGGTAGGATATATGTATACTTAAGTTAACAGCGTAACAGAGCTGGTAGGATATATGTATACTCACAGTTAACAGCGTAACAGAGCTGGTAGGATATATGTATACTTACAGTTAACAGCGTAACAGAGCTGGTAGGATATATGTATACTTACAGTTAACAGCGTAACACAGCTGGTAGGATATATGTATACTTACAGTTAACAGCGTAACACAGCTGGTAGGATATATGTATACTTACAGTTAACAGCGTAACACAGCTGGTAGGATATATGTATACTCACAGTTAACAGCGTAACACAGCTGGTAGGTTATATGGATACTCACAGTTAACAGCGTAACACAGCTGGTAGGATATATGTATACTTACAGTTAACAGCGTAACACAGCTGGTAGGATATATGTATACTTACAGTTAACAGCGTAACACAGCTGGTAGGATATATGTATACTCACAGTTAACAGCGTAACACAGCTGGTAGGATATATGTATACTTACAGTTAACAGCGTAACAGAGCTGGTAGGATATATGTATACTTACAGTTAACAGCGTAACACAGCTGGTAGGATATATGTATACTCACAGTTAACAGCGTAACACAGCTGGTAGGATATATGTATACTCACAGTTAACAGCGTAACAGAGCTGGTAGGATATATGTATACTTACAGTTAACAGCGTAACACAGCTGGTAGGATATATGTATACTTACAGTTAACAGCGTAACACAGCTGGTAGGATATATGGATACTCACAGTTAACAGCGTAACAGAGCTGGTAGGTTATATGGATACTTACAGTTAACAGCGTAACAGAGCTGGTAGGATATATGTATACTTACAGTTAACAGCGTAACACAGCTGGTAGGATATAGGTATACTTACAGTTAACAGCGTAACAGAGCTGGTAGGATATATGTATACTCACAGTTAACAGCGTAACACAGCTGGTAGGATATATGTATACTTACAGTTAACAGCGTAACACAGCTGGTAGGATATATGTATGCTTACAGTTAACAGCGTAACAGAGCTGGTAGGATATATGGATACTCACAGTTAACAGCGTAACACAGCTGGTAGGATATATGTATACTTACAGTTAACAGCGTAACACAGCTGGTAGGATATATGTATACTTACAGTTAACAGCGTAACACAGCTGGTAGGATATATGTATACTCACAGTTAACAGCGTAACACAGCTGGTAGGATATATGTATACGTACAGTTAACAGCGTAACACAGCTGGTAGGATATATGTATACTCACAGTTAACAGCGTAACAGAGCTGGTAGGATATATGTATACTTACAGTTAACAGCGTAACAGAGCTGGTAGGATATAGGTATACTCACAGTTAACAGCGTAACACAGCTGGTAGGATATATGTATACTTACAGTTAACAGTGTAACACAGCTGGTAGGATATATGTATACTCACAGTTAACAGCGTAACACAGCTGGTAGGATATATGTATACTTACAGTTAACAGCGTAACAGAGCTGGTAGGATATATGTATACTCACAGTTAACAGCGTAACACAGCTGGTAGGATATATGTATACGTACAGTTAACAGCGTAACAGAGCTGGTAGGATATATGTATACTTACAGTTAACAGCGTAACAGAGCTGGTAGGATATATGTATACGTACAGTTAACAGCGTAACAGAGCTGGTAGGATATATGTATACTCACAGTTAACAGCGTAACAGAGCTGGTAGGATATATGTATACGTACAGTTAACAGCGTAACAGAGCTGGTAGGATATATGTATACTTACAGTTAACAGTGTAACAGAGCTGGTAGGATATAGGTATACTCACAGTTAACAGCGTAACACAGCTGGTAGGATATATGTATACTTACAGTTAACAGTGTAACACAGCTGGTATATATGTATACTCACAGTTAACAGCGTAACACAGCTGGTAGGATATATGTATACTTACAGTTAACAGCGTAACAGAGCTGGTAGGATATATGTATACTCACAGTTAACAGCGTAACACAGCTGGTAGGATATATGTATACTTACAGTTAACAGCGTAACACAGCTGGTAGGATATATGTATGCTTACAGTTAACAGCGTAACAGAGCTGGTAGGATATATGGATACTCACAGTTAACAGCGTAACACAGCTGGTAGGATATATGTATACTTACAGTTAACAGCGTAACACAGCTGGTAGGATATATGTATACTTACAGTTAACAGCGTAACACAGCTGGTAGGATATATGTATGCTTACAGTTAACAGCGTAACAGAGCTGGTAGGATATATGTATGCTTACAGTTAACAGCGTAACACAGCTGGTAGGATATATGTATACTTACAGTTAACAGCGTAACACAGCTGGTAGGATATATGTATGCTTACAGTTAACAGCGTAACACAGCTGGTAGGATATATGTATACTTACAGTTAACAGCGTAACACAGCTGGTAGGATATATGTATACTTACAGTTAACAGCGTAACACAGCTGGTAGGATATATGTATGCTTACAGTTAACAGCGTAACAGAGCTGGTAGGATATATGGATACTCACAGTTAACAGCGTAACACAGCTGGTAGGATATATGTATACTTACAGTTAACAGCGTAACACAGCTGGTAGGATATATGTATACTTACAGTTAACAGCGTAACACAGCTGGTAGGATATATGTATACTTACAGTTAACAGTGTAACAGAGCTGGTAGGATATAGGTATACTCACAGTTAACAGCGTAACACAGCTGGTAGGATATATGTATACTTACAGTTAACAGCGTAACAGAGCTGGTAGGATATATGTATACTTACAGTTAACAGCGTAACACAGCTGGTAGGATATATGTATACTTACAGTTAACAGCGTAACAGAGCTGGTAGGATATAGGTATACTCACAGTTAACAGCGTAACACAGCTGGTAGGATATATGGATACTCACAGTTAACAGCGTAACACAGCTGGTAGGATATATGTATACTTACAGTTAACAGTGTAACACAGCTGGTAGGATATATGTATACTCACAGTTAACAGCGTAACAGAGCGGGTAGGATATATGTATACTCACAGTTAACAGCGTAACACAGCTGGTAGGATATATGTATACTTACAGTTAACAGTGTAACAGAGCTGGTAGGATATATGTATACTCACAGTTAACAGCGTAACACAGCTGGTAGGATATATGTATACTTACAGTTAACAGTGTAACACAGCTGGTAGGATATATGGATACTCACAGTTGACAGCGTAACACAGCTGGTAGGATATATGTATACTCACAGTTGACAGCGTAACAGAGCTGGTAGGATATATGTATACTTACAGTTAACAGCGTAACACAGCTGGTAGGATATATGTATACTTACAGTTAACAGTGTAACACAGCTGGTAGGATATATGTATACTCACAGTTAACAGCGTAACACAGCTGGTAGGATATATGTATACTTACAGTTAACAGTGTAACACAGCTGGTAGGATATATGTATACTCACAGTTGACAGCGTAACAGAGCTGGTAGGATATATGTATACTTACAGTTAACAGTGTAACAGAGCTGGTAGGATATATGTATACTCACAGTTAACAGCGTAACACAGCTGGTAGGATATATGTATACTCACAGTTAACAGCGTAACACAGCTGGTAGGATATATGTATACTTACAGTTAACAGTGTAACAGAGCTGGTAGGATATATGGATACTCACAGTTGACAGCGTAACACAGCTGGTAGGATATATGTATACTCACAGTTGACAGCGTAACAGAGCTGGTAGGATATATGTATACTTACAGTTAACAGTGTAACAGAGCTGGTAGGATATATGGATACTCACAGTTGACAGCGTAACACAGCTGGTAGGATATATGTATACTCACAGTTAACAGCGTAACACAGCTGGTAGGATATATGTATACTTACAGTTAACAGCGTAACACAGCTGGTAGGATATATGTCTAACTTGTTCTATAGAATATGGTACATAGTTATTATCTTTCTGGAAAACAGAAATAAAATACATTTAATAGTTGGTTATTCATCATTAAATCATATGAAAACCGTGGACAGTTGTTTGTTGTAACAGACAATATTTGGTAAGAATATCGACTATAAAAATTAAAAGATGCAATGCTATTAATAAATTACAAGGATTTAGAATTACAGATTAAATTTAAGATTATTTCATATGCTTACTGGATGATACTTGCCATGAAAAATTTATTAATCTTTAAACTAACAAGAGGTCCATGGGCCTTAATGCTCACCTGTGACCTTGACCTTTGAACCCATGAGCTTCATTCAAATATCAAAATGATAATTAGGCCAATATTCTAATATACATCCCTATACAAAAAGTTTATAGTTTTTAAGATAAATAATCATTTCAGTACTTGTTTGTATTAGACTATATCTGTGATCTTGACATTTGAACCCATGCCCTTCATTCATGTATCAAAATGACCATTGTGCCAGTACCAACAATATTCTAATATACATGCCTATACAAAAAGTTAATAGTTTCCAAGATAATTAACCATTTAGGTATTCATTCGCATCTGTGACCTTGACCTTTGAACCCATGACCTTCATTCATATATCAAAATGATCATTAGGATAATACCTAAATATTCTAATATACATGCCTATACAAAAAGTTTATAGTTTTTGAGATAAATAATCATTTCAGAACTTGTTCACATCTGTGACCTTGACCTTAGAACCCATAACCTTCATTCATATATCAAAATGGGTGTTAAGCTAATACCTACAATATTCTAATATACATGCATATACAAAAAGTTAACAGTTTTCAAGATAATTAACCATTCAGGTATTCATTCACATCTGTGACCTTGACCTTTGAACCCATGACCTTCATTCATATATCAAAATGATCGTTAGGATAATACCTAAAATATTCTAATATACATGCCTATACAAAAAGTCTATAGTTTTTGAGATAAATAATCATTTCAATACTTGTTTACATCTGTGACCTTGACCTTTGAACTCATGACCTTTATTCATATATCAAAATGACCATTGGGCCATTACCTACAATATTCTAATATACATGCCTATACAAACAGTTCATAGTTTTGCAGATAATTAACTATTTTGGTAAACTTGTACATCTGTGACCTTGACCTTTGAACCCATGACCTTAATCGATATATCAAAATGATCGTCATGTCATTACCTACAATTAACCAAATATCCTACATCATTATCACCAGAAATGTTTAAAAAATAGCATTTTTTATCAAAGGTCAATATATGGAACATGACCTTGACCTTTGACCTTGACATCAATCGGAAGAAAATCGCAAGACAAGATCAACACTGAAAACTCCATACAATTATCTTCAGCCATTATGAAGTTATAAACATAGCACTGTCGTGCTGTTGTACAGCGTACAGTAGTTGGGAAAATTGTGTTGTGGCAAGACAGAATATAACCGAAAATTCGGGGGGGGGGGTCGGGGGTCGGGGGGGGGGTCGATCAATGCATAGTCCGACGGTTTTTTTTTTTTTTTTTTTTTTTTTTTTTTTGAAAAAGAAACAATGTACCAAACCATGTATTGCTGAATTAAATGGTAGAAAATAATAATTTCATAAATATATGAAAAAGACAATCGGTAATTAAAACTTAAAAAAGTTGTACCCGATCGTTTTGTCATTTCGGATAGAGAGAAAGTTTTGCAGATCCTACCGTCGCTATGAGGGGTACATTCTATCGGTTGTATGTAACTGGATCATTTGCTGTTGATCTGGGTTTTAATTAACTGCTGATTATCACTCACAATATTCCCGTTTTATGTTAATGGTGAAGTACAGTTGTTTTACCAGTTCCGAATTTTTACTACCGAATAATCTAAAATTTCAATCCCGTTCAATTAAAGGAATCGCAAAATAACTTTCTAAATTTGCTTCTACTTGAATGTATGGGCATTAATTGTTTAAATAATATTAAACTTCAACCGCTTCCTAAAAGGCCGACAGATTGTTGGTGACCTAGTTTAACGATGTAAACAAATCGTGATCACGGAAATGCTTTTTTCAAGAAAACATACTACCACGTGTTTTTGAGGACAGGTGTCGATTTTTGGAATCAGTTAACATTTGTATTATTACACAACATAAATTTTATTTCCTCTGCTTGTGGACGACGTCTGCAGCAGCGCTTATATGAAACCCTGTTCGGAACTGGTAAAACGACTGTACACAACACTGTACGAATTATCTCCCTTTCACGAAAGTAAAATCTAATCGATAAACATTTTAAAATATGACACAATTGCCTCAACATCAAAATACGTTATCATAACCTTCAAAATAAATTTAAATTTCTGTAGATTTCGCGAAGAATTAATTAAACAACCTGCCGTTGCCGTTCATTTCATAAAAAGTTATGATTTTACATCGTAGGACGCAAACTTCTCGAACTACTTTTTATTGTAAACATGAGATCAGTTCGCCAAATTGCAGAAATTATTAGGTGCATCCCGTCGCAATAATTTACTAGATTCCGAAATGTATTCCGAAAATTTATTCCAAATGTGCATATGTAACCAAATGCATTACCCGTCTCAGAATACATATCTCACGATAAAACAGATATACTTCTTTCACGCTCATTTACCAGGCGCACTATTTCCAGGTGTACTCATATCTTATAATTTCATAGCAAAGAAGCTCGATATCTTGGAAGAAAGTGACAACAATGTACGCGTTTTCACGCTGTACAAAAATAAATGTCTCATTTTAAAAATTACATAATTTTATGCAAAAAATGCGTAACCTATTTTTCGTCCAATTTTCATGAAAAACACAATTTTAATGTATCTAGGTATCCTGAATCCAAAAATCTAATCAAAATTTGCCTACACCTTTTGGTTTCAGAGAAGATTTTTTTGTCTTTTGGCTATTTATAGTAACGGCATCCATATTGTTGGGCGTGGTCAAACCCCGAACACAATTTGAAAGCCTGTTACCCAGGCATAATAATCACCAAGTTTCATCAAATTTGGCTCAGTAGTTTTGGAGGAGAAGATTAAAATGTAAAGTTTACGCACGACGGACGGTGATAGATAGCAATAGCTCATCTGAGCCTTTTGGCTCAGGTGAGCTAAAAATTTCATTTCTCATTCTCTTTTTAATATTTTAAATGAAAAGACATACTATCTTCATTTTTAGTTGGGAACAATACAGGATTAGTTCAGACTCCAAATATTGTGGCTTCATTTTAATTCACACATATTCCCTATCGCCAAAATAATATGTTGGGAGCCATCTTTATAACAATTCCAATTGTTGAACAATGGACTACTTTACTTTGTAAGTAACTCCTACTATTAAAACTGGCTGACTTATGTAACTTACCAAAAAGTCAAAAATACTAAGACCCAACATTTCAAAGACTAGACACATATGGCCATGATAATCAAACCAGTCCAGTAAGGTCACACATAGACTGAAAATATAAACATATATATAAACTGAATAAATCAGCAAATATAAAACACTTAACTACAATATAGAGAGTCGAGTAATGGTGTTAAACGTCCCAGTCAAGAATATTTCACTTATATCGAGACGTTGCCAGCTATAGGCGAAGGTGCAGAAATTTTGCCTGTGCGTTGCGCTGATGGCATTATACAGCAGGGTTCTTTAGCGTGCCAAGCCCATCGTGACACGGGACCTCGTTTATTTTAAGTTCCCATCCGAAAGAACCGTGACTTTCTCGTAATGCCGAGTGCTTGGCGAAAGAACAGTCACTACCCACTTTTAAGTCTTGGGTCAGACCCGGCCGGGGATCGAACCCACGACCTCCCACTTACGGAGCAAGCACTCTACCAACTGAGCTACCGCAGTGGTTTACAATATAGAGAGAGAAGCTGTTAGATAAATGTATAAATCCATCAAAGAATATATGTATAATAATTATAATACCCCATATGAATAGAAGATTGTAAACAAACTGAAAATTAACTTAGCAGCCACATTTCCAATGTTCTTGTGCAGTCTTGTGGTACAGTGGTTACATTTAATGGGCTGGCTATCCTGGTGAAATTTAATATCGATTATCGTTCTTTTTATGCCGATAATTATCGATATATATCGGAAAAATAATCTGTGGAGAAAAGTCTTGATACATTGTATCTAACTTCCTAAAATCATGTCATATGAGGCATTTTCGAATGACCATGTGCTTAACAACGAAAACTAAAGGCTTAAAGGACTGAAGCGTATCTTAATCATGCATACACTTGAAGTACTTCATACTGTTAGAAGGGGCGCTCAAGCATCTAAAGGATTTCACATCATTTTAGAGGTGCCCATGAATTGATGACGTACTTACCTGTATGTACAAATGCACATGTTATGACCACTGGAGCTCGTTTAAATAAATATAAATCAAAACAAGTAAGGCATTGTTTTATGTAATCGATCTTTTAATTGTTTTTCTGAAGTTTTGGATTGTCTAGTTACTTATCGATATTTGAAAAATCAATATCGATTATCGTCGGGAGTAGCCCATCGAACGCTATACCGATATATCGTGCCATCCCTATACATTTATGGAATTATGATTAAAAGGTTATTGGATTGAGCCTTGGCCAGGACACATGATAAGTCCTAGATGTGACATAGAAGAAATGAAATGTCTTGCTCAAGGACAATAATACCTAGCCCAGTTTGGGCTAAAACCTATAACCCTTAAATAATGACTTTGCACCTTTAAACACATGGCCTCATGTCTCCACAAGAGACTAGAATGCACTTAGGCTAACAGTTGATAAATACATAATCACTTAATTTACATACAGTCCATCACAATATCTCCGACACTTTTCACATATTGAAGGTTTTTAACATCAACTTCTAACAACAATGACAGCTGTAGGTACTTACTATTGTCCATCAGGATCACGTTTCTTCATCTGTTCTAGTACATTTATTTCCAGTCTGGCTGCTTCTTTGTACTTGCCAATGTTTTTGACTATTTTTAATGCTAACCTTTGGCCCTTGGAATTCCTGCAATTATTTAGAGAAAATAAAACTTTAGTTTTTAATAGTTGAAAACTAAATACAGTGGAATCTCTAAATTAAACATCTTCCAGTATCTGTAGTAGACAGGTGTTAATGACATGTCATACTAAACTGTGTATTGTGTATTGTCAGGGTTTGGTTTTATCAGGGTTCTGGACAGGTTTTAGACAGGTTGCACTGGAAGTTTTAAATTCCTCAATGAGACAGGATAAACACTTGGTTTAATAATTTGGTAAAGAAGCAATATACAAGGAAACCTTATCAAAATCTTTCTGATTGATAAGTCTGAAGATCTACATCTACTTGAAATATTCAAGCCACAAAGTACACCATACAAAGGTCTTCTTGGATGTTGGGGAAATTTAATGTTCTGCTAGCTT
Source organism: Anadara kagoshimensis (assembly GCA_021292105.1). Classification (NCBI taxonomy): domain Eukaryota; kingdom Metazoa; phylum Mollusca; class Bivalvia; order Arcoida; family Arcidae; genus Anadara; species Anadara kagoshimensis. The sequence goes on along the minus strand of CM037863.1, from coordinate 30,622,832 downwards.
ACCGGATAATTTACAATCTTTTTTTTATAGCTCAAATGTAAACCACTCTAGACATTGTTTGACAATTTTAACTTTGTACATATGTCACACACACACACACATGCTCCCCCATGGCACAAACTCGTCTGCCCATAGCCAAACATGAGAAGGAGGAGGGGGGTGATATCAATCTAGATACTATATCATACTGACAGGCCTTCCATGTACAAGTATTATAAGCCCTGTTATATCTGTTATAATAAATAATAAGTAGCAGATGTAGGATGTTAAATAAGACATCTGTTTATATAATAATGTATTGTATGATATAATAATATCAGCTGTGTTCTCTTAATGCACTCAGTAACTACACTGAATACAGCATCTGCTAACTACACACACACACACACACACACACACACACACACACACACACACACCTTTATTTTCTGTCCATCTCCTTTACTATAATTCTAAAGATTTCATAATAATATTCTATATTTTCAAATGAAATGAATCAATTATTACGTACTTAAAGTGACATTATTGTGGCTTTTTTGTATGAAAATGTGATGGTTTTTAATTAATTTGTCCATGAAATTTTAACTATCAACGGTTGTTCAAATTTAAAATTCTACTACAAAATGAACAGAAATTCAAATTTAGAATTTTTTACTAATTTATTTATTATATATTTTGATGGAAAATATTTCTATATCATAACTACAAATGTAGACATTAATTAAAACTAAACTTGGTCTCTAAGTGTCTACAGGAATATGTCGGAGCGGCATTGCTACAATCTTAATCTGAACACACCCCAGATTCTGAAAACTTCCCTATATAACAAAAGATGACCTGACAATCAAACAATGACCTTTTATCTTTGTGTGTGTGTAATGAAGACTATGTCAAAATGTACGTCATCAGATATATAAGATAAGCTACCACAAAGAAGGTATTTTGTGGCTTCCTGAACTGAGGAGGATGATGGTGATGGTGATCTAGCTGTACTTGATAATCTCTGGAATTCATCTTGTAGTTGGCAAAATGTAAATTATAGACTTGAATTAAACATTGTTTCAGTATCATAAAGCAAGAGAGACTGCTTCAAACTAGGTAAAAGTCAAACCATATCATGATTAACCCCTAGCATTTCTCTTGGTACTTATGTATTATAATTAAGGTAGGTACACCTGTACACACAATGACAAAACTCATATCCAGCTCTGACCTTAACCAAGTTTTTCTACAAGTCTGGTTTTCAATCTTAACATTATTTAGGCTCATCTTTCAAGAAAACTATGTACTGAAAAGTATATGTTCTGTAAAAAGAAAGGTCACACCAGAAAGCGTGACCACTTAAAGATGATAAAATTGCAAACTAAAATTGATATAAAATTACATGTCGGCAGTCAAGTATGTCTGTAAAAGTTAACTCAAACAATTACAGGAAACTTCTCCTGACAAAGTCAGTTTTACACTACACCATACACAAAACATTTAATCCCAAAGTATAAGTTATGTTGGAATGTACAACAATAAAAGTCAGACAAACTGACTGGTGTGTAAAAATGTATGGAGAGGGTGATGAAATGTTGGAGAAGTGATGATACACTGGAGAATGATAATGCATGGAGGGAAGTATGGAGAATATTTCGGATATAAGACAAAAGCAATAGGTCTCTAGACTGCTAAAAATAAAGATTTACACAAATTTTGATTTTTCAAGAAAAAAAGACTGTGCAAAATTTGTCTTAACACTTTTAGGTAACATGGCCAGTTAAGCTAAAAAAAAATGAAATTATTGAGAAATACTAAAATATCTAAATCACACTGGCTTAGCTGATAGGATCTTTAAGGATCTGAGGGAAAATACAGAAGATATGAGAACTTTCTTTGTTTGGTATATTAAATGTCAGTCACTGTTAATGATGAGCCTGCAGACTTAGTTCCGATCCTCTGATCTGTATTACACATGGAATAAATTAACTGATACAAAGTGATAAAGATAAGGTAGATTATTGTTTACACTATATACTACATTTTACAAAGTACTGATCACCACTACATACTTAGCTGATGCCCCTTTATACATAATGTCACAGTCCTAAATCAAAATATTGGAATGATCCATTCAATATTAAGGGTGGGATACTGAAAGTGTAAACAATCATCCATGGCTGTGTTTAGATGGCCAGCTACCTAATAAAATGGTCAAGGTTATTATCTTTATAGTCTGGGGGTAAAACAAATTATCAGAAGACTACACAGCACATCAGACACCCCCCCCCCCCTCCCTAATCGATTTGACAATGTCAGAACTTTACTTTTGTCACACTCAAAACAATATTGTGACATCATAATGTGTGTAGCTTATCTTTACTATAGGGTAAGACAAAAAAATCTTGTCTTGTCAAAACACTAAGTGGCACTTAAAGATTAGCCGGTCTAGTCTATAAGGTTCTGGTATATTGCAGCTATTATAACAAGAAGGCCCACTTATTTAGCAAAAGCCAAGCTAAACAATAGCATTTCGTCTGAGCACAGCTAAAAGATTGATTTCAATCAAGTTATTTACAGAAAATGACAATATATCTTATCCAATGATTAAGTCACTTGTTAAGGATATGGAAAAAATAACAACCCAGAAATCTTCAAAATCAGCAGTGAGGCTCCTGGAACAAGCTAGTAATATATATCAAGACCATGTCTAGTACTAGTGAACAAAAAAACACCACAAAGAAGTATGTACTAGGTATGTACAATTTGTTATGTACAAAAAGATGTTAATCATTCTGTCAATGCATGACCATTGTAATCCAGACCAAGACCCGGTCAAATTGTCAGATCATTTCTGCCAATAAACAGAAAGAGTACAACAACAATGTATGAGTTAGTTATTTACAAAAGATGTTTATCGCTCTGTCATTGGCCACAGCCAAGTGAATAACTGTTGGTAACTCAGCCAAAGGAGGAATCTCTTACCATTACCATCTTGTATAAGTAATATAAACCCTAATAACAACAATATGATGTTGTGTTTTGACATATTATAATTTACTTATAAATGTGCAGAATTTATGTCATGTCATAGAAATCAGATTTAATGACATATAAATGTTTATGTTTTGTGTACACACAATCAGGAAGTCCAATCAACAACAAAGAACTATTACAACACATATCAATTCTAATACAAACATTTTGTACTCTGATTGGACCCTGAGATGCTAGCTTTGGTTATGTTTTTACACTGTATTCATATGCAACATACATGTGGTTTTGTTTATAACATATGACAAAATTCATTGTTTTCAGAAAAAAAATGTTATTTATAAACTATTGATACTATTAAACATTAATTTTGCATCTGTCATGTATTTCAAACAATAAAATTGTTATATCAATGGATTCTAGTGTTTTGGTGACAACAATATTTTTGGCATAACGATATTGGTCTACATTGATGAATTAGTGATGCTGTACTAAAAACAAACTCTGACCAGTGCAGTTGAAATCACCATCATAAATAAAATTGACTTTTATAATATACTTAATTTGATTTGCCTTCGAATAGCAAGAACTGTTTTATAAGAGTTCTGGCCATAAAATGTGAATTTTACTGTCACAAATACCGGTTACCTGGCTCCTCAAGCACTCTAGATAGACCTTAATTTGTGACAGTAAAACCCATGTTTTACCTTTGTTTTACCTCTTTAACTACAAAACAGTTAATTATATCCTTAATAAGACACATTGGTGAATATTATCTGTATAGATTATCATGAGGCATAATCACTGTTATAAATGTATAGAGAAATACCACAACTGATGCTGCAAATACAACTCCTTACATAATCAGGCAGCATACTCTATGTCACAGATACCGGTAGAACACACAATCTGACTTCAGGCAGCATACTCTATGTCACAGATAGAACACATAGTCTGACATCAGGCAGCATACTCTATGTCACAGATACTGGTAGAACACACAATCTGACTTCAGGCAGCATACTTTATGTCACAGATAGAACACATAGTCTGACATCAGGCAGCAAATTCTATGTCACAGATAGAACACATAATCTGAAATCAGGCAGCATACTCTATGTTACAGATAGAACACATAGTCTGACATCAGGCAGCATACTCTATGTCACAGATAGAACACACAATCTGACATCAGGCAGCATACTCTATGTCACAGATATAACACACAATCTGACATCAGGCAGCATACTCTATGTCACAGATAGAACACATCATTTGACATCAGGCAGCATACTCTATGTCACAGATAGAACACATAATCTGAAATCAGGCAGCATATTCTATGTCACAGATAGAACACACAATCTGACATCAGGCGGCATACTCTATGTCACAGATAGAACACATAATCTGAAATCAGGCAGCATATTCTATGTCACAGATAGAACACATAGTCTGACATCAGGCAGCAAATTCTATGTCACAGATAGAACACACAATCTGACATCAGGCAGCATACTCTATGTTACAGATAGAACACACAATCTGATATGAAGTAGCATACTCTATGTCACAGATAGAACACACAATCTGATATGAAGTAGCATACTCAATGTCACAGATAGAACACACAATCTGACATCAGGCAGCATACTCTATGTCACAGATAGAACACACAATCTGACATTAGGCAGCATACTCAATGTCACTGATAGAACACACAATCTGACATCAGGCAGCATACTCTATGTCACAGATAGAACACACAATCTGACATCAGGCAGCATATTCTATGTTACAGATAGAACACACAATCTGATATGAAGTAGCATACTCAATGTCACAGATAGAACACACAATCTGACATCAGGCAGCATACTCAATGTCACTGATAGAACACACAGTCTGACATCAGGCAGCATACTCTATGTCACAGATAGAACACACAATCTGACATCAGGCAGCATACTCTATGTTATAGATAGAACACACAATCTGATATGAAGTAGCATACTCAATGTCACAGATAGAACACACAATCTGACATCAGTCAGCATACTCTATGTTACAGATAGAACACACAATCTGATATGAAGTAGCATACTCAATGTCACTGATAGAACACACAATCTGATATGAAGTAGCATACTCTATGTCACAGATAGAACACACAATCTGATACGAAGTAGCATACTCAATGTCACTGATAGAACACACAATCTGACATCAGGCAGCATACTCTATGTCACAGATAGAACACACAATCTGACATCAGGCAGCATACTCTATGTTACAGATAGAACACACAATCTGATATGAAGTAGCATACTCTATGTCACTGATAGAACACACAATCTGACATCAGGCAGCATACTCTATGTCACAGATAGAACACACAATCTGATATGAAGTAGCATACTCTATGTCACTGATAGAACACACAATCTGATATGAAGTAGCATACTCAATGTCACAGATAGAACACACAATCTGACATCAGGCAGCATACTCTATGTCACAGATAGAACACACAATCTGATATGAAGTAGCATACTCTATGTCACTGATAGAACACACAATCTGACATTAGGCAGCATACTCAATGTCACTGATAGAACACACAATCTGACATCAGGCAGCATACTCTATGTCACAGATAGAACACACAATCTGACATCAGGCAGCATACTCTATGTTACAGATAGAACACACAATCTGACATCAGGCAGCATACTCTATGTTACAGATAGAACACACAATCTGATATGAAGTAGCATACTCAATGTCACAGATAGAACACACAATCTGATATGAAGTAGCATACTCAATGTCACAGATAGAACACACAATCTGATATGAAGTAGCATACTCAATGTCACAGATAGAACACACAATCTGACATCAGGCAGCATACTCTATGTCACAGATAGAACACACAATCTGACATCAGGCAGCATACTCTATGTTACAGATAGAACACACAATCTGACATCAGGCAGCATACTCTATGTTACAGATAGAACACACAATCTGACATCAGGCAGCATACTCTATGTCACAGATAGAACACACAATCTGACATTAGGCAGCATACTCTATGTCACAGATAGAACACACAATCTGACATCAGGCAGCATACTCTATGTTACAGATAGAACACACAATCTGATATGAAGTAGCATACTCAATGTCACAGATAGAACACACAATCTGACATCAGGCAGCATACTCTATGTTACAGATAGAACACACAATCTGATATGAAGTAGCATACTCTATGTCACAGATAGAACACACAATCTGACATCAGGCAGCATACTCTATGTTACAGATAGAACACACAATCTGATATGAAGTAGCATACTCAATGTCACAGATAGAACACACAATCTGACATCAGGCAGCATACTCTATGTTACAGATAGAACACACAATCTGATATGAAGTAGCATACTCAATGTCACAGATAGAACACACAATCTGACATCAGGCAGCATACTCTATGTTACAGATAGAACACACAATCTGATATGAAGTAGCATACTCTATGTCACAGATAGAACACACAATCTGACATCAGGCAGCATACTCTATGTCACAGATAGAACACACAATCTGATATGAAGTAGCATACTCTATGTTACAGATAGAACACACAATCTGATATGAAGTAGCATACTCAATGTCACTGATAGAACACACAATCTGACATCAGGCAGCATACTCTATGTCACAGATAGAACACACAATCTGATATGAAGTAGCATACTCAATGTCACAGATAGAACACACAATCTGATATGAAGTAGCATACTCAATGTCACAGATAGAACACACAATCTGATATGAAGTAGCATACTCAATGTCACAGATAGAACACACAATCTGATATGAAGTAGCATACTCAATGTCACAGATAGAACACACAATCTGATATGAAGTAGCATACTCAATGTCACAGATAGAACACACAATCTGATATGAAGTAGCATACTCAATGTCACTGATAGAACACACAATCTGACATCAGGCAGCATACTCTATGTCACAGATAGAACACACAATCTGATATGAAGTAGCATACTCTATGTTACAGATAGAACACACAATCTGATATGAAGTAGCATACTCAATGTCACTGATAGAACACACAATCTGACATCAGGCAGCATACTCTATGTCACAGATAGAACACACAATCTGACATCAGGCAGCATACTCTATGTCACAGATAACTAAAGTTTAGAATGTGTAGTTGAATTTACGTCAAAGTACAACCCACAATGGTATTAACAAAAAATACAGTACTAATGTTCTTAGTATGCAACAAACAGAATTAAAATTACAACCCATCCCTTAATGTTTCATTAGTTCTATATATGCAATGGAAGATGGTAAAAAGAAGATTCTTAACATCAAGAACCTGGAAAACCGCCAGTATGTAACCAAAAGATGAATATCAGACAGTTGTGTTTATCTTACTTCTGTGGTCAATGACATCACAATATTAAATAAAAGATCCCTCCTCCTCTCTCAACACATCATGATTCAGAATTTTGTTGTAGTATATACTTAGAAATGTCATTGATAACCTGGTATGTTTCTACGTGTATATAATCGCAAAAACCTGCTAAGATAAATACACTGTTTGTTATAGAAATACCATGATTCTGAGAGAGAGAGAGAGAGAGAGAGAGAGAGAGAGAGAGAGAGAGAGGAGAGAGAGAGAGAGAGAGAGAGAGAGAGAGAGAGAGAGCAGTAATGGAAAGAAAGATAACAGCAGTCAAAGAAAGGAATGAATGATATATGTGTTATATGATTTTTGTGAGAGAGCGATGCAAAAGAAAAAAGATAAAAAGGTAAATAAGTAGTCTGGTTTGCCAATTACACAAAGTCAAGGTATTCTGCAGTGATAAAAACAACAGAAAAGGGTAAATCAGAAAATAGAAATCTTTATGGCTCATTTATAACCCTGTATTTAACAGAACTCACAGGTAAAAATTAATCATTAATTCCTGCCATCTGTAACATTTACTGGCTGAAATGAAATTTACATCCAGTCACCTTGTGGCTTTACAAGTCTCTGTATATGTTTTAATTAGAAATGTTTATAAATATTCAATCAAAAATAACTCCTCATCCAAGGTGTGGGCAGTAATGTTTTTAACAGGTGTATATCAGTTTCCATGACAACCATCAGTTGGAACTTATCAAAATTTCGGGCTGGCAACCTTTCCCCATACAATATTAATGACAATCTATGTTTTTCTCCATAGAAATTTTGTGTATATTTTCTGATTTTTATTACTATACAGATTCTGTAAATTACGTCATCCTTTAACCAAGTTAAATCACTAACATATCCAATTCCCAGTGAAAATTCTTGAAATTCCATTCAGAGAAATCAGACTTATTTATTATGTCAGGTTATGGTGAAAAACAGATTTTAAAATTTAAATCTTAATGTACTATTTATCAATATTTTATTTGCAGGACTCCATTATCACTTACCAGTGGCAGAATATGTTTTGTATAAGAACTTTTTGTCTTGCCTAAAGACAGAAACATAACAGTCAGTGTTCAAAATCTAGGCCAGGTGATCAGTCTAACACCTGTAATATTTAATTAGACCTGCAAGATTTTCATCAGACCTGTAACATTTAAGTCAGAACTATAACATTTCAGTAAGACCTGTAACTTTTCAGTCAGACCTGTAACAGACCTATGACATTTAAGTCAGACCTGTAACATTTAAGTCAGACCTGTAACATTTTAGTCAGATCTGTAACTTTTCAGTCAGACCTGTAACATTTTAGTCAGACCTGTAACAATTCAGTCAGACCTGTAACATTTCAGTCAGACCTGTAACATTTAAGTCAGACCTGTAACTTTTCAGTCAGACCTGTAACTTTTCAGTCAGACCTGTAACATTTCAGTCAGACCTGTAACAGACCTATACATTTTAGTCAGACCTGTAACTTTTCAGTCAGACCTGTAACTTTTCAGTCAGTCCTGTAACATGTCGGTAAGACCTGTAACATTGCAGTCAGACCTGTAACATTTCAGTCAGACCTGTAACAGACCCATGACATTTAAGTCAGACCTGTAACATCTAAGTAAGACCTGTAACATTTCAGTCAGACCTGTAACATTTCCGTCAGGCCTGTAACATGTTGGTAAGACCTGTAACATAGCAGTCAGACCTGCATCATTTCAGTCAGACCTGTAACAGACCTATGACATTTAATTCAGACCTTTTCAGTCAGTCCTGTAACATGTCGGTAAGACCTGTAACAATTCAGTCAGACCTGTAACATTTCAGTCAGACCTGTAACATTTAAGTCAGAACTATAACATTTCAGTAAGACCTGTAACTTTTCAGTCAGACATGTATCATTTTAGTCAGACCTGTAACATGTCGGTAAGACCTGTAACATTGCAGTCAGACCTGTAACATTTCAGTCAGACCTGTAACATGTTGGTAAGACCTGTAACATGTTGGTAAGACCTGTAACATGTTGGTAAGACCTGTAACATTGCAGTCAGACCTGTAACATTTCAGTCAGACCTGTAACATGTTGGTAAGACCTGTAACATGTTGGTAAGACCTGTAACATTTCAGTCAGACCTGTAACATTTCCGTCAGACCTGTAACATGTTGGTAAGACCTGTAACATTGCAGTCAGACCTGCATCATTTCAGTCAGACCTGTAACAGACCTATATGACATTTAATTCAGACCTGTAACTTTTCAGTCGGATCTGTAACTTTTCAGTCAGACCTGTAACATTTAAGTCAGACCTGTAACATTTCAGTCAGACCTGTTACATTTCAGCAAGACCTGTAACATTTAAGTCAGACCTGTAACATCTAAGTCAGACCTGTAACATTGCAGTTAGACCTATAACATTTCAGTAAGACCTGTAACATTAAAATCTCTGTCAGATCTGTTATATCATCTTGTAAATTGGTTTATATATCTTACACACAACATTAATATCTCAGTTCAGTCTAACTTTATGGCATACATGGAGTCATCAGTCTTAATTTGTTGTTGTAAATTACTAATGTTGTTAAATGCCACATCAGCAATCTTTCAGCTACTCCCAACAACAGCAAACTTGATTATGTTTAAAAATAAATCTAAGAACACATTAGTTATGAACTAGATGGGCGGGAGTGTTTTGTGGTCTGTCTTGTACTATTGCACACTCTGGCGACTTTAAGGTGCTAGTCCACAGTCAGTATGCTGCAGACAAGTCACATTATACTGATACCAAGTGAATCAGTTTATACTCTTTGAAAAAAAGCACCAGGCAAGGAAGCAGTTTCTGAATTTTTCTAATGTGTTGTATATTATCTGGCTGTGGTTCAAACCCATGGCCTCTTGCTTTCGAGGAACCTGCTGTACCAATTAGCAACTGAGGCAGTTTTGACCTTAAGTAAATATTATAACTTGTGATTTCAAAAGGTATTTATAATTAATGGAGATAAGTATGTGGAATTTAACATTTTAGTTTTATTACCATATTTTTTTCAAGATCTATTGTGTAACTTGTGACTAAAATATACAATACATGTACTTAAAGTATTAATGGAGTTTACTATCTGGGAATTTCTCCGAAAAATAACCCATTTTCCTTGTCTAATAATGAGAATTTTGTAAATGTAGTCGATGACAATTTCTGAATCTTTAATATTGGAGTAGGCCCCTAATTTTCCACATCAAACACTTATGGATCAAACATGCAGCAAGTGTATATACCACAGTGAAGAAATCAAACCCAGGAACCAATATACCAAACCACATAGTGAAGACGGTTAGTCCAGAATATCTTACCAGCTGCTTTATACACGGTAATTAAATGTTAAGCCAAAGAGTACTGTCCAGTCTAGAATATATATCTTGCCATCTTTAAAACACAATGAGGAAGATGCACACTTGAATCATTTCTATATAACGATTCTATCATCTAAGAGTGGTGACTAAGATGTATAATATATGAACCATTTCCTGGTACGTATTACCAACATAATTAATAAAACCGACAACAGGGAACACATCCACCTTCACGCTTTGTTATCTCCTTAACAAAATAATCAACAGCTTTCTGCAAAATTTTAATCTTCCTTTTTGCCAACAGACAGATGTGTTATGTAATTTCTTTTGTTTGAAGAAACTTGTAAAGAACAAAATTAACCATGTGTGCATAACCAACTTAAAACTATGCACATTCTAAAACCATAATCACTCTCTCTCTCTCTCTCTCTCTCTCTCTCTGATATTTGCAAAGTTATAAAATATTAAGCACCTACCCTTGAATATCTTCAACTTCCACAACTTTACCAAAAGTACCTTCTCCAAGTGTACTGATGATTTTATCTGAAAACCAAAGACAAAAGAACAGTCAAAATCTGAGATTATAAAATAAACAGTTGCCAGTAGTGTAACCTGTCCCAGTGCTATTCAATAAAGATAATCTGACATGAAAATAAGCTGCAAATTTTTGAGAGCTAACACACAATTCATTACTGTAATTTTAGTGAGGCTTTGCCAAATTATATTTCATAGATATCTGTTCACTTTGTTCATTATTACAATCTCAAAGTGTTGACTTTTTTTCTCTTGTCATTGTAGTATATTCTTTAAATCATATAATTTATTTCTTTTTAACAAGGGAGTGTTGAACAATCTGGGAAAGATTATACATATCAGTACTCAACATTTTCTTGATTTCTTTACAGAATGGTTGTTTTAAAATCAGATAATTAGAAAAAAATCAACAAAACTGTGTACAAGAATTCAAGAAAATGCTAGTAAATACCAAACCTGGCAAACAAAATTTAATTGTCCAATCAGTAATCAGGATTTAATTGAATCATCCAATGAAACTGCAGCTGGTATATCAATTGGATTAATGGATCACTTTCATCCAATCATATTATGACATAAACTGATCCAGCCAAACTGTTTTAATACAGACCAATGGCAATGCATAAACAGTATGCATGTGTGAACACTTGCCATAAAATCAAATTTATTCCAGATTCAATTAGCAAGTTATGGTGCTGCATCCAAGTTAGAACATTTCCCCTTCAAGATGTAGGGTAAATTTTAAAGAATATCACTGCAATAACAGTCTAATTAAAAAATACATAGGAAAAATGCCTCTCATCTATAGAGTCTGAATAAAACAGTGGTGCATGCAGATGAAGGCAAAAAGATGATACCAGTCCCCCTACCCACAGCTGTCAACAAAAAACGCAAATTACAACACATATATCCAAAGAAAAACAGAAATTATTATTATAATTATTATATTCTAGGCTAAACATTACGAAATGATGAGTACATCGGGCTTGTAAGATGTCTCCCGCTTTATAGACGAGATGTCCTTCTCTGTCATCCTCTATCGTTGGACACTTCTTTGATTCTTTGCCGTCATCCTCCTGTAGACGTCGTTTGTGTCACCATCATCATCAAAATCACACCAAGTGGCACCAGATTCCAACCACCATGATAATTCAAGTCAGATTACCCGCCAAACCAGCAACAACCCATCATTTATATTCAAGCATGTGTATGACAGCATGTTCAGTTTTCGTTCAGTTCAGGTTCAATCAGGAGGGCACATATGAGATAGACAATGGATGGCAAACCCAAGTAAAGATTTTGTCACAAAAACATGATTATATAACAGTGTGAAAATATAACTTATTAAATTTATTCCCGTTTTATATTCAATGGAGACAAAACAGCTGTCATTCAGATTTAAAATAGGGTTTTGCACTTGGTAATGATCTAAATATTATGTTGACAAAATAAGCTATACAAAATTTATTAAAAGCATTTTTTTAAATCTTAAGGAAACTGAAATATAAAAAATTAATTTATAGTGTAGAACAGTCACTGTCATTTTAAAGATATATGATTTTGTTCATGATCTAAATCTCTCATGTATGTTTCAACCTCATCTAATTGCAAGCATCCTCTGTAGCTGTCAAAGTCGAATTCTAAAGAGATGTCTTTAACATGCACTAAGACAAAGGACCTCAGTTTTGAGTATTTTGCAAAAGACTACAGAGTAAAGATCTTTTTACAACTCTAGAATGGACAGGTAATGAAACTGTAACTCATACACATGGACTTTGAAAGCCAGTGACAGTATTACTCAGCTATAACTTGCCCTTCATAAAAATTTAAACTATTTCTACCAGTATTAACTTTTCTTTTTCTATTGTTTGGTGATTTTTTTTCAGGTTTTAAGACAAAATTCTTAAATATTTTATTCAATATTTACTGTTTGTTGTAACAATTATATACTACATGTATATATAAAGAAGAAGTAAGCCAAAGGAATTCAGCTTCCACAATAATCCCTGAACTGACAGTCTCAATATAAGTGAAATAATCTTGACTGGGGTGTAAATCTCTATTTACTCCACCCAACTATACTCCTATAATATGACATGACATTTACAAGAAAGACAATAAGACAATTAAATATCATCCATACAGGATTCTTCTTTTGGTCGCTCTAGAAGGAACTTACAGATTTTCAAATTTAACTATTCAGCCACAAACAGCTGAGGCAACTTTTAACAATGATTTACTCACTCTATTAATTCAAATAGATTGTAATAGTTTTTATTTGTTTGGTTCAGTATCCCAAACCTGACAACACCCCCCACCCAAAATGAAATTAATATAGAATATATCATTGTCTCAAAAGACTACCTTGTGCAAAACAGTATGTTAAAATCAAATGACAGAGTTATGTCCCTTTGTTTAAAATTAGCTGATACACAATATAGAAATATGTAAAAAAAAAAATCCTTATATTTATATTTACTTCTTGAAAAGGATAAATTAAAATAAAAAAATGAAACAATTTACTTTACAAAAAGAACATAATAATTAAAGTAATGTTAAAATGAAATAGAAATTCATTAAGAAACATACTCCATTAAAAACTGAAAATATACAAGTATAAAAATTATATTGAAATTAAACTTAAATTTCAGTTAAAAATTAAAATTAAAGACAAAATTTAATTTATAAAAGTAAAATGTTTGCATTATTGAATGATACAACAAAATACCAGTAAAATCACACACACACACACACAACACACACACACACACACACACACACACACTGATATTTAGATATTACCATTTTTTGTCAAAACCATCCTGATTATAGATTCTGATTTAAATTTTAGTTTGAAAATCAATGAATTTAACAATCAACTTTGACCATTGTAGATAAGCCACTAAACTCTAACCATTAAGTGATATTTTATTTCCATTAAGTGATATTTTATTTCAACTCTAGCTGGGATTTTTTATTTTACTTATCCCTTTTAATACATAGATTTACTAGTTTATTACTCAAGTTTTTTATCTTATTTAATATTTTAAATGACTGATCCTCTATATATCATTATCCTTAAGTCTAAGTGTAGTAGGCAGATAAGTCAAAACGCCTTTGATAATCCTAATCCTTAATTAACTTTTGACCTCACTGTTCACTCTTGAATTCTTTATTTCTTACATGAATGCACCACCCCACCCACAACCCTTGTCTACCATGGTATATCCATATCCCCGATTCTTTCAAACAAAATAGCATCTCTAATCCCTAGAACACCTCCATCAAGATAGGGACACATTTTCAGTGACACCCTCTGCCTTCTTTAAGCTAAGTGTTTTGTGTAACAGGGAAGATAAGTGCTACATTAAACTAAAACCTTCCCAATTCAAACAGGACACTACCAATTAAGCTACAACCTATCAATCCCACTTATGATTTAAAATATATTTAATCAAAAATTAAAATATTTTAGGATATGACTGCCTCATTCTGTCCTACTTCATTCATAACTACTTACTTATACATAAAAGTTCATTATCTTGTTAACAAAGTATGTAATGGTAAATACCAGCATGTAAAAAGAAACTGTTCACCTGGGAGTCACAGAGACAAATAATCTTCTATCCTTCCTCCTTTTTACAATAACAAATTGTTGCTGAAGTGCAAATTATTTCTGTTCAGAAGCTATGCTTTTAGTCATGAAATCTCAACACGAGACAAGAATTTAATCATAACATTAAATTGTCAAAAAGGCAGCGAAGTGTTTCTAAAATTATTTGTGTTTCAAGTACTTGCTTTAGAGGATATCAATAAGTAAATGTAAAAATATTTAAATGTATACAGGGACATTAAGTCAAACATCTCCTCTCAAGCCCTATAGCTTGTTCCACATTACTACATCATACAAACTCTTTTCCTGTATATTTTTTTTATTTTGTATTACTGCTGAAAACATAGGGAATGTTATTGCCTAGCAACAGAATCTATTTGTGTGTATATAACTCTGTCTGTCTTATCATGATTCTAGTTGTGATAAAGTACAGGCTTTACCAAGATCCAGACCTGGGCTTTTCTTTTTTCTCTGTTTTTATCTGTTCTATATGTACTTATACTGTTTAGTAAATTCAGTAAATAAAATTTAATTTAAAAACTGAAATTAGAATTAAATCTAAGAAACTATAATTAGTTTATATTGCACAAGCTCAGTTTATACTATCATGAAAATAAACTTTTTTTTCATGATGTAGGACGTTAAGTTTTAATATAGAGAAATAAGTATGAACTTTCTCTGGATATTTTCATTTACACCTATCATAACTATAAAAACTTCAGAATCTGTTTACTTCCTATCAATCTTTTCAATCTCTAGTTCTTCCTTTCAAATTCTTATTCTTACTTTCATCAAACTTTCATTGTTTTCATTCTTCCTCCCATCACAATTTCATTTTTTCTTCCTTTCTTACATCAAAGGCATGTCAATTTTAGGTCTCCAAAGACTTACCGCAATCTCTTCCTCTTGGTACCTATTTTGTCGTCTAAGTCTGGCACGACCTGTTGCGGATCTACTATGACTACTATCTGTGTCCATACTTTGTTCCTGTGGGGTTGGAACCACTGCCCTCCATTCTCGACCACCTAGTCGATCACTACGACTACCGATGGTACTGGAGTAGTTAGAATCTGTTTGTGTTCCAGGCATAGCGTTTCTCCATTCCCTTGAAGATGCAGCGTCTTGTCGTAGAACATCAACTCTCATCGTACCTCCACACACTCCTCATAAAAAATTCTCTTCCTTTCTCCCAGAATCTTCCCCTTGTATTCCACCCAGAGAACAAGAAATAAATTCCCAAAAAATTAAACCAACATGGCTGCCTTCTACACTGGCTAGCCAATATGGATTCCACAGGTAGACAAGTCAGTTACAGAAGTTTTGGGGCATGTACCAAACAGTATGTTACCAGTTTGGTGGTATCAGTTACAGAGGCTATTTATAGTCTCTCTGCTATCTCTTCTGCTCTCCTCTCAGTATGTTGAACACATCATAGCTACTGACTGCTACTACAAACTTCACATATATATCCCCCCCTGTACACAGTGATGATGCCTGACACTGTATGACTAGTCATGGGGCGGGAAATAATTATCTACTACTCCAGCTTCCTAACTCATACAATGACAAATATCTCTACTAAAGTGTCTTCTTCAAAATATTCAATGATTTATCCTTATGACTCTAATTATATGAATTATCACATTCAGTTACCCCCACCAGTCCTCATCAGCAGTTTATTGGGGTACCAAACTGGGAAACTTCAGTTCTTAAAAACTGTTACAAAACAAACATTCATGCCACATTGTATTATTCAATATCTATAAATTCTATCTAAAGTTTTACAAGAAAATGTTTTTATCAAAAAGGAAATAAATATTTTTTCAACCAAGTTTATCCTTTGGGGTAGCCTGTCAGTAATGGGACCTCATATTGATACAACACATGGTCTGGATCATATTTCACAGATTGACTCCTCTCATCTGTGGAGATTAAATTCTACTTATGATAATTACTTAACATTTGTTTATACTAAATGTCAATAATCCCTATTTAACAATGTACCTGACAGGATTACACACCAGCACAAAGCAATCTTCTGGTTGCAAATTTTATTAAAGCAATTTTTTCTGAAGTTTTTACTTTTTCATGACCACAAAGCACATTTGAACTGTCTTTGGGTTTTTCTCCTAAGTTTTAGTGCAAGCTAGAAAGCACAGGGCATCAATTTAACATCCCTTTCATCCTACTTTACTGTATCATATTACAATCCCCAGGCCTCTGTGTTTTACCCTACATCAGATTTTGATTAACACAGTCTTTACAAAATGCTAATACAATTTTCTTCTACGTGTCTTAATCAATTGAAAGATCATCTGTGATTAAGATCAATTTTCTAAAATTAGCTCCTAGCAAAAAGTCTTCTAATTTGTGTTTTTGAAGTATGAGTTACATAATATATTCTGGATTGCAAAACAACGTGATCAGACGCTGTTATTTTAACGAGAAGCCCAAGATATTCTAAATTACGTAGATTTACATAGGCAATTTACGCAGTTAGCACACAACCCAAACAACCATCTTACGAGAACAAAATATATACATGTTTGTGTAAATGTATATTAATCACAAGAATGAGTCTTTGTGGGCGATTTCTGGCAACAAAAACGTGTAGGTACGGAAAAAGTGAGAACAATCTAATAATGCGTAGAGCATGAAAAAGAAGATAATGACTTTCTATGTCATAATTATAACATTTCCTCATTCATTTGGATCCTAGACAAAAATAAACTGCATCCATTTCCAAATCATTTACGATAGTTTGATACAGATTTTGTTTCTTTTTCACAGAAACATTTTGATAAATTATGAATGGATATATATGTGTCACAGATGATAAATATTCCAAAGTGAAATGCTGACTACTTTTAAAACAATCAATTTCCATTCATACAGAAAAATAAAACAATGCATGGTACATCAAACCAGCATTAACAAAACAGTAGAAAATAATATTCAGAATCTTTTATCTTCAATTTTCTAAAACTTCTTAAATTTGATGATGATTAATATTTCATCTAAGTAAATATTAATTTTTAACCCAAAATTAAATATCAGGTTTGAATTTCCTCCAGAATGACACTAAAAAAGCATGGAAATAAGGCACTCGTGTATCGTCATGGAAACAATATTCCTTGTAAAAGTTGACCAATTACATTATCTCTTGATTGTAATAACTTTTTATTTATACACAGCTTTCATGCAAAAACTCCTTTACAGACATCCTGCACTTTTCTATTAACAGTAAAATTCATATAATATCCACAAGATGAACTAATACCATAAGATAAATTCATCATCCAGTCATGTCATCTTCTCCCAGCCATTATACACAGACAGACAGATATCCTCAATGACCTTAAAACACCACAATGAAGATGTCATTTATTCATATTTTGTATGATGTTATAACTTCGAATACAGAATCTATGATATTTTATTGTTCCTTTGTGACACTGTCATCTCTACTTAACATACCCAATTACTAAGACAGAAATTATAACATGACATTATAACCTGCTACTCATATCATATAGAAGACATGGTATTTGTTGTCCATCATTAAGCACTGCTTCATCATCAATTTATGGCTTCCTTCTGTTTTTTGTCATCTCCTTTACTCTCCAACTAATACACAGACATATTACACTTCAGAATTAAAATGACTTTTACAACATTCCCTGGCAGCTAGCTAATGTCACTTATATAACAGCACATAATGCTGCTGAAGTGACATACTTTACATTCTAACTACTAGAACTATTACTGGACTTATCATCTACTGCTCAATAAATACACACATTTTGCATTTTAACATCTGTCCAAGTATTTGTAAGGTTTAATACATGAATGATCTCACATTAACAGTAATTTCCTATTTATAACATAATTATTTAAATCATTTTAAAAGCTCACATCCTCCAGTATGAAGGCTAATCACCAACCACTACTCTAGTCATTTCCGTAAAAATGGGACATTGAGAGACAACATATATCACACTGGTTG
Source organism: Anadara kagoshimensis (assembly GCA_021292105.1). Classification (NCBI taxonomy): domain Eukaryota; kingdom Metazoa; phylum Mollusca; class Bivalvia; order Arcoida; family Arcidae; genus Anadara; species Anadara kagoshimensis. The sequence goes on along the minus strand of CM037863.1, from coordinate 30,603,863 downwards.
AGGAACAGACAGGGAATACAAATATAGTTTGTTATTCCGGACATTCCAACTTATTGAAGTATGAATGAAACACTTAGAGTGTCAGTACACTTGCCTAAAATGTTGTAGATGGATTTTTCTGACTATTCAACTTTTTATGAATTAATTTCAGGAATGTAATTTTATTAATGATTCATTAATTAGCACATACTTGGAGAAAGATCACTTGAAAATAGAGAGAGTGAACACAGGCAACTTCCTGTAGAAACAATTTTTCTAATAGAATCCAGGGTCACTTAAGTCCTCATAAGCCAAAGAATACAGAATAGACAGAGGATTATGTATGAATCCCTTGGATGATAATAACATAAAAGAACTGTCAAACAACATAAAAGATTGGGAAGACATTCCATCCAACTTAACTAACAATAACATTAGTGATGACAAAAATAGGCCTTAATCACAAAATAGAAATAACTCTTTGTTTTAAAATCTCAGCAGCCAGCCTCTACAGTCGTCAGCTTTAGAATATTGATTAGACTAGAATTGTGTCAGGGTGTTTGTTCTATCTTTAATGCACATTAAAAATATTGTCAATTCCTGTAACAATGTATTGATTATAAACTGTTCTCCTTTTCATGTCCATGTACAACATTTTTTTAAAAATGTTTATTTTAATTATACATTACCTAATAAATCATGTACATCCTTATAATACAGTATAAAATAACTAAACATGCTTTAAAAATGAAGACATCATTTTATCCAGTATATATATTATCATGTAAACCACTTTATCAACTTATTAAGTTTCAGTCCTGCACAATTTCATTTCATTTTTTTTTATTAGTCACCATTTTAATTTCTTTTTCCATATAATTGAGACATTATTTTTTTCATTATTTTCATCAATATAATTTTCCACATAATTTTTTTTTAAATAACATTTATTACTAATTAATCATTTCCCATTATATTTTTATATTAATCTCTTTCTTAGCCATGTTAATCTTGTACAAATCTCCCCCATCTATCGGCTATCAAATAACGTGACATTCTTCTACATCAATTTTCAAAGTATCTTATGCATAATATCATATACATGTATCAGATTTTTGAAGGTTAAAAATTGGGGATTTAGGTCACCTTTTAAATTTCAAGGTCATGGTTTTAATGAATTTTATTCTTAAATTTAAAGTAAATTTGGATTTAAATAAACCCAAATTAAAGGCATGTTTACATGAGAGAGAGAAGAGAGAGAAGAGAGAGAGAGAGAGAGAGAGAGCTGTATGAAGGCTAATCACCAACCACTACTCTAGTCATTTCCGTAAAAATGGGACATTGAGAGACAACATATATCACACTGGTTGAGGAACAGACAGGGAATACAAATATAGTTTGTTATTCCGGACATTCCAACTTATTGAAGTATGAATGAAACACTTAGAGTGTCAGTACACTTGCCTAAAATGTTGTAGATAGATTTTTCTGACTATTCAACTTTTTATGAATTAATTTCAGGAATGTAATTTTATTAATGATTCATTAATTAGCACATACTTGGAGAAAGATCACTTGAAAATATAGAGAGTGAACACAGGCAACTTCCAGGGAGAGAGAGAGAGAGAGAGAGAGAGAGAGAGAGAGAGAGAGAGAGAGAGAGAGAGGTGTTTAGTGAAGCCCAAGATCTATATTAACTTTGTCCCCTTTATTTATTATATTACTATAACTATCAACACCTCACTCTATATCTGCCCTTTACAGTGCTACTCTACTTTTACAAACTGTTTCACCAATCATTCAATAATGCAAACAATTTTCACCTTTCCAGGCACATATAATTTATCATTTATAAATATAATAAATGTAACATAAAATGCAATTGGGATCCATCTTCATTATATTTTGAAAACTCTATGTTATTTTTCTTTGTGTATTAATTTCTATAGTTTAGTAAAACAAGAGGCCCATGGGCCTGATACGCTCACCTGATAACTAATGGCTAGCTGAAAGATTTAAAGAAAACATAAATACTAAACCCCAATGACTTTTTTCTTTACATCATGATAACCATTGTATCAATACCTACAACATTCTAGTATACATGCCTATACAAAAAGTTTATAGTTTTCAAGATAATTAACCATTTCAGTATTGTTTCACATCTGTGACCTTGACCTTTGAACCCATGACCTTTTTCTTTATATCAAAATGATCGTTGTATCAATACCTACAACATTCAAATATACATGCCTATACAAAAAGTTTATAGTTTTTGAGATAATTAAACATTTCGATATTGGTTCTCATATGTGACCTTGACCTTTAAATCCATAACCTTTTTCTATACATCAAAATGATTGTTGTATCTATATCTACAACATTCTAATATACATGCCTATACAAAATGTTTATAGTTTTCGAGATAATTAACCATTTCAGTATTGTTTCGCATCTGTGACCTTGACCTTTGAACCCATAACCTTTTTCTATACATCAACATGATCGTTGTATCAATACCTACAACATTCTAATATACATGTCTATACAAAAAGTTTAGTTTTCGAGATAATTAACCATTTCAGTATTGTTTCACATCTGTGACCTTGACCTTCGAACCCATGACCTTTTTCTATACATCAAAATGATCGTTGTAGCAATACCTACAACATTCTAATATACATGCCTATACAAAAAGTTTATAGTTTTCGAGATAATTAACCCTTTCGGTATTGTTTTACGTCTGTGACCTTGACCTTTGAACCCATGACCTTTTTCTATACATCAAAATGATCGTTGTATCAATACCTACAACATTCTAATATACATGCCTATACAAAATGTTTATAGTTTTCGAGATAATAAACCATTTTGGTATTGTTTCGCATCTGTGACCTTGACCTTTGAAGCCATGACCTTTTTCTTTACATCAAAATGATCGTTGTATCAATACCTACAACATTTTAATTTACATGCCTATACAAAATGTTTATAGTTTTCGAGATAATTAACCATTTCGGTATTGTTTCTCATCTGTGACCTTGACCTTCGAACCCATGACCTTTTTCTATACATCAAAATGATCATTGTATCAATACCTACAACATTCTAATATACATGTCTATACAAAAAGTTTATAGTTTTCGAGATAATTAACCATTTCAGTATTGTTTTGCATCTGTGACCTTGACCTTTGAACCCATGACCTTTTTCTATACATCAAAATGATCGTTGTATCAATACCTACAACATTCTAATATACATGCCTATACAAAAAGTTTATAGTTTTCGAGATAATAATTATAATCAGAGGTAAAAAAAATTAGGTCACGACCTTCACAATTGACCTTGACCTCATTTTGAAGATACTAACAAGAAGATGTCAAAAATGAAAACCCCATGTCATTATCTGGTCAAATAGTCAAGTTATAACAATTTGAAGCTATTTTACGATTTTTTCAAAATTAAACGCAAAAACGCGTAACCTATTTTTTATCCGAATTTCATAAAATGAACAAACTATAGGCTTAAGACCCTAGAGAAGCCAAATATCACATCAGATTTTTTCTCCAATCAGTACTTTCGGAGAAGAAGATTTTTTAAGATTTTTGCACCCCTAGGTCACCTTGACCTAGTTATGGTAGCCATGGCAACGCCCCGAACAAATCTGAATTGCACCGGCCCATATATACTTCTGACAAAGTTTCATTAAAAACTGTCCAGTAGTTTCAGAGGAGAAGTCGAAAATAGGTGTTAACGACGCACACACGCACACACGCACACACGCACAAACACACGCTGCGCTATGCCATAAGCTCACATGACCTTCGGTCAGGTGAGCTAACAATAAAATAATGAATTTTTTTTAAATCAAATCTTAAAAGTCTGCAATGGTTTAAAATTACATATTATAAAATAAATAAATAATATTAATGTTTTCTTGAAACATTTTATGATTAAAATACATTGACTCAAGAAACAGAAAAAAATAGGAATTCCCCTCCAAAATTGTTGTCATGGCAACATATCTACATTATGTATCAGCTAACTGTCTATAAATTATTCAAATCACATTATCAATAATGTAAATCCATGTTGTGTAATGGCTATATCACATCCACAATCAAAACACTTGGGGAAAGATTAATAAGACTGTGACAGTTATCTCCCTTTCATTACAAATCAATTTATGCCAGGACTTAAAGAAAAATCAAAATTGTAACATATATCTTAGATTTTTTTTTAACTTTTTTTTTTTATTATTATTTTATAATTTATTTTCTTAAGCATGAGTTTCAACCAAAAATGAGGAGGTTGAAATCATATGTTATCATGGTTACAGAAAATATTTGTGGATATACAGATAAACTGTACAATATTTTTTTTTCAATATTCAGCAGATGAATTGATTGTATACTTACCCCATATTTCCTAACTCAAGTCTAACAGTAGACACATGATTAGTTATTCTGATAACTAGTTTTATTCTATTAACCCTTTCACTCTTAAATTCAAACATCTTGAGTCATATAAATAAACTGACTAGATTGTCCAAGGATATCATCCATTAATCTGGACTGATCATTTGTGTATCCAGACTTTTATGTAACATTTCATAGAGTTCACAAATTAACATAAATATTCATTCAATTTAAATCATGTATACAATATATGCACAAAGAGACAAATTTTAGTTTTAAATTATCAAATGCTTAAAAAAGATATTTCTGGATAATCTCAGCCATTTCACCTTCAAATTTGAATATTTAATACATTTAAGGAATATTTCTTTTCATTTTTGTGAAAGGGGACACAAGTTAAAAGTTTGAAGATAAAGTTTACTTCCACCAAGATCATACTAATATTTAAATTGGAAGAAAAACAGCAACTTCCAAACAGCAATGTAAAATTTGAGAGTGAAAGAGTTAATGAATTAACCTTTTTTGTTGCTCCTCTGTCCTGATATTCAATTTAGCATTTTATCCTAAAATGATACTGTTGAACTGTATCCTTACATAAAAGGCACAAAACAAATTTTTTGTGCAGTGTCTGAAAGTCTGATGAATCGTAAGATAATTTAGATAATAATACAAACACAGTTGTAAAAGTATGGGTGTTAGAACCCAGACCTTAATTTTTGTGTGGTATTCATTTTTTTATATTATTTTTTCAGATACAGTTGAACTGTAGCATTGAGGTAGAAAGTGATGATGGTTGCAGTTGTTCACATGACTGTCAGATGTGCTTGATATCATTATAAACTCTAATTCCAAAATTTAAAATTAAACAATGATATTGTGCTTCCATTAGACCTTTGAGACCTTGTTCTTCATATAATTGACATTTGACTCAGGTTTTCAACAAGAAGATGATTCGTGTAATGTTGAAGAACTCTGACAGTCAAAAAATAGAAGCCCTGTGAATTGACCATCTTTTTAAATTTGCATACCTTTTCAAAACTTATTTTGTTAATATGTTTCTTTGGTAGATTTCTTTTTAGTACCGGTATACAAAATGCAGCAAAGCAGACTCAAAAGTCAAAGGGAAGTAACTCACTGGCCATAGAGTTGTGTGATAATGGTTTGGATATACATTACATAAAAGAGATATAACAAGACAAACATTGAGGGCTGATTATTGAATTTAAGAACAAGACATCTGACAATGACAGAAAAGTCAGATTGTAACAGATCTATGTAGTAGATATGAAAAACTGGAGACAGAATCAAGTTAATGGTCTGTGAGTAAACGCCAGGGTAACAACAACAGGGTTTTTTGGGGTGTTTTTTAACACCATAGAGAGACAAATGCCACCAGATAACCCCACCGTTACCAGAGATATCAAAATATAACTTCATTAATGTTTTGAATCATGGAACATTTCTTTCTCAGTGATTTTGTTTGTATAACATTACTACTGAATAAATGAAGTTCACCCAAGGATATAATGACTAAATTTTGTCAATTTGACTACTAAAATTCCCAAAACAACAATGATAAACTAGCAAACCATTTACAAAACAACAATGATAAACTAGTAAACCATTTAAAATAATTCAATCATTTAGTATAAACTGTCCTGATTCACATAAAGTCCATGTATTGTCACAATATAATGTCTAAGCAATGGATATCCCAGCTATATTTAACAATAACATGATTAGCTATATGTTTCAGAAGTTCATTTTTGCCAATTTATAAAAATAGTTTAAATTTTCACAATTTAAAAAGCAGAAGGTAGTTTTTAAAAACTGTAACAAAATCACTATTTCTTCACTTGACAGTAAAAATGAACAACTGCAAACACTTTTACACCATAAAATAATGGTATACAGGACAGAGAGAGCAACTGCTTGTCAATATAACCAAAATGAATAAAATAAATAAGTTTTAAAAAAAGAAAGCTTACCCGTCTTGAACAGCTTTTATGCTTTGTAGATTTGCCATTGGATAAGTACTTTTTATCATCCACCCCCTTTGGTATTTTGAAGCCACTATACTCTTTGCTGCACCGTTTATTCCTACTTTTAAAGTTTTTCGGTGATAAATAGTCATCTCTGTGTTTATCTCCCTTTATCTCTCTGTCTTCACTGTAACTGAATTATTGATGAATATTATTAAATGCTTATAGATTAATGAATTTGTATAACAAGACTACTGATCAAGGTTTTTGCACCAATTTGGAGCGACTCTGCAAGATAAAAATCCATGAAAAACCTGTAGATTACATACTATATTTCTTAAGATATCTTTTTGTTTTTAAAACATAGCATTGAAGTGCTTTTCTACAGTGTAATAGTGAATATGTTGTGAAGTAGAAAAACAATTTAAAATCTACACATTCATACATTATGGGGCTTTTGAAAGTTCTGACCTGCATATTACATAGAAGTTGAAGGAAAATATCCCAGCATATTTTAGTAACTGTCAGATTCTTGTAGGACTTGTGTGAACTTTTAAACCCACTCACGATTGATAATCAATCAACTGATTTTCACATACATGCATTATTTCGATATGATGTGCTATCAACTGTCTACTGGAAATACTAATTTCATTATTTATTGATTATTTATTAATATTTAGTTACTTTATTAAAATCAAACATAGCATTGCCGTGCTGCTGTACGGCGTAGTTGGGAAAATAGTGTTGTGGCAAGACAGAATATAACTGAAAATCCCCTGAAAAGGGGGGGGGGGGGGGGGGGGGGGGGGGGTCGATCTATGCATAGTCTGACGGATGTTTTTTGGAAAAATAAACAATGTACCAAACCATGTATTGCTAAATTAAATGGTAGAAAATAATAATTTCATAAATATATGAAAAAGACAATCACAAATTAAAATTTAATAAAGTCGTACCCGATCGTTTTGTCATTATGGATAGAGAGAAAGTAGAGTTTTGCAGACCCTACCGTCGCTATGAGGGGGTAGAGTCTAGCAGTTGTATGTAACTGGATCATTTGCTGTTAAATCTGGGTTTTAATAAACTGCTGATTATCACTCACAATATTCCCGTTTCATGTTAATGGTGAAGTATTTAAAATCCACATGTGGTCATTTGCAAACAACACTGTACGAATTATCTCCCTTTCACGAAAGTGAAATCTAATCGATAAACATTTTTAAAATATGACACAATTGCCTCAACATCAAAATACATTATCATACCCTTCAAAATAAATTTAAATTACCGAAGATTTCATGAAGAATTAATTAAATCAACCTGCCATTGCTGTTTATTTTATAAAAAGTTATGATTTTACATCGTAGGACGCAAACTTCTCGAACTACTTTTTATTGTAAACACGAGATCAGTTCACAAAATTACAGACATTATTGGATGCATCCCGTCGCAATATTTTACTAGATTTCGAAATGTATTCCGAAAATTTATTCTAAATGTGCATATGTAACCAAATGCATTACCTGTCTCAGAATACATATCTCACGATAAAACAGATATATTTCTTTCACGCTCATTTACCAGGCGCACTATTTCCATGCGTATTCATATCTTATAATTTCATAGCAAAGAAGCCCGATATCTTGGAAGAAAGCGATAGCAAAGTACGCATTCACTATCGTGAAACGCCATACAAAAATGTCAATAAAATATCCGAGTGTCAGCATTGCTGTACTATACCAACGCTGCTCTAAAAATTGGAACTTCACAAAGCATAACAACTGTTTTTCTTCAGTTTTATCATCATGATCGAGATTAAAGTGAAATAAAGAGATATGGCTTTATGAAATTAAATGAAGGAATAGAGAAACCATAAATTAAACTCCTGGTAATACTTTTATTTAATTGAATATTCACTGTAGAAACAATCTAATGCAGGATTTACAAGGTAAACAAAATTTTCAAACATAGTTTTTTCTGTTCTCTTGTTTGGATTTGGATGTTTGTTCTTTCTTGTCTACCGTATTTATTTTGTTGATTCAAACACTAAAACAACTAAAATTAGTATTTCAATAAATTTTGATAATTAAATTATCTGTCCTCCAAGACTGGAGACTAATGTGAGAAAGTTAGTGACTGAAATTGGGATGAAATTACTGGTATGTTGCAGGGATCTGAGAATAAAGCATGCTGTTTTGACACTTAACTGATTATAAACAGGACAGGGTGTCGTGATCATTTTAAAAAGGGCAACATGGTACTTGACTAAAAAGAACAGGTGCTACTCTGTGTGAAAACACTTGAGCTGGAACACAGACATTGTAGTTCATGAATATATGCAAATTAATCATGTGTTTGGGGCATGCCCGTTTTCTCCGCTGCCATGAAATTACAGGTAAATTGGTTCAAACAGAAACTTATACAACACATTTCTGGTCCAGACTGAAAGAAAGACAGACTAATTTTTTTTTGAAATATTTTATAAAATGTACAAATCCGTTGATTTAGTCATCATATTCCATCTGTCAGTTTGAATGGGCGAACTACTTTTTGATAGTGATATTGTTAATTATTGTCAGACACAATCGTCAATCACCTGTGTAAATGTTATGTTAACAATTCCAGTTGAATTTTATGCACGCTGTTTGATACCCAAGAGATCTCGCTAAATTTATTTAGATGTAGCCTGACAGATCTTACATTCCCCAGTGCACACTATTTCATAATGTGTACTTATTTCATAGCAAACTGGCTGATCTTCTAATGACTACAGCTTCGCTCGTTTCAGTTAACTTCATTAGGTTAAACTCAGCGATTGTGTAGAATAAAAGAAATGCATCACGAAACAAATGCTACAAGTTTACAGAAGAAAACAACATCTCGGAGTGATGTCAACTAAGATAATGATGATGTCATCCACCATAAACTGTGTGTGACAGTAATTAGGTACTGTATAGTACTAGTATTATATTGTATACACTGACAATATTTTATGTATTGTTTACACTTTATACATATTGTACTTTCAACTCTTTTTTCTACAAGCACACACAGAGTTGACAATTATGTCAACTATGTTGATCACACAACCCCATACTCACTTCAAAGATAAAATAACTTTAGTTTTAAATGTGTGTGAATTTGAAAATAATATATAAACTATTGAAGATGTATATGTGCATTAAGTTTCCTTGCCAAAGTAATTCTCTGTACTTTCTGCACTTTAACATAATTTGATCATATTCAACAGAATATCTCATTTGAAGAAAAACTACTATTTTTGCCAGTCTGTTCTTATTAAAGAATAAACTGAACATATGATAATAATGGATTAACAGAAAAAAATGTTTTCTTTAAAGAATCTGAACTTTTGCTGTCTTATGAAGAAATTGAATTTTAAAATGATAAAAGAGAAGAATTACATATCTAATACCTCAAAGGATCACAATTCACAAGAAAAATTGGCACCATATATTGCAAACATAAACAAAAATAATTTTAGAGAATTACTGTGGATAAGCATCTCCCATTTAAAACTTCACAGGTCTATAAAGCCATGGAAAATTGGCAAACCAACTCAGATTAACTTGTACATCCCCTATTACTGTCCAATGTCCACCATGTTTTGTAAACTTCTGATATATATATAGTTTTAGAGATTTGCTTCAGGCAAATATTACTATTAATATTAAGAAAAGAAGTGGGGACAAAACCAAATTGACAACATTCGTTATTCTACAGTACTATAACTAGCAACCCCAGGTGATTACCTGTAACTGCTAGAATTTCATAAAATAGTATACCCATCATCATTTATTTCTATTTTATTATGTGTTGTTTTAAATTTTCTTAATAAAGAGTTATATCATTGGAAACAGAATAAAATACACTACACAAGTATATACTTTGTTTTGTTGTGAGATTTTTGACACCTGGGATATTGTGTGTTAATTGTCAAAATTCCAGGTAAAAAGTGTAATACACTTAAGGGCCGATTTTCGGGCAAATCGTTTTAGAGAGGGGTAAATAAGTTTTGATTTCCGAAGAGGATGTAATTATCCTAGGATCCTGATTTTTTAGGACCGTTATAGTATAACCATACTACTGGACACTTCAGGGATGAAGCTTGATTATTTTGAGTTAGGGACCCAGCTCACTACAGAAAAGAAGTTTTAATAGTAATAAATAGCTAAAATGTTTAAACATTTCGGGGCCCAAACTGATTTTTAGGAGCCATGAGCTACTGGGCATCTGCTAATCTTCATCCCTAGAATTACTCTAGTGTCCATTCAAGATTTAAAATCAGTGGTCCCTATATATTTGTCCTTTCTCAGTTCGTCATGTTTGGCTGGTTTTTTGTCAGGTTAAGGGAAGCATTAGCTGTTATAAAGTAATGGTTTTTAGTTTTGAATTTTTTTCCTCTATTAGAAACTCAGAAAGATGGAGACTCTCTTTTTCCATTGTAAATGGGGTGTATGTATTTAGCTTATGAAAGATATTAAAAGTAAGCCTTCCTCACCACTAAAACATAAGCGAAATTAAAGTTTGACAGATCAACAAAAGTGAGTTAATGGAAGACTTTACAGGGTGGGTGATGTAGGTCACCTTGGTTATTATATTCTAGACATGTGTAGGTCATCTTAGAAATGTTTCTGTAAATCTAGTGTAGACAGGAGATGTGGTAAACCTCAGACTTTTTTTAGCTCTAGTGAGGACAGGAGGTGAAGTTCATCTCAAAAAATTTCCACTTTAACAAATAGGGGTTTAAGTTGCCAACCCTATATAGATTTCTTACCTTTTGTTTCTTTTTGGAGTTCTAGATCTAGATCTGGACGGACTGCTACTTATACTGCTGGAATATCTTCTCCACCTCTTTGAACGTTTGTGTGTGGTGTATGAATCTCTACTATCAGATCTTCTACATTTTCTTCTATTAGATCTGGGATACCTACTACCAGAATCATCTCTACGATGTGATTCTGGACTTCTTCTATTAGATCTACAATATCTATTGTCAGAACCATCTCTACGATCCGATTCTCGTCCTCTTTTTCTAGAACGGCGTCTATAATAGGATTCACTTCTGTCAGAATCATGATCCCGTCGTCGCCGTGCTCGTTGTCTGGTCAACTCTTTACTGTATGATCTGTCATATTCAGACTCACGATTTCGTTTTCTCAGGTGCCTACGAGAATAGTCTTCATCTGGTGTATGAATTCTTTTTCTACTCCTTGGCATCTTAAATATTAATAAAATGCATAAATGATTAACCAAATTTTAGTGAAGGGTACAAATGGAAGTCTTCCCACAAGCATTATGCTGAAAAAACAATGATTCTAAAGATAAACAGTTATAATCATTCTCATGATATTAACAAAAGAAATACAGAGGAACACACAACTACATGGTCACTGTCAGTAAATAAATCATCCTGCCCTTTGAAGATTGTACAGTTATTGAGGGTAATCAGTTTAATTGCAGAAACAAAAAAATAAACAGTGCAGAAAAATATATATTCTTCATGAGGAAATGAAAAGGTTTATAGCTTTCAAACATGCTATTTTCAATTATTTCCCCCAGGTTCCTTGCTATTCCCCCATTGTGAGCCTCATTGCAGAGAAATGTGTAACTTTCAAAGAATTCTAGATATGAAATAAACATGTACACTAGGTTTCCACAAATTTAAAATAATTAGTAGCCAATTTTCCAAAATTTTTGAAAATATAGTCCTTTTTAAAGTATTTTTCCACAAATTTGCTAAAATAGGTTACTTTTTGAAAGAATTTCTCAGAAATTAGTAGCCAATGGCAATTTTGGCTACCAGGAATGGAAACATAGGTACAGTCAAACCTGTCTAAAAAAGCCACCCAAGGGAACAAGCAAAGGTGGCCTTTATATACAGGTTCAAATAATAGGAACAATTGGGATACAATTCTACTGGCCTTTATATAGAGGTGGTCTTTAAGGCAGGTTGGACTGTATTATGTCTGGTACTTATACTTTTTAATAAGAAGATTTAAAAAAGATTCAAGTTTTTTTTACCCTTTATGGGGCCTTTGGTCCAATGGGAAATAACCCATTTATTTGTGCTAATCTGAAGGATACTAAGTTTTTATCAAATCTGACCTCATAGTTTTTGGAGAAAAATAAAATGTGAAAAGATAACACAAGGCACAAATCACATGAAGCACAACAACAGATAAAATGGAGTGGTTATAGGTTCACCATGAACTTTTTCCTTGGCTTTTTATATGAGCAATTATTGTTTCTTTGATCTTGTTTAATCAATTTATTTTCAAATTACTCGAATAAATTGGCAAACTAACATCTTGCTTCAGAGTACAAACATTTTTTCCTTTGTTTGATCATGAACCATGATGTGAAAATTAATATACAGTGACCAGTACACCACTAGACTGAACTACTAGTATCTGTCTTAATGACTGACAATATTAAGCAACTTTTGGATATTGTTACCTTTGTAAGTCATATAGTTCTGACTGCCTACAATATATTGGACTCACTGTTTGCGACATTTTATTTTGTAGAATTTTCATAAAAAATTATGCTATGGATATGCAAGGATAATTCTACAATTATTCTATTATTCTATTATTATTAATATTTAATATAATTAATATAATTATTCTATTATTGCAAGGATAATTATGCAAGGATAATTCAACAATTTTAAATATAATATAAACGTACTCATTCGATCGCAGTAGCGCCTACCTACAAAAGTACAAAGTGTTAATCTCTCCATAGTGGAACTTTAAACCCATAGTGTTATTCCAAATTCCATAGAGTCCATTTTCTCGCGAAGAAGGAGAATTAGGATAACAACAACAACAACAACAACAATAAACCCTTAACAATGTTTGATAATGTTCACTTCTTCGAGCCTAGGCTAGTCATAATCACTATGTGCATCCATGCTTACAATAAAATATTTCTTTACCAAGGTTAATCATGCCACTATAGGGATTTAAATCAAAATCCACAATGTTTACACAAGAAGTGATGTCCTTCATGACATGTCATTTGCACAGAGTTTCTGAACCTTTATTCAATATATAAAAGCAGAACTGTTTTACTCTGTGCACAGATAGTAATCAAAGATAGGCATAGCAATTTCAAATCACGACAAGGATAAGTAAGGGAAAAATACCAATATTTATTCAAATTTATTGGATTTTCTATGAAAACAGCACAGCTCACTTTGTCACAAACACAGTGATACACCACATGTTTACATTTGTGGTCACACGTATACACTTGATTTTTTGGGCAAGTTTTTCTGCAAGACTGCACAAAAGCAGCATTAGCAACGACAACAGTTATCCATTCGATAACTAAATTTATGCAAAATATACACAAATATCATCATAAACATGGCGGATTAGCCTAATATGACGCCTCAGATGGATCAATCTAATCAAGTTATCCCACTGGTATTACTTATGTATTATATAAACTTTAAATTATGACTACAACATGGTAATTTACGCCAAACTTACTGTCATTTGTTTGATTTTCTTTGATTTTTCTCAAATTTATTAAGAGTATTGCGCAAACGTTCTCCCACGATCAGCCATTGATTTGAATTTTATGCGTTCGGGTGTCGCAAACAATTCTACAGTGATATTAACGGGAATCTTAAGGCAAGAAAAGCCCAATGATCAACATCTCAATATTGTTGAAAAACTTTTGTATTTATCTGTAATAGTACTTAAATCCACCTCCAGAATATTTAGAATGTGTTATAACTGCACTTCTGTCACACTGAAAAGGGATATAGGCACATTTTCTGAGGTTTATCGGTTTAGATATTATTATGGGTCATAACATGGCTGCTCTGGTTGCATTCTTCTTTTTTTTGAAGACCCAAACTTCAATGAAACCTCGACAACTAATACCAATATCAGAACCCTACTGGTTACAAACTTACGTTATTTTGTCTATATTTAGGTCTATCCCAAAGAAAATCTAAGGAAAAAGAACTGGCACACCTTGACGCAAATTCTCTTATAACTTCCATTAATCACTTCGGGTATTCGATTGTAAAATAAAAATTTTCACGATCTAGACGTTGGTGTAATGGGACCGATTATCATTATCTTCCCCTGCGACATTAAATACAGTATAAAGTGTTGCTGGTGGTGAAGTGTATAAAATGAAATAAAATAAAACTGGAAACTGTTACAAAAGTCAGAGACATATAAAACATATGTCTCTGCACAAATATTAAAACTGATTAAAGGGCACTAATTCTGTTAAAGCTACTTGAAGAGAAATTTAGTCTCAGTCGAATTTCACTTGTGAGTTCAAATATCATACTCAGTGAAGTTGCATACCGAATATGAATCCAATACCACAACTAATAACGAGTAAAAGTGCGGAAAACTTTGAGGACAGTTAAAACAGAAAGACCGTGCATCGTGGCCGGTTCACCAGCTGTTCACCGGGAATCAGGAACAGTGGACACTGCACACTTTTGTTAAATTCGCGGGATTGACCCTAATAAAAATCACCGGGATTCTGCCTGCAACTCCTACTAAACTACTGAAGAAAGAAGAAATGATCAGAAATTACCGCTCTGCCGTAAATGAAGAGATGTTTGCTGCCATACTGACTACATGAATTGTTGACGCAGGGATGAATGGACCGTGACAGATACAACGCCAACGAAACCGTGCTAGTACAACGGCCCGATTGACTGGAATAAACGTAGAAGCCAGATGTCACTGCGGGCAGACTTGCTAGAACACCGGAGATGGGCTTAAAATTCACCACGCAAGATCCAAGTCTTGGCCACCTGAGAAGCAGTAGGAAAAAACGCACATGTACAACACTGGTCATACGGAGGAGGACCACAACTAGGATGAATACTATACAGAGTTGAGGACCTCTTATTTGCTGGTGCCTCTCAGACTGAACGCGGATAACGAGCCTAACAAACAAAGCTCATCACACACAAGAAAAACCACCAAGTGACACAAGGTAAGGGAAAGTACAATGACCACCAATAGATAACAGATGGGAGACATTTGATGATGACCTTGATAAGATACTGAACAACACATTGGCTCGAGATGTTGAGAAGAAACTGGCAGCAGTTGCAATATTAGTACATGCAGTAGAACTAGAGTGATTTAGAGCAAGATTTAGAGCAACAGAAAACAGGAACAAACATAAACCACAGACAACACATAATAGACGGATACAGAAAACAGGAACAAACATAAACCACAGACAACACATAATAGACGGAAACAGAAAACAGGAACAAACATAAACCACAGACAACACATAATAGACGGAAACAGAAAACAGGAACAAACATAAACCAAAGACAACACATAATAGACGGAAACAGAAAACAGGAACAAACGTAACCACAGACAACACATAATAGACGGAAACAGAAAACAGGAACAAACATAAACCACAGACAACACATAATAGACGGAAACAGAAAACAGGAACAAACATAAACCACAGACAACACATAATAGACGGAAACATAAAACAGGAACAAACATAAACCACAGGCAACACTTAATAGACGGAAACATAAAACAGGAACAAACATAAACCACAGACAACACATAATAGACGGAAACATAAAACAGGAACAAACATAAACCACAGACAACACATAATAGACGGAAACATAAAACAGGAACAAACATAAACCACAGACAACACATAATAAACGGAAACATAAAACAGGAACAAACATAAACCACAGACAACACATAATAGACGGAACCATAAAACAGGAACAAACATAAACCACAGACAACACATAATAGACGGAAACATAAAACAGAAACAAACATAAACCACAGACAACACATAATAGACGCAAACATAAAACAGGAACAAACATAAACCACAGACAACACATAATAGACGGAAACAGAAAACAGGAACAAACATAAACCACAGACAACACATAATAGACGGAAACATAAAACAGGAACAAACATAAACCACAGACAACACATAATAGACGGAAACATAAAACAGGAACAAACATAAACCACAGACAACACATAATAGACGGAAACATAAAACAGGAACAAACATAAACCACAGACAACACATAATAGACGGAAACATAAAACAGGAACAAATGTAAACCACAGACAACACATAATAGACGGAAACAGAAAACAGGAACAAACATAAACCACAGACAACACATAATAGACGGAAACAGAAAACAGGAACAAACATAAACCACAGACAACACATAATAGACGGAAACATAAAACAGGAACAAATGTAAACCACAGACAACACATAATAGACGGCAACAGAAAACAGGAACAAACATAAACCACACAAACAACACATAATAGACGGAAACATAAAACAGGAACAAACATAAACCACAGACAACACATAATAGACGGAAACAGAAAACAGGAACAAACATAAACCACAGACAACACATAATAGACGGAAACAGAAAACAGGAACAAACATAAACCACAGACAACACATAATAGACGGAAACAGAAAACAGGAACAAACATAAACCACAGACAACACATAATAGACGGAAACAGAAAACAGGAACAAACATAAACCACAGACAACAGATAATACACGGAAACATAAAACAGGAACAAACATAAACCACAGACAACACATAATAGACGGAAACAGAAAACAGGAACAAACATAACCACAGACAACACGTAATAGACGGAAACAGAAAACAGGAACAAACATAAACCACAGACAACACATAATAGACGGAAACAGAAAACAGGAACAAACATAAACCACAGACAACACATAATAGACGGAAACAGAAAACAGGAACAAACATAAACCACAGACAACACATAATAGACGGAAACAGAAAACAGGAACAAACATAAACCACAGACGACACATAATACACGGAAACATAAAACAGGAACAAACATAAACCACAGACAACACATAATAGACGGAAACAGAAAACAGGAACAAACATAAACCACAGACAACACATAATAGACGGAAACAGAAAACAGGAACAAACATAAACCACAGACAACACATAATAGACGGAAACAGAAAACAGGAACAAACATAAACCACAGACAACACATAATAGACGGAAACAGAAAACAGGAACAAACATAAACCACAGACAACACATAATAGACGGAAACAGAAAACAGGAACAAACATAAACCACAGACAACACATAATAGACGGAAACATAAAACAGGAACAAACATAAACCACAGACAACACATAATAGACGGAAACATAAAACAGGAACACACATAAACCACAGACAACACATAATAGACGGAAACAGAAAACAGGAACAAACATAAACCACAGACAACACATAATAAACGGAAACAGAAAACAGGAACAAACATAAACCACAGACAACACATAATAGACGGAAACAGAAAACAGGAACAAACATAAACCACAGACAACACATAATAGACGGAAACATAAAACAGGAAAAACATAAACCACAGACAACACATAATAGACGGAAACAGAAAACAGGAACAAACATAAACCACAGACAACACATAATAGACGGAAACAGAAAACAGGAACAAACATAAACCACAGACAACACATAATAGACGGAAACATAAAACAGGAACAAACATAAACCACAGACAACACATAATAGACGGAAACAGAAAACAGGAACAAACATAAACCACAGACAACACATAATACACGGAAACATAAAACAGGAACAAACATAAACCACAGACAACACATAATAGACGGAAACAGAAAACAGGAACAAACATAAACCACAGACAACACATAATAGACGGAAACATAAAACAGGAACAAACATAAACCACAGACAACACATAATAGACGGAAACAGAAAACAGGAACAAACATAAACCACAGACAACACATAATAGACGGAAACAGAAAACAGGAACAAACATAAACCACAGACAACACATAATAGACGGAAACATAAAATCCAAGAACTGATGAAAGAGATAAAAACTATCACCAAACAATACAGAACAGCATCGGAGTGAGAAAGAATAGGTTTGAAAGAACTAAGAACGTCTTAAGAGAGCAAAGAAATAATCTTCAAAAGACAGAAAAGACAAGACAAGTCGGCTAGGAAAATACAGAATAAAAGAAGAACCAGGTTTATGGCCGATCCGTTTAGACTCACCACTTCAAAGCTAGAAGGAACCAAGTCAGGGAAACTGAAGAGCTCAAAGGATGCTAAACAATACTTGGAAAATACTCACGGAGACAAAGACTAATGGATCCTATTAGGATCATGTGAGAGAATAGAGAAAGAATCAGAGCCAGAAGTCGTACTGGAGAGCCAATGTGTAATGAAGTGCAGGGAGTGGGAAACAAGGCCAGAACATCATTAGCACCTGGTCCAAATGCAATCCCATATAAATTATACAAGAAATGCCCAAAGATCCTGAAACATCTATGGAAACTCCTGAAAATAGTATGAAGAAAGGGAGCAGCATTATCATGTTGGCAGAAGGATGTTTCGTACAAAAAAAAGAGAACTCGGAAACTATCAATCAGTTTAGGACCTTTTCATCCTAAAATATAGAGGGGAGATCTTATTTTGCAGTAATGGCTAGAATAGAGACATTAAACATAAAAAAAATAAAAGCGTGGACTCGCCAGTACAAAAGGATGAAATAAGGCTTCTCAGGATGTATAGAACATACTAGTAATATAACACAGCTGATCCATCAAGCTAAAGTCAACAGGAAGGATCTCGCGATAGTCTGGTTAGATTTAGCAAATGCATATGGAACCAACTCGCACATGCTAATAGAAGACACCAAGACATTATCATATACCACAACATTTTATAGATATGCATGCTGAGAAGTTAATACAGCGAGACAAACCTCAGATTTACCACCTTCTTGACAAGGACTGTGAAAATGTAATGTTACAGGATACACCAATTTTGTTCCACCTTGTAATGGTAATGAACGTGTTGATAAAGACAGGTGAACGAGAAAACAGAGGAACATTAGACAACTGCCAAGCAGAGGCTTAATGGATGATTTCACAACCACAACAGATACCCATGTGAAATCCAGGTGGATATTGTCAGCTCTTGAATTAACAGCAAAGTAGGCAAGGATGACATTTAAGTCTCAGAAGTCTAAATCACTTGTTATAAAGAAAGGGGAAATAACCAAGAGGTTCCACCTATCAACCCAGGATGAAACCATTCCATCTATCACCAATAACCCAATAAAATCCATAAGAAAGTGGTCTGTGGACAAGATGAACATCGGTAAGATAGAACAAGTCAGTGAAGGTATGAGAAAAATCGACAAGACTGGGATACCTGGAAAGTTCAAGACATGGATATACCAACATCGACTTCTATCATGACTATAGAAAAGCCAGGCGGAACACAATCAATAAGCATCTCCGCAAATGGCCAGGAGTACCACACGATTTCAGCGAGGTAGTCTATCTGCAGTACTGTATTTCAATAAGGTAGTCTATCTGTAGCATTGTATTTTAGTGAGCTAGTCCATCTGCAGTATTGTATTTCAGCGAGCTAGTCCATCTACAGTATTGTATTTCAGTGAGCTATCCATCTACAGTATTGTATTTCAGTGAGCTAGTCCATCTACTTTATTATATTTCAGTGAGCTAGTCCATTAACAGTATTGTATTTCAGTGAGCTAGTCTATCTACAGTATTGTATTTCAGTGAGCTATCCATCTACAGTATTATATTTCAGTGAGCTATCCATCTACAGTATTGTATTTCAATGAGCTGGTCCATCTACTTTATTATATTTCAGTGAGATAGTCCATCTACATTATTGTATTCCAGTGAGTTAGTTTATCTACAGTATTGTATTCCAGTGAGTTAGTTTATCTACAGTATTGTATTTCAGTGAGTTAGTCCATCTACAGTATTGTATTCAGTGAGTTAGTCCATCTACAGTATTGTATTTCAGTGAGTTAGTCCATCTACATTATTGTATTTCAGTGAGTTAGTCCATCTACAGTATTGTATTTCAGTGAGTTAGTCCATCTACATTATTGTATTTCAGTGAGTTAGTCCATCTACAGTATTGTATTTCAGTGAGCTATCCATCTACAGTATTGTATTTCAATGAGCTGGTCCATCTACTTTATTATATTTCAGTGAGATAGTCCATCTACATTATTGTATTCCAGTGAGTTAGTTTATCTACAGTATTGTATTCCAGTGAGTTAGTTTATCTACAGTATTGTATTTCAGTGAGTTAGTCCATCTACAGTATTGTATTTCAGTGAGTTAGTCCATCTACAGTATTGTATTTCAGTGAGTTAGTCCATCTACATTATTGTATTTCAGTGAGTTAGTCCATCTACAGTATTGTATTTCAGTGAGTTAGTCCATCTACATTATTGTATTTCAGTGAGTTAGTTTATCTACAGTATTGTATTTCAGTGAGTTAGTCCATCTACAGTAATGTATTTCAGTGAGCTAGTCCATCTACTTTATTATATTTCAGTGAGCTAGCATATCTACTTTATTATAATCCAGTGAGCTAGTCTATCTACAGTATTGTATTTCAGTGATTTAGTCCATCTACAGTATTGTATTTCAGTGAGCTAGTCCATCTACTTTATTATATTTCAGTGAGCTATCCATCTACAGTATTATATTTCAGTGAGCTAGTCCATCTACAGTATTGTATTTCAATGAGCTATCCATCTACAGTATTGTATTTCAGTAAGCTAGTCCATCTACAGTATTGTGTTTCAATGAGCTATCCATCTACAGTATTGTATTTCAGTGAGCTTGTCAATCTACAGTATTGTATTCCAATGAGCTAGTCCATCTACAGTATTGTATTCCAATGAGCTATCCATCTACAGTATTGTATTTCAGTAAGCTAGTCCATCTACAGTATTGTGTTTCAATGAGCTATCCATCTACAGTATTGTATTTCAGTGAGCTTGTCAATCTACAGTATTGTATTCCAATGAGCTATCCATCTACAGTATTGTATTCCAATGAGCTAGTCCATCTACAGTATTGTATTTCAGTGAGCTTGTCAATCTACAGTATTGTATTCCAATGAGCTAGTCCATCTACAATAATGTATTTCAGTAAGCTAGTCCATCTACTTTATTATATTTCAGTGAGCTAGTCTATCTACAGTATTGTATTTCAGTGAGCTATCCATCTACAGTATTGTATTCCAATGAGCTAGTCCATCTACAGTATTGTATTTCAGTGAGCTTGTCAATCTACAGTATTGTATTCCAATGAGCTAGTCCATCTACAGTAATGTATTTCAGTAAGCTAGTCCATCTACAGTATTGTATTTCAGTGAGCTAATCCATCTACAGTATTGTATTCCAATGAGCTAGTCCATCTACTTTATTATATTTCAGTGAGCTATCCATCTACAGTATTATATTTCAGTGAGCTAGTCCATCTACAGTATTGTATTTCAGTGAGCTAATCCATCTACAGTATTGTATTCCAATGAGCTAGTCCATCTACTTTATTATATTTCAGTGAGCTATCCATCTACAGTATTATATTTCAGTGAGCTAGTCCATCTACAGTATTGTATTTCAATGAGCTATCCATCTACAGTATTGTATTTCAGTGAGTTAGTCTACCTACAGTATTGTATGTTAGTGAGCTAGTCCGTCTACAGTATTGTATTTCAGTTAGGTGGTCACTATTCTGTATTTTTTTTACAATTAACTAGTCCATCTTCTGTATTGTATTTTAGTTGGTTAGTCAATATAGAATATTGTATTTTAGAGAATAGTCTATACAGTATTGCATTTCAGTAAGCTAGTCTATCTGCAATATTGTATTTCAGTAAGCTAGTCTATCTGCAGTATTGTATTTCAGTAAACTAGTCTATCTGCAGTATTGTATTTCAGTAAGCTAGTCTATCTGCAGTATTGTATTTCAGTAAGCTAGTCTATCTGCAGTATTGTATTTCAGTTAGTTTGTTTATCTACGCTATTGTATTTCAGTGAGCTAGCCCATCTACAATATTGTATTTCAGTGAACTAATCAATGTACTTAAGTGTATTTCATTGAGCTAGCCAATCTACAGTATAATATTTAAGGCCACGGTATTTCATTGAGCTAGTCAATGTGTTTAAATGTATGTCATTGAGCTACCCCATTTACAGTGTTGTATTACAGTGAGCTGGTCCATCTACAGTATTTTATTACAGTGAGCTAGTCCATCTACAGTTTTTTATTACAGTCAGCTAGTCTATCTACAGAATTGTATTACAGTGAGCTAGTCTATCTACAGTAATTGTATTTCAGTGAGCTAGTCAATATATTTAAGTGTAATTTATAGAGCTAGTCTATGTATTTAAGTGTATTTCATTGAGCTAGTCAATGTATTTAAATGTATGTCATTGAGCTAGCCCATTTACAGTGTTGTATTACAGTGAGCTAGTCCATCTACAGTATTTTATTACAGTGAGCTAGTCCATTATTATATTTCAGTGAGCTAGACCATCTACATGTTTGTATTTCAGTGAGCTAGTCCATCTACAGTATTTTATTACAGTGAGCTAGTCCATCTACAGTATTTTATTTCAGTGAGCTAGTCAATGTATATAAGTGTATTTCATTGAGCTAGTCAATGTATTAAACTGTATTTCATTGAGCTAGCCCATTTACAGTATTGTATTTCAGTGAGCTAGTCAATGTATTAAACTGTATTTCAGTGAGCTAGTCCATCTACAGTATTTTATTTCAGTGAGCTAGTCAATGTATATAAGTGTATTTCATTGAGCTAGTCAATGTATTAAACTGTATTTCATTGAGCTAGCCCATTTACAGTATTGTATTTCAGTGAGCTAGTCAATGTATTAAACTGTATTTCAGTGAGCTAGTCCATCTACAGTATTTTATTTCAGTGAGCTAGTCAATGTATATAAGTGTATTTCATTGAGCTAGTCAATGTATTAAACTGTATTTCATTGAGCTAGCCCATTTACAGTATTGTATTTCAGTGAGCTAGTCAATGTATTAAACTGTATTTCAGTGAGCTAGTCCATCTACAGTATTTTATTACAGTGAGCTAGTCCATCTACTTTATTATATTTCAGTGAGCTAGACCATCTACATGTTTGTATTTCAGTGAGCTAGTCCATCTACAGTATTTTATTACAGTGAGCTAGTCCATCTACTTTATTATATTTCAGTGAGCTAGACCATCTACATGTTTGTATTTCAGTGAGCTAGCCCATTTACAGTATTGTATTTCAGTGAGCTAGTCAATGTATTAAACTGTATTTCAGTGAGCTAGTCCATCTACAGTATTTTATTACAGTGAGCTAGTCCATCTACTTTTTTTTATTTCAGTGAGCTAATCTATCTACAGTATTGTATTTCAGTGAGCTAGTCCATCTACAGTATTTTATTACAGTGAGCTAGTCAATGTATATAAGTGTATTTCATTGAGCTAGTCAATGTATTTAAATGTATGTCATTGAGCTAGCCCATTTACAGTGTTGTATTACAGTGAGCTAGTCTAGCTTGGTTTGTATTTCAGTGAGCTTGTAAATCTACAGTATTGTATTTCAGTGAGCTAGTCTATTTACATTATTGTATTTCAGTGAGCTAGTTAATCTCAGTATTGTATTTCAGTGAGCTAGCCCATCTACAGTATTGTATTTCAGTGAGCTAGTCTAGCTAGTGTTGTATTTCAGTGAGCTAGTCCATTTACAGTATTGTATTTCAGTGAGCTTGTCTATCTACAGTATTGTATTTCAGTGAGCTAGCCCATCTACAGTATTGTATTTCATTGAGCTTATCTAGCTAGTGTTGTATTTCAGTGAGCTAGTCTATCTACAGTATTGTATTTCGGTGAGGTAGTCTATCTACAGTATTGTATTTCAGTGAGCTAGTCTATTTAAATAATGGTATTTCAGTGAGCTAGTCTATCTACATTATACTATTTCAGTGAGCTAGGGAATCCATAGTATTGTATTTCAGTGAGGTAGTCTATATTCAATTTTGTATTTCATTGAGGTAGTCTATCTGCAGTATTGTATTTCACTGAGCTTGTCTACAGTGTTGTATTTCAGTGAGGCACACCATCTCTGTCTTGTGTTTCACTGAGCTAGTTTTGTATTTCACTGAGCTAGCCTATCTACAGTATTGTATCTAGCAGAGTTAATTTATCTGCAGTGTTGTATTTAACTGTAGTTTGTCTACCCTATTGCATTTCACCAAACAGGTCTACTAACTCAGTATATATGTATTTCATTGGTCCACACATCTTTTGTGTCACTGCATTTCAGTGGTATATTCCGTCTACAAGATTCTGTTTTGTGATCTTGTCGACATTTGTCCCAGGCTTGTCATTTATCCTATTTATGCAGTAGATGTGGTAATAAGAAGTTTCACTAGTTCAAGTATGTTGCATAAGTATATTTATTTCTGCAACATGAAATATAGGTGGTGCAATGTCAGTGTAGTTACTGTATTTCCATAATATCAGTGCAGATGGAAAATGCAAAATAAGTCTATTTTCCAACAAGCTCGCAAAAATATTTGTCACACCTTGATATAAATCTAATGACTAAAGGAAAAATATTTTACATTCATCCATAAAGTGAATTATATTCTGTACCTTTTTAGAGCAATTTTTAACTTTTAAAACAAAACAACAAATATAACTCAATTTATCCCTTCTTACTCTGAAAAACATCAATGTTATGTCATATATTCATGATGATAACACCTGGAACCCCCCGAACAACAATGACCATAAATACCCTGAAACTACTTTGAATGAGGCCAAGTGGTGTGAAAACTTGATCAAATTTCCAAAATTCTCTAGTACAAGAAAGTCTTTATTTAATAATATAATTTGGTTAGGTCAGTGCATTATAAATGCATTTTATTGATAGTTAATGGAAACATTTTCAATTAAAAGAAATATAATAAAAAAACCATGTGCCATCAATTTATGGAAATACATTAGTGTTTTGTGTCTATAATGGATATACAACAAGTCATGCATACAGTGCCACATTATCAATTCTTCAGGCAATCATGTAGAAGTCCACCAATAAATAGATCGATTGCATGGGGTTTAACACCCAAGTCAAGAATGTTTCACTGACATTGAGACGTCACCAGCTATAGGTGAAGTGGCAGAAATGTTTACCTTTTCAGTGTGTCATGGCAAACATGCAGGGGAGGCCTCTTTAACATGCAATGCCTGCCAAGCATGGATATTGGTTTTTAAGGTCTCTTCTGGGTCCACAACTTCCATTTCTAAAAAGCCAAGTGCTTGGGGAAAAGGATAGTCACAACTCTATTAATAAAGTCTTGGTCAGATGAGCCTGGGGTTCAAACCAAAGACATCAATATAATAAGTGAGCACACTACCAACTGAGCTACCATAGTGGTAACAAACTTGGATGATTAATCTGGGTGTGCCTGTGGTATGTGCAAGTGTTCTGCCCCAGTTCACAATCATTCCTTAGCCAAGATTTTCCTTAACTTAAATTTAGCAAATTTTGTAAATCTTTTTTGAAACTACTGGTAAATTTTTTGTCAAAACTAAAAGCAATGTTTTAATTTATAAGTGATCTTAAAATGACACCTTAAAATTCCTCATATCTTTATTATTAACAAAATATAAAGATTTGAAATTTGCAAGATTTAAGTTAAGAAAAATTTTAGCTAAGGAACGATTGTGAAACCAGGGCCAGATCCATGCTAGCACTATGTCAGAATAACTTGCAAACCATCTGCCACATTACTAATTATGATTGAAAATCATTACATACAATAACTAAAATTAAAAAACACATCAAAGTACTTCCTTTAATCCCCAGTCAAAATTTTTTTTCCTAGTGAAAGGCAGTCAGGAGGGGATGTGCTAGTGGCTGAATGGTCTAAAGGATATGCTTAAAGATCAATGACTCTCACCACCTTACTTTGAATCCCACTCGGGATAATCCTAGTGGGGGAAAGTATCAGATCATTTTCTCAGTCTTTTTTTCCTCTGTTCCCTTCACCTTCCCTGGACTGACTGCCTCCTTATAAGTAAAGAATCTTCATTGGGCATAAAACTCCCATTCCACTCCACGTTCAAAGGCACCCGAGATACAGGTGAATATTCTTTGACTGGGACATAAAACCCCAATTCAATTAATTAAAGTTGAATCAACCTCAGGATAAAATTTTCTATCTCACAAAAAGGATCTTTTAGTCTAAAATCTATTTATCTTTACTCATTCTTATTGGTTGATTTGTAGCATTAAATAATTTTATTCCTAGATGCTCTGACTATTGCTATACATGTTTTTTTCTACTTGGTTGTGATCATATGAGCACACCAAAGTCTAAACTTTGCTTAATGACACTTTTATCTCATGTGATTTGGCCCAATTCAACTAACTACTGGGGTAACAGAAGTCTTGAAACAAGACTTAAATTTTATCACTTAGAGAAAACATAACATGAACAGATTTTACAATTTTTAATTCTTTTTTTTTTAAATAAACAACTTGATTCTCAACTTTAGAAGACACTTGTAAATTAGACCAAAGTTTGAATGCAATTTTGGTTCACCAAAAAAGAGAACTCATTTCCAAGATGTCAAAATGATTTGGAATTTTGTAGCCAATAATCATTCCAGTGGTTACTATAGAAATTAACGCCTTTGTGTTTTGCCCATTTTTCTCTTTCCAGCAAATAAATGTTTTGGTTTCATATTAAGAATAACACGGTCTCCCTCTCCCTTCTTAGCATCAAAGTTTCTTGGTCTTTGTGCTTTTCTTCCAATCAATTTAACCTTCTTTGCCATAACTTCATCACGAACACCTGATTTATCTCTTGGGAGTCGTGATCTAGACCTTTGACCTAGATTTAGCAGTGTCAACATCCATGGACATAGACTCTTCTCTTTTTCTTTTTAGGTTTTTCCTACTTGTACTTCTTGATCTTACTTGAGAATAATGAGTCATGTTTTTGTTTTCTATTTCAACACCAAGATCTTCCATTTCGTTTTCTAGACGTTGCTTATCAACTTTCTTTGCAGTTCTCGGAATTCTGGGTTTCTCTACTTTCCTTTTTTTCTTGATTCTAGCACTATTATTTTTCGTTTTTCCCGAATCTTTTTCGCTTTTTTCCTGATTTCTTTCATTTCATCATCTTCATCGCTGTCATCACTCTCATAGTAACCCGCTTTTTCTCGCAATTCTTCTTCCTTCTCTAAAGCTTGGAGTTTTTCCATTATATCTGGGTCAATAAAATCAGCAACATTATGTCCTTGCCATATCTCTGGTATAATGTCATACTTTTCATCCTCTTTAGACAAATCCCAGTTCTTTCTTAAATCTAAGAAATAGTCATCACCCATTTCTAATTCTAAATCTCTTTCTGTTTTTTTCTTTGATTTGCCTTCAATCTCCATGGCCTCTCTCTTTTTCAATATGGAATCTGGAATACATGGTGGTCTACTTTTTGCATCTCTTTTAGCTGGCATTGCAACATGTAACCTGTTCATAACATCGGCAACTTTCTTGGTTTTAATTTTGCTCTCAATTCTGTGTGCCAATAATCGTTCACAAGCCTCCGTTTTCAAGTCCATGACACCTTCCTCTGTAACAGTACTCATTTCAATGACAGGAATAGTTTCATCCTGAAACGATTGGAACAGTTCTTTTTTATCATCAGACAAATCTTCAATCTTTAATACATCAACTTTGTTAGCTCCAATAAGGATGGGCTTATTAGCAAACAGTGGCTTTATATTGTTAAACAATGCTATCTGCTGTTCAAGTGATTGTCCACATTGCTCCGACACATCCATGATATATAACACTGCTGCACGCAGATGAGCCAATGCTGTAATAGCCTGCATCTCAATTGTATTCCGGTCTTCCAGTGAATGGTCCAATATTCCTGGTGTATCTACTACTTGCCATCTCAGATATTTGAAATCTGTATGACCAACAAATAAAGACTTTGTTGTGAAAGCATATGGCTGTACCTCTACATCAGCACGGGTGATCTTATTGATGAAACTGGACTTCCCAACATTAGGAAAACCACAAATTAACAATGTTCTAGTGTTTGGATCAATTGACGGTAACCTGGAGAGATGTTGACGTACTTGTTCCAAATACTCCAGACTCTGTTTCTGACGTTTCATGATGGTACACATCCTTCCCAATGCTGCTATCTTTAGCTGTTTACATCTATACAGAGAATCTGCATACTTCATTAATCTTACATAATCTTTGGCAACATTATCAATCAAGTGTCTAGCTGTGTTTATCTGTCCTAAAGCGAGTTTGTAATGATCTTTATCATACAACACATTCATTAGATCAGCATAAAAAGGATGGACATCTTCCAACTTGGGGAAATCTGTGAGAATTTGTGTAAGCTTGTCATGAAATGTTTGTTGTGAAAACTTAATTTTTCTGGTGTAAAATCCACGAATTCTCGATATTTTGTAATGTTTATGGACAACTGTTGGTGTCTTACGTTGCGTTTTGACAACACAATGTCAACAAAGTCCTTAAAATTCGGAACCACCGTGATTTTCTTAAAGTTGTAGAGAGCCATGTCGACACCCTCACGTGTTCCAGTAAAAGGAAGTTGCGAAATGATGTAAATAATTATATCGTCATTGATTGGTCAATATAACTTTTCTAATCCGAATCTCTCTAGGCTTTACCCACTATCAAAGGGACTTAAAAAAATATTTTTAGCTACAGATGGCGCTATCACGAATGCGCATGAAGACTGGTTTCTGAAGACGGTGTAAACACTGCAAAGTTTCCAAGAATTATAAAATAACCACATTGTCTTAAAGTGCCCACATTTAAAACCAAACAGAGCGAATCTCTAGCGATGGCGAGTGTATCATATCACATCGCCAACTTGTTGGAAAAGGTGCGTCGAAAAAGTTGAACACCGGCGCCGCCATTTTCTTCTGTCAGAATGGATTTTTTTTGTGCAGTTTCCTATTTACATCAATATTTAATAAATGCGGACGTTGTGTGCGATCTTTAGCATTCAGTACTCTCATATAACTTATTTACAGAATGTCCCATTATTTTCGATGACTGTAACAGGAAAGGGGAAAATACAGCAGTCAAACCTGGTCTTTCCCAAATTATACTAGCCACTGAGCTACCCGGCCACCTATTGAACCCGTTTCGACACATACCTCCTTTCTTCGATTTAACTCCCTTGAATAGAAACCACTGCATTCTTCCCTCAGACTAATCTGTTGTACACCTACTTTCTAGGGTCGGACAAGCCCCCAAATGTAGTAGGAAAGGAAAAAATGCAGCCCTCATACTGGGACCTTCCAAATACTAGCAGAACGCTCTACTTACTGAGCTACCCGGCCACCTATCAAGCCTGGTCCATCACAACTGGTAGGACGGGGCTAAGTGAGGGGAGCAGTTATTCTTGCTCCATGAAGGCATGATATCTTACCAAATAATTATTTCAAAAAAAGTCATTTGTGACAAAATGCATTATACTATCATACCCATTGCAAATGATAAGTGTATAATTAATAAATTTCTATTGTTAAAATTATTCCTTGAAATAAAGTTTATAGTCTCTCTTCCAGGCAAATTATATAGTCTTGCAGGTTTTAAACAAATAATGTGTCGGGACGAACTCGAGTCAATTGAATCGAATTGACCTGATACCTTCATAGGGACTACTCGTACCTTGGTCAATTTGATACCATACTAAGTACTAAGACAACTTGTACCCAAAGACAACTCATTAATTATTCTCTTGCGTATGAGTTCTCTCAGGTGGCCGAATAAGGAACAAGTTGTCTAGATGTAAAAAATGCATTGCATTGGTATGAGTTGGCATTAAGTACAAGATGTCTGGGGTACACATTGTTTTGGTATGGGTACAAGTTCTCCTGGATAGTGATGTCCAGTTTAATCCTTGACAGTTCAGATTTTAGTATTGACCTAAATCACATGACTGGTCTGTAAATAAGGGCATAACAGAAATGTCAACATTGATTGGCTGAAGGGTGCTAGCAATGGACTGTGTTTAAACACTCATTATACATATTTTCGAACTTATATCTGCATCAAAAATACTTAAAATGAATAGATTTAATGACATTTCAACAGCTAAATAAACAGGAGGTGCTTAACATTCCGGAGCACCCGGCCTCACTTTCCTGGTGGAAGTTCACGTGTCTGACCTAACTTGTCAGTTCCAAAGTTTTTACTTTGCTTCTGGATTGTGATACGGACATGGATTAGTATGTTTGTTTTTGATCATAAAGATTTATCAGACGTTTTATTCTGAAGCCCTTTGCCAGGCAAGGAGAAGTTAAATCGGGGTACACTGCTTTACTTAACTTTAGACTGCTCGATTTTACACTTAATTTAAATTCATTACCGTAATCCTTCTATGTATTCGGACGAATTTTAATAATTTCATTTTCAAGTGTCCGGGAACTTAGAGGAAATATGAAAATTATACACTTGGAAAAATGGGGGTGTCCGAAAATTTAAAGGTGTCCGATATTTTGGAGCCGATTTCTGATCACTTTCAGATGTATTTTTATATATTTTGTCCAATAATAAATATGAAAATAGTCTTACGTTTCTTACGTAGATAGACATCGTTGTAAGCAATTCTGCTTCTGTGATGCTTCTTTATAGTATTCTCTGTGTGGTACTATTTGCTGCCCATGGTCATATCTAATATAGCAGCTGGGATTGAATTTGATTGGGTGATTTTACCAGAATTTGTTGAGATTGGATTTAAAAGCATTGACAGAGGGGGAATTTACAACAGAGTTAGGTAGTGTGTTCCATCTGTCTACAACTCTATAAGTGAATACTCCACTGCGAAGTTTAGTTCTGCGCCTTTTTTTAAAAGAAGTTTCATGTTATTTCCTCTTGTTCTGGATGACTGGTGGTTTGCTGTCACTAGATTAAAAAAATTGTTAACATTTACTTCATCAACTTTTGTCATAATTGAAAATCTTTCTGTGCATCCCAACCATGGGATCAGAAAAAGGCAAGATTGTTTCAACAAAATGAAAATGATGTCTGTTTATTTTATAAACTGGTATTTGTTGTAGATGACTTCCAATGATAAAGATTTCAGGTTCATGGCAACAAATGATTTGATGACAGAGTTACAGAAGGATTCCATCAAACTAGATGATGATAGTGAGAGAAAAGTGAGTGTATTGTTGATTATATGAAGTTATATGTACATTATTCCTGAAAAGTAAAATTCTCTTGTGTTTCTTATTTATGATGGTGTATGTTACTTTCTTATGTATGAGAACTAAAAATATTACTTGGGCATTATTATAATCATGACCAGTTACAAGGCCTATGATGGAGTTTTTGTCTTGCTTCAAGAATTATAAAAAGCAATAGTTTGTCTTATTTTCAAATATTAAACCTTGCATAAATAAGGTAATATATTTTTACCTGCTAATGATTAAAATCCATGATTATATTTACAACACTTTATAAATTCATAAATTATGTAATTTGTAGTGATCTAAAACTTGTATTATTTTTCTCTTGATTTTTTCCTGATAGTGAATTTTATTCTTTTGTATATTTTAGGTGGTTAAAATGTTACTGAAATTATTGGAAGATAAGAATGGAGAGGTCCAGAATTTAGCTGTCAAATGGTAAATATTAAAAATGAATTCTTTTAAGATTTATATTGCATACACATATACTAGAATGTAAATTGTAAGTATTGCATGGATCCTCATTGGTAGTTTATTATGCCACCAAGAGTATTTAGACCTGGTGAAAATTTAACAAAGTCAATTTGTCAAAAATTTAGAAAATAATTTGTCAATTAATATGATAATATCTTTTTATTTTCATTTCTTAACATGATTTTCAATTCCTTTAAAAAGTCATGAACGGATTTTGGTTATTTCTTTTAAAGTTATTTTTTGCTAAACTGCAGTGTCACCACTTTATACATATTAATTAAAGAAATCTGTAATATATCATATATCAGTGGTACAAAGAACTATCTTGGCTGTTTTTTGGTTGTTTTTTTTTTCTCTCATTCTTATGACATTTCAGATGTAAAATAAAGCTTAAAAACAACTGTTTGGGTAGATCAATGTCAATTTCACCCCTTCACCTCACCTAAGTTTTCCCCTGAACATAAGAGCTCACATCATGCACCAGCATCAAATGTAAAAGTTTTTAATGAATTAGATGTGAGGTTAGTTTCACTTTTTCTGGCAGGTGTTTTTAAGATATCATTTGATTTTTGGATTTTTTTTCTTTTTAGCCTAGGACCACTTGTAAATAAAGTGAAAGAATTTCAAGTAGAAACAATCGTCGACACCTTGTGTAGTAATATGTTATCTGATAAAGAACAACTCCGAGACATCTCAAGTATTGGTAAGTAGATATGTCTGTGTGTTTTTAAACCACACTACATATATACAGACCTGTTTACTATTACGATTTTGGCGTAATTTCTACACTTTTCATGTCTAAAATACGCTATTACGCACGCCAGCACAATATTACGCTCCTAAACAAAATCCGGAAATTTTACCCGTTTTCGTTTCCAATTGTCATACTAGACACTCCTTGAGTTACTGCCCTTGATCTTATACATGTACTGTGTGTAAAAATGGTCAATTGCAACTAAATTTACGTTGATTAGTGTTTAACAATGGCTGAAAAAAGTGCACATGAGGATGAACTTCATGTTGAAGAACAAGATAATAAAAGACAATGTATCTATACAAAGCAACGGTACAAGACTGAATATAATGAGCTATGGCCATTTTTAGGACCATCTACGAAGGGCGAAAGTTATGTTCACTGTGCCATGTATAATTCCGACTTTTCCTGCGCCCACTCGGGAAAGTATTACTAGAAAACACATCCAGACGAAATTGCGTAAGGATTTTGAAAAAAACAAAACTGAGTCAGAATTCGATAAAAATATGTTTGAGAAGATCGATAACAAAGAATCCAGTGGAAAAAAAACATTTAGAAGGCAGGTGACGGCTGCCGAAACCAAAAATGAAAATGTGTGAATTAATTTGTGAATTAATTATACATGTATATATATACAATACAGTTCTGTTTTTCTATGTCTTTAATGACTATATAATAAAGGATTTACTCAAATTTATATTATTAGTAGTAATATTATCATTTCCAGACAACGTTTAATGCATTACACTTTCAGCCCAAAAATTACACTTATTTTAGAGATTTTCCTCTCCGATTACACTTCGTCAAAAAAAAAGGGTAAACAGGTCTGTATATATGACATTGATGCCACTTGGTGTTCATGTCATTTCTGAGCAGTATTAGTTTTGTTGTTTTGAGTACATTTTAATGGTGATTGTAATTAAGATATATCTTGATAAATTACAAGTTAATGCAATTAGAGTTTTTTTGTGCTAGGTCTCATTAAACATCTTGGCTCTTCCATATGGTCTTATATTAAATTTTGTGACATTTCTGTACTAAGAAGGCATAATAAATGATGATCATTTTAAAACAAATTCAAAATGTTTCAGAACTTAAATGTAAAATGGTACCATCACTGTCAAACTTTTTGTAAATCAAGATTGCATACTGACCGACCAGGAGTTAGCTCACCTTATAAGTTGTAATAAATGTTTTAAAGACATGTCAGTTTTATATATTTTGTGTTTTAGGTTTAAAGACTGTTATCAGTGAACTGCCTCCATCATCTACTGCCCTTGCTGTCAGTATTTGCAAGAAAATAACCGGTCGCCTCACAAGTGCAATCTCCAAGGTATATTATAATTTATCATACATTGTCATGATGAAGACACAAGTATTATTTTTCCAATTTCAGTTTGTTTTACTTGCCTTCTGGCTATCAAACCTTAAATGTTTACTAGCCAGGGGAAAAATGTTGATTATAAGGTTTGGGATTATCAGAATATTGGTAACTGTTTTGATATCATGACACACAGGAGCTCTGGCTTGGTTCTTGCCCTAAAATATTATTGACTTTGAGATTACATACATGTATATGCAATACATTACATCACTTGAGAGTTGATAATACTTATTATTTTGTTTCTGTCGACCTGTCAAATGGTATTTAATTACTATATCTGTTTTGGCAGCTCATGACTCTGTTATCTGAACAGTGATTCATATTTTTGCTACTTCATGTTGAAGGAGAGGAGTGTCATCAAAAATTAAAAGCATGCTCTAACTGAATATCTATAAAAAGTTTTTTTGCTGAATGTTTTCAGTATGCTTTCAA
This sequence comes from Anadara kagoshimensis, assembly GCA_021292105.1. Taxonomy (NCBI): domain Eukaryota; kingdom Metazoa; phylum Mollusca; class Bivalvia; order Arcoida; family Arcidae; genus Anadara; species Anadara kagoshimensis. Next base: position 30,569,188 of record CM037863.1, on the reverse strand, counting down.
ATAAAATTTAAATCCATGCTACCTTGGATAAAAATGACCAATATATTTTATTAACCTCTCTTTATGTCCACAGCAAGAAGATATGTCTGTACAGTTAGAAGCGTTAGATATCCTTGGAGATTTACTTAGCAGATTTGGTGGTAAATAATCTTCATCTTCACATTAACCCCTTCCTTTTCTAGGATAATAAATATTAGTCAGTTGATAGTTTGGTTTTTTTTTTCAATTGTTGAGTCAAGATTATTTCACTTATATTAAGGTTTTTTTTTCTGGATGGAGGAAATCCAAAGACTCTGATAAAGCCACTAACTTTCCTCAGTGAAGTGACAAACATTCTCATACCAGAATGGGATTTGAAGCTAAGAGTAGATTGATCAGTAGTATATGAACAAAGTGCTTTCTCAGTAATATGAGTTTACTAAACAAGTCATTTAATGTTATTTGAGATTAGGGCTGTTATTGATAGATTGATATATCAATATATCTTCAATAAAAGCCATTGATACAATATATCGCTATATTTTTTCACTATATTGAGTATCAATATCAACAAAAATGACTGCCAGTTAATGACTAAGGTTGGAGTAGTCAATGACACAGATTAAACTGGATGTAAATGCATTACAATTACAACTCATCATTTTAATGCATCTTTAAACCATATGACATACAAAACAGAGTGCATATTATATTGGAAACATTTAAGATGACACCAAACATACCAAATATTGGTGGAAAATAATCTGTCTATAAAAGATTCAACAACAAAAAAACTATTTTAATCACTTTTCTGATATATCCATTAATCAATATATTTTTCAGTTGATATATCGATATTCAAATTCTCATCAATGACAGGTCTATTTGAGATTTATATGATTGAATTAAATATTTCATAATCAGTGATTTTTCATTTTTACAATTTCATGTATTAACAGACTGTAATGTTAAAACAGATTAGATGTAGGTGTTCCTATTTGTGTCTCCATGTCAGTACCATCACTGTTGTTGTCATCAATATATACAGTATGTATATACCGGTATTAATTGTTGCCCTACTTTCCCATCAGACAATGGATTATGAACTGTAATAAAGAGTGAAACTTATGCTATATTCATATTGTAGGACTTTTAATAAGCTTTCATTCGAGTATTATGCAAGCATTACTACCACAACTGTCCAGTCCAAGATTAGCTGTTAGAAAGAGGGCTATTATAGCCATAGGTATGTAGTCATATACATACTTATATCACAAGTCACAAACATCTTATTCTTATCATGCTTATGTTTCCAGTATGAAAATTTGTGAATTATTGTTACAATTAAGTTGATTTGGCTAGAAAGACTGTTAAGAAATCTCCATTCATTCATTCCTTATAATAATGAAAATGCAATATATTTACAGAGTTAACATATGATACATGTATAAAGTAATTACAGAGTTAACATATGATACATGTATAAAGTAATTACAGAGTTAACATATGATACATGTATAAAGTAATTACAGAGTTAACATATGATACATGTATAAAGTAATTACAGAGTTAACATACATGTATGATACATGTATATGTATAAAGTAATTACAAAGTTAACATGTGATATAAAGTAACACAATTACAGTGAACGTAACTACATAATAGATAATATTATGTTATGATTTTTGTATGAAGTCAAGGATGTCATGAATGTTTGTAATACATGTATATTAAACAGCAGACACAGTTGTACGGTAATTGATCACTTCTTGGATTGTAGTTATTGTTACTCCAATTAGGTGACAAAAGCACCCATCATCAAATATGTTAGATAGCTCAAATTGTGTCTACTCCAAATCAATCCCAAAATAAACCATGAATGTTGTTCAGAAAAATTTTGTTTTCTCCATTTTTTAATGAAAACTTTGTTGTGACATCAAGAAATGTTGAAATTCTTAAGAAATAAAATACAACATCCATGCTGATTATTAAACCTTTATCTAGATGTCGGAATCAAAGTCCAGACCTACATGTAGCCATATAACCACTACAGTCTGTGTATAGTTTGAACACTTTATCTAGATGTCGGAATCAAAGTCCAGACCTACATGTAGCCATATAACCACTACAGTCTGTGTATAGTTTGAACACTTTATCTAGATGTCGGAATCAAAGTCCAGACCTACATGTAGCCTTATAACCACTACAGTCTGTGTATAGTTTGAACACTTTATTTACAGGTTTCCTTGTTATGAGCTGTAACAACACATTATTTATGGAGTTGATTGATTTCTTACTGACAGAGCTAAATAAAAATGCCTCAACTTCAACAACTCGTACCTACATACAGTGTGTTGGAGCAATCAGGTTTGAATATTTTTTCTATCATCTTAGCTTACTGGAAAAAAATCTTAGATCTCTCTCTCTCTTTCTCTCTCTCTCTCTCTTCTCTCTCTCTCTCTCTCTCATATCCACACACACAGTGTTACCGTAAATCGGGAAATTTTGGCGTCGGGATAATTTGGCGGTTTTCTCCCAAAATGTGGATGTTTAATTTTGGCACTTCACTGAATAAGACGTTTAATTTTTGGCACTTCATTGAATAAGATGTTAACAAACAGCCACTAGACGAACGGATTATGCTGATTGAAAACCGGAAGTGTTGTAATTTATAAATTAGAAAATGAAATGGAATGCACAATTAAGCCTTCCGGGTTTCATAAAATAACGATAATTCAAATTGAAATACCGATTTATCGGTACCGGTATATACTATATATGCAAGTTAAAGACAAAAGTACTGTATAAGGGGACAGTTCGTTAATAATGAAACAATTACGAAGCGCGTAGTAGTTAATTTTCAACACCCCGCGTGCTTGACCGACACTCGTTATGGCTTCCGTAATCAACACATTTTACAATTAAACAAACACACGTTTAAAGAAAGTTATGATGATTCTAACTGGGAAACAAAAAAAATAGACACGCGACTACTTAAGTCAATAAGTAATTACTGATTAATAAACAATCACCTGGTTAGATGACAGGTAAACACGCGGTAAGGACAATATCGTAGGATATACTTAGTGAAGTCGGGTAGGGTTTTAAAGACCGGCAGACAGACTAGCGCTAGTTTACTTTTGTCGGACCGAAAACTGATTAGTCCGTTTATATTCCTGTTGTAAAATTGAAAATGTCCGAAAACAAAACATGGTCAAAATAAATTTTAATCGGACAAGTCCGGCAAATATGACCGTTTTCCGGCAGGTTAAGATAAAAGTGCTCTATTACGGAACATCGATTTTCAGGTAAATATTGGCATTTCTTTTTTTAGAATATGTATTATTTTGGTGTGTTTAATTTTGGCACTTTTAAGTTGGGTGCCAAATAAACCAAAATTAAACTACAGCCAAAATTTCCCGATATACGGTAAACGATTATGGTGCACAAATTCTGATGAACTATTTTTGTCAAATTATCAGGGTTCTACTGTATTGTGTTTGACTGGTTCTTTAAATGAGACTTCTTGGCTTTCATTATAGTATTCTAGTTGGAAGGTGTTGGGATTGATTTCTGTCCAAGCACTTCAAGGAAATTAATCGCATTGATTTTCAGTATCCTCTATCACTGTAGAATGTCACAATTATCTTCACTTTGCTTTCTCATAAAAATAATGCATATGTTTTACCTTTGGATGAGGCCTCAATCAAACTTCTATCATGTAGATATTAGTAATACATCGTTTAATCAATAAATCCCCTGAACCTGGATGTTTACACTTTTATGAAAAAATAATATAACCTGGTGTACCTATACAACTAAAATGTTTAGCTACTGAATCAGATAGGAAAATAATTTACAGATGGAAAACTACTACAGAATGTTGTCATAGTCATTGTAATGATAAAATCAATCAATATACTGTTTATTATTAAATCTATATACATGTATATATTGTGTTAACAGTCGACAAGCAGGTCACAGATTTGGTGAGTACATGGAGAAGATGGTGCCCCCTATTGTAAAATTTTGTAGAGAAGAAGATGATGAATTAAGAGAGTATTGTCTTCAGGCATTCGAGTCTTTTGTAAGGAGATGTCCAAAGGAAATTTCTCCCTTTGTTCAGGAGGTAAAGGTTTAGTTTTAATAAAATTGTTACGTTGTATAATGAATATTAATGTTGTCTACACAGTAAAGTCTCTCAGTTTATGTACAGAAATGCCACTTTAATGTTATGTCACAGCACACAAGGATAAATAAAACAATCATTTTATGTCTGTTTATGACTGATATCTGGATGTGATAACAAGTGCCCTTTGACTTAAACAAGTGGTCAGATATCATAACTCCAAACAGTTAAAGTATATAGTGTATAGTCAAGTTTTCCTATGAAATGATTTTCCAAGTTTTACAGGCTGAAGGTATTGTTAACTGGATACATTATACTTGTCTATTATGAACAAAACTTGATGAGACAGATTGTATTCTACAAATGATTTTGAGTATTGTTTTATTATACAGATTGTTAAGATTTGTTTACGCTACATCTGTCACGATCCTAATTATAATTATGATGAGGATGAGGATGAAAACTCCATGGAAACAGAAGATGATGAAGATGAAGAGTAAGTTTTCTATAACCTTACCTTTTGTTCTTGAAACTTCAGTTTTATTTTAATGCTAATGGTCATGTTAATAAGATGCTATTTTTAGCTAGTCTGTAAATTGGCGCCATATTTGGTATGGAAGGTCTATAGGTGGAGAAGATAAAATTTTTTATATCAAATCCAATCCGTCATTCGTGATTGCTCAATTCAAATTTTTTATTGACTGAAGTTCAAATTTGATATATAGAAGTAGTTATAGCAATTTGTTGTATGATCACTAATTATTTAATTTTCAAATGGTGTATGACACCCCCTTCCTGGGTTTATTGAAAATGTTTTAGCATGAATCGATAAAAGTGACTACTTTGTTGTCTGAGCCTACTGCCTTGATTAGCTTAGTGCTTTTCTCAGTGTCAGTGTTGTGAAGTAGCTGAGAATACAGGACTGTTCCTTGAATAAGTCTCCATGCTATGTATTTTACTACTCATTATTTACTATCTTGGTGAACTGGTGGAATATGAAATGAAATGTTTGGTACAAGGACATACTGTCATAAACTATAATATCTGTGTAATATTTTAATCCTCATGTTTTATTTGACAGGGAAGATGAGGATGAATACAGTGATGATGATGATATGAGCTGGAAAGTACGTAGAGCTGCAGCTAAATGTCTGGATGCTATAATAGGAACTCGTCATGAGATGTTAATGGAGTTTTATAAACATGTATCTCCAGCCTTAATCGCCAGATTTAAAGGTATATAATATAAAACATTGTAATGTCTGACTATGATAAAGACGGATTATTACAAAATCACAATTTTAAAATAATCATCATAATCTACAATTTAGAATTTGGTAGACAATATGCCGATACAGAACTGAAAAGCGTTGGAAGCTGTGCTTTTCTTTCTTGTCATATAACATTCATTGAAATTGATTTCAAAAATTCTTATCAGGGCAGTCACACTCCATTTTGGTACTGGGTCTTGGACCCATAGAATTTGGAAAATTAGCGGCGGTTCAGGCCATTTTGGGGGAAATGAAAACGTGAAAATGTAGAAAAGATTTGAATTTAGATTTGATTGCATTCAATACATAATTAGTTTTATTATCCATTGTTAAAGTCATTAATTTAATTCATTTATAAATTAAAATAAATAAAAGCTTTGAATTTACAGTCAAACATGTCTATAAAGGCCACCAAAGGGAACCAGTAAAAGTGATCTTTATAAGCAGTGACCTTTATATACAGGTTCAAATACATGTAATGTGAATAAAGAACAGTTGGATACAATTTTACTGGCCTTTATAAGCAGGTGTCTCTTATATAGAGGTGGTCTTTAAGACAGGTTGGACTGTATATGAATCTGAATGTTTTATGGATATTTAAAATGGAGTTAACATTATTGATGAATATATATGAGTTGACCAAAGTTCAGACTTTAGAATTTGTCTTGGTAAAAACCATTTTTGCACAACCTTTAGCCCTAGGCTAATAATTTGCATCTCCCATCTACTGAGACAACTTTTTCCTTCAGATAGGTCGACAACAATGGTATACACAAGGGGGAAATATTTCTTAATTTTGAATTAATTGATATTTAGTTGCTGATTATTTGGATAATTCAAATGTCCAACATAATCATCCGCAACAATAATATTATTTATAATTTAAGTATTATTAAGTTGTCTGTTTATTTTTTTAAACCAATTTTACATGTCCAGGTAACTTAATCCCATTGTGAGTCCCACTGAAATGTGATGAAAAAACAATACTGGTACTCTGAAGAATCAAACACCGCTCTATTTATAGACAATTTGACAGTGAATAAATGTACCTATGCTTTAATATGTTACAATGTAATGAACAATATTTTAGAGTGTAAGGATTTTATTATAATCAGCTTCTTATTAATGGATTACATATCAAGTGACCATTTATGAATTAAATAGGTAAGAAGGACATATTTTTCTGTCTGTGTATTAAATACTTCTGTACATCTTTATTTCTAATTTACAAGTTTATCATGATACACTACACAGGCATTTGCCGACTTTTTTGTTAATTTTTTGGCAGTAGTAAAAATATTTAGACGTTCTGAAGTCAATTTTCTACTTTCGGTTTGACAGTAGACAGCACCAATGCAAAATGATATATAAAATTGTTATGTTTACTTCTTTTATTGAAGTATACGCGGAAACATGTCATTTTACATGTACATACTTCTGCTAAGAAAGATAACAAAACCATGTGTTGTGTCTTTTATTATCAGCCTTTTTCATGCCAATCAGTTATTAAAAATCAGGATGTTTTAACACATGGACCATGGTCTAAATGGGAAGATTCACTGACATTTTTTGGGGAAAAAATAAAACATTTTGGGCAATGGAAATGGAGCTGAACTTCAGCCCAAATTAGCCAGAGCGGTAGCCCTGCTTATCATTAATAAGCAAACAATTTGATTCTGAGATTTTGAATTGTGGAATAATATGAACAGCCTCAAGTTAATTCTGTTTTTTTTGTTGACACAAAGCACTACAATGCCAGTAAAACACTCACATTTGCAAGTAATTATTTGTAATGCGGGTGGTTTTATCATGTTCACTTGTCTGCGTGCGAGTACAGTAAAGACTCAAATCCAGATTCTCTTTTCCGGTTTCAATGAGGAAATACTCCAAATCAATCCACTAAAATCTAAAAGTTTTGAGTGATCAGGTTTTCAAGTGAAGTGTTGATTTTATCACTGGTTAGTGGTAAACAAAACTCTGTAACTAGGAATATAAGATCAATACTTATGAGAAAATTGTTATCAATGACCCTTAACAAACAGTTGTTTCTACAAGTGTCAGTGACATGAAAAACATAATGATTCAAAACGATCATTCCCAGAATATTGGAAAGGCAGGCCCTCAAAAAAAAAACAGCTTGTAACTGATACAAAGACCAGGTGACCAGTAAATAAAATGCAATTGTAGAGCCCTGTGACAGGTACAAAGACCAGGTGACCAGTAAATAAAATGCAATTGTAGAGCCCTGTGACAGGTACAAAGACCAGATGACCAGTAAATAAAATGCAATTGTAGAGCCTTGTGACAGGTACAAAGACCAGGTGACCAGTAAATAAAATGCAATTGTAGAGCCCTGTGACAGGTACAAAGACCAGGTGACCAGTAAATAAAATGCAATTGTAGAGCCCTGTGACAGGTTTCTATTCCAATTTATAACCAGTACAAACACCACAGAGTTTTTATTCAATAATGTTTAGTTATTTATAGAAATTTGTTTTAATTCTTTCAGAAAGAGAAGAAAATGTAAAAGCAGATAATTTCATGCATATATTACATTACTAAGACAGACACGCCCCACTCTGACAGGAGATGCAGACTCCATGGAACATGATGGCGGGTATGTTTATCAATGATAAGGTGCTTTATTATTTAGCATGCATCTATAGAGTTTTCTAAAGCATACATTAGACAGTTGATCTCACTGTCAACGTTGTTACCTTATGACGTTTGCCTGAAGTAGATTGTTTTTACCCAAGCACCATTAAAACTTGTTTATGCCAACTTTTATGATTAATTAGTCAATATTAAATCAAGTTTTTGTAAAATATATGGGAATAAATTAAGTCTGTGTTAAATGAAAAATTATAGAAGAAAATCACCGTCAAAGTGTAGAGTAAACTTAAATTAGGGATTTTAAAACAATTATCAAAATGTGGTGATAAGGGAGTTGATAAAATCATTAAGACATCAGAAGTTTTTGCTTTTGACTTTTATATAAGTAGGTATATTTTTGTTAATTTATTATATTGTAATTTCAGTCCAGTGTCAATGTTACAAACACAGATTACAGATATAGTCAAAGCAATACATAAACAGCTACGTGAAAAAAGTGTCAAAACACGACAGGGATGTTTTAGTCTCCTTACAGAACTTGTCCTTGTTTTACCAGGAGCTCTGTCTGATCACTTCCAACAACTTGTACCAGGAATACAGTATTCACTTGGGTATGTTATTTCTTGGTCCTTCTGTATAGATATAACATCTTTTGAACAAGTAGTATTTCTTCCTCAAATTACAAAAATGTGGGCTGTTTGTGGTCCCAAATTGGGAAGCCTTATAAATTGTTTTAAAAAATTCTAAACAGCTAGTTTAAACAGACCTTATATATCAAAAAATGTAGCATCCATAGTACAACTAATTATCAATCTATAATTCTAGACACTTTTTATTCCATGAAAATTCAGTTAAATCCAATGAGAAAGATCATTCAGGTGAGCAATAAGGCCAATGGGGTTCTTGTTTGGAGATAGATATTTTGCTACACAATTACATTATTTTATGAATTTAGTTTTATGCCGTCTACAATAAAAGTGAATTTTATTCTGTAACTTAAACATTTCATCTTATCATTAGCCATTATTTATCAGGTGAGCATATCAGCCCCATTCTCTCCTCGTTTTTGAAAGTTTGTTTACATGAACATACAGTTACATTTGCATGTATATTATATATAATACAAAACATCATTAGAATTCACTCTGAATTGATTAGTCTATGATATGTTTGTTTTATCTTTTAAGCTGTATCTTCCAAAAAAACAAAAACAAAAGCAAAAACATAAACATGCATATAATTTTGTGTTTCTCGGTATAATTTGTACTTCCAGATTGATAACAAGTACTTGTATGTAATATAAGTAATTACTTTTTCTTTCCATTTCAGAGACAAAAACTCTAGTTCTAACATGAAGATAGATACCTTAGCATTTTTGAACTGTGTTCTGACACATCACAATCCGACAGTATTCCATCCCCATGTCAAAGTTATTGTTCCTGTAAGTATTTTTGATGTTCATCAGATTTTTTTCCCATTAACTATACTCATTCATACCAGAGGTTTTCTTCTTATATATTTACATGTATATTGATAATAAATAGATTTTTAGTTTTCATGAGTGTTAAACTGTGTCCAGTGAGAAAGAAATAAGTCTTTTATTAAAATATATAAAAAATTATTCTAGGGGTTAATTATAGGACATTATATGCTTGATTAATGAATTCTTTGATTTTGATTTCAGCCAATAGTACACTCAGTTGGTGACCCCTTTTATAAAATTACATCAGAAGCTTTACTTGTTACTCAGCAGCTTGTCAAAGTTGTTAGACCTCTAGGTGAGTAAGAACAAGTATAGATATCAACCTTTAGTTCTGACCTTGTGACCTTAAAGTACTGTTGATTATATATCAGAAGCATTACTTAATACCTCACCAAAAAATCTACAAGGGGATATATAGTAATGTATTCTGTCCATCTGTCCGTGTGTCTGTATCACATTTTTTGTCCAGATCAGTTCTCCAATACTGTCAATCAGATATTGATGTAACTTTACAGCAATAATCATTTGGAGGTGTAGTTGTACATAGCCTCTTAGCTGAGTCAGATTTAAATAGTGGTATTTTTAGTCAAATAGTTCAATAGATAAAATCATAGAAAAATGTTGTTCACTCTCTGTAGCCCAATCTTTACACTTACCCAAAAAGATCTTGATATAAAAAAAGAATAAAAATGTTAATCAATTTGCTTATCAAAAGTCGGTGATTTTCTTCAGGGAATCCAGTTTCTTCAAACATCTCAGAACTGACTTACTTGATATAATTAAAATATCTTGACTGTGGTATTGAAGTTAAGTGGATAACCTTTATCTTAGATTCTTGACTGTATAAGATGTTAAACTTAACTGATTACATGCATCAGAATATAAACATTGCATTTCTTTGTTTTGGTTTTCAGATATAAAAGTTACGTTTGACTACAATCCGTATGTCCGTGACTTGTATAGCTGTACTTTGTCAAGGTTAAAAGCTGCTGATATTGATCAAGAGGTGAAAGAGAGGGCAATATCTTGTATGTAAGTAGACCTAGTAAAAAGTGGATTCTATTTTGAATGATGGATAGCTAGGGTTCTGCAGAATCATATAATAATTTTGAATACAATTTTTGTATCTTGATTTAAAAAACAAATTACTCTGAAACTTGCATATATGAAACCTATAAAACTTTATTTTTCATTTAATAAAGGGCAAAATTAATGCAAAATATCTAGCATTATGACCACACAATAAAATGGAAAAAATTGGTAATCAAATGTAGAATGTTTACATTACAAATGCATTGCCTTATTTGAATCTCTTTGGAACCATTGCGTTAATTTTTCGATGACAGCAGTGTGTCACGCGCTCTGTGTAAAGCGATACGTCAGTTAATATCTTCAGCCAATCCGCTTTCGATGTACAGCGGAGGAATACATACCACCAAGGAACTACTTATTCATTCATAATTTCCTGCGGGTTCATTCATAAATCTATCCGGCGACTGCAGGGACGCTCTTTACGAGTGGTAACAAACGTGGAAATTTGTCATACTGCACAAATTTTAAAAATGATTTGAAAATAAAAAAGAATAATAAAAACCAATATTTGTTGTCTTTTTATATCAAAATATTTTTTTAATGATTTATGACCATTTCCCATGGCCTATAAAGATACGAAGTGAAAAAATTAGTGAGTCCGAGGACACCACATTTAAATTATGAACAACTGTTTGTTATTCGACTAAATAATTATATTCATAGTAGTATCTTACCAAACAAATTATTGTTTAGTGAAAAAAGGAGAAATAGAATTTAATTTTCAAAAGTGTTCTACGGAACTATATTTTACGATCGCCAAGCAACGAGACAAATCAACATGGCTGTTCTCTTTATATGGTTCTACAATAAGAGTTATCTCGCTTTAAGTGTTCCAACCACATTAATACACCGACTTTCGGAAAATTAATAATACCTTTTTGTGGGTAAAAATAATGTAAACATAAGGATTGAATGTCACTTTGAATGCTGTCATCGAGGTATGACTGCATCAGCTCACGTTCAAAGTTAACATGAATCGCTTCGCGATTCATTTACTTTGAACGTGAGCTGATGCAGTCATACCTCGATGACAGCATTCAAAGTGACATTCAATCCTTAAATGGCTGCAGATTATATGTAAAACACCATTTTATCACTCATTTGTCAAGTTATATATAAAACTATGGAAATGGTTATTTAAGGCAATATGTGAAATGGTGTTTTTACATCAGTCAAGATTATTCACTTGTATTTAAATGTCTCTAGATATAAATGAAGTTGTAGAAATTTATAGAATCTTAAAAGTGAAAACATGATTCCTTTTATTTTCAAGATCAGAATAATTTATCTATTCTTCACTTGTCATGTACATGAATATATTTTATTCCAGGGGTCAAATTATAAGGAATCTTGGTGATTCTCTGTCTGCTGAGCTAACAGAATGTCTTCCAATATTTCTAGAAAGATTAAAAAATGAGATAACGAGATTAACAGCAGTAAAGGCACTAACAATGATTGCTGGGTAAGTTGTCTTTTTGATTTTAACAATCCAGATAAAAAAGGAGTACTTTACTGATTTTTCAGATAGAATGGTCAGGTTATGTTATTTGACCACATCATAATTTCTTTTTACAAACAGAGAGTAATCTCTGGGAGTACTGTCATGGGAGCCGTTTGTAAAATCCGGACAGGCTGAACAACCGCTAATTGACAAACCTTGCGCAAACTATAATAATGTAGTGCGGGTATTGAGCGTCATTTATGAGAACATTGGTATAAGTGTGCAAATAATCAATGTATACATTATGCTGTATGGAATATGAAAATGAATATGCATCATTGTTTAAAATTATTTGGCAATTTCTACATAATAGCAGTTCTCCCATTACTAGCGTATGAATTCTGAAAATACACCGTAACCGATTTATGAATGAGGTATTCATTCATAAACTCTGATCATTAAACATACAGCGAGTACCGGACACGTTTATAAGCCGTTATTTGATTGGTTAAATATTTCGTTTTACTCTGCTGTCATGAACATTTGATAAAAAATTTCCACATTAATTTTTTTTCATATTTATATATTTAATCTTTATTTATTCATAAAATGTGCATCTTTAAAAAAAAGTTGATTTCAACCAATCGCCTCTGTGTAAATCCGATCGTTAGCTTGCTTTGACCGTTCTGTAGTTTCCACCACTATGGGCGAACCGCCGTCATGAGGCGAATAAAATGGAAACTCTGTTGATAGCGTTAAAACTTAAAATAAAGTTACTAATTTAAAATCGCAATTAAAACCATGTTCCACGTGGTGATAGCGTACAGGGCGAACTACTTTGAATGAAGCAGTGTTAGTTTTAAGTTCATCAGACGTAGGTGTAGTCATAGAGCTGAACATCGTTGTTTATTTCATGCTCGTTTTCAGCCTTTTCATTTGAAAATCGGCCCTGAAAAAAGACTTTTCAGGCGGCTTTAATCGTGCACCTGTACATAGACTTCATTCGGCATATACACCAAAGTGCGAGAATACTTAGTGGTTTTGCACTGTACAGTACAGATCAAGTGGATACGTGAATTTCCACCCGCCGCGGTGTTTTTTAATCCGTGACCGCAAAATTTCTTGTGGATTCAGGTGGGAATTATCTGACCACCGCGATTTGTGGTGCACGATTTTGGTGGTAAAATATTGTAAGGACTAGTCCACCGGATCGTCCACCGCGGTCATCAGTTTTAAGGATTAAATAAGTGTATTATAATAATTTGTGTTTTCCAAACGTTACCCTTACAGTTAAAGATCCACGACACACACACACACACACACACACACACACACACACACGTGAACAAGGTATCACTGCTGGCAAACAGTGACAAGACGCAAGTTTCACAACGATTCCTTCTTAAATTGGGCATTTTCCCCCAATAGCTGGATGTGTATAGTAAATTTGTCAGATTTCATTTAAGGAAAATCTTAGCCAGCGGCAAGTAATATAAATTGACAAACTTCCCGTCGATTCGAACCTTGTCGGCGAAAGGTAAAGGATCACTTTGGAAAATTCGGCCATTGAGGCCTAGACAAGCAGAGATGATTGGTTGATTGAATGGGGTTTTACGTTCAGTCAAGAATCTATCACATTTATCGAGACAAAACCAGCTATAGGTGAAATGGCAGAATTATTTATCTTTGCAATGCGCACAGTAATTACTGGGAATGGTTTTTTAGAGCGCCGCGCTTACCACGACACGGAGCATTAGTTTTAATGTCGCTTTCAATGTAATTTTCAAATAGCGAGTGTTTAATTACATGTGATATTTTGAAAAAAAAAACACAAAAAACGAGATGTCTTTTATATAGTACATAGGGGTAAGATAGTACGTGTGTACTCATCATATATAATACACAGACAAGTCTGTTGCGGGGGTGGTTAATTGAAAGTATATTTATTGTCCATGCAACCGTCTACTCGTCCTTGTCGGCAAGCTTTGAACAAAAGCTTGTGAAAAGGCTAATACACGTCACTTTGTTGAATACCACAGTATCGGTGTGCACATGCTTAGGTTTCAGATTATGATGGACAAGTTGCGGGGGTGGTTTATTGAAAATGGTAGCGTGCGTTCAACCGTCTAATCGCTTTGGAAAAAAGTTTTAAAACGAGCGCTTGGAAGGGCTAGTACATGCCGCTCTGTGTGAAATTACAATCAGTTACACTTGGTTAATAAGGTGATGAAAACATACACGCCGAAAAAACGTGCACACTGGTAACTTTTTAAAACTTCATATTGTGGAGGAAAAAAACAACCTCAATTTTTTTTTTGGGGGGGGGGGGGGGTGGGTGGTTTAGTATCATTAAAAAATATTTGGGTCTAGAATTCAGGTTCGAATAATCTGTGGTATTCGATTTTTTTAATTAATAAAAATTATAATGAATGACGGGAATTTCGAATAACCGTAGGCATTTGAAAAATCGAAGTTTGAATAAACTAAGTTAGACTGTACATGTATTTAGATAACGTGATAATCCATCAATGGTTAAAGTGTAATTCATTTTCAATAAACATCGCGGTGGAGATTTTTCCTGCCGACGGACGATTTTACTGTCCACTCGGCAGGAATATTTTTAATCCGTTATTTATTCAGTTGCGGTGAATGTCTATGGATCACGGTGGACCACAGGGAAAATTAATTCCTTTTGACACCGCGGCGGGTTGAAATTCACGTATCCACTTGAGCTGTACATGTAGTTGGAAAATCCTGAAGTTATTGGTTTGTTTTTTTTTTGTTTTTTTTTTTTTTTTTAATATTAAAAACGAACCGTGAGTGAGCGTTGTTTGATTTTCTTCAGTTGAGAAATTCTTGGAATCTTGAGAAATCTTGATAAATTGCTAGACTTTCACATTTGGTATCATCGACATGATGCTTGTCAGATGCGTTTGATTGCCATCTTTTTTGTTAACGAATTGCAAATAATGAAAACTATCGCAACTGCCCAGAGTGACCTCATAAGTGATTTTCTAGATTTAAACTTTTAATTTGGTATTTGCAAGCTCATAATGTATAAAATTTGCTTTTTAAGCAGCAGCAATCATTAAAGCAATTTTCTTTGCAACTTTTCTTTTTTGTGTGAGCCGTGGTCTTGAATTGTCGCTTGCCTTGAAGGCTGCTAGTTGTCCATAATCAGAATAGTACCATACCAGAAGGCTTCGTACTTATAATATAACTACATGTATCTCGGTGTAAAACATTTATGTGAAGCTTTCTATTCCAGTCTCTCTGTTTTCCTAAAAATTTCATTTTGGTCTAATAGTGAATGTTTGGCTTGAAGGGAGATTTGTGCCGCAATACGTTACTCTCACGCTCTCACGCATAATACCGAAATCTTTGACAGCAGCCACATGTTAGGATAAAATGTATTCGTGGCAAAGCTTTTCTTGTGATAAATTGCTCTGCAGGATATAAAGAATAAACTCAACCCAACTGAAAAATTAACAATCTACGCAGTCTTGGTAGATAACTTCGTACGTCACTGAGTGTGTAAAACAGGGGGAGTGCCACTATATTCGTATTAAATGATCGAAGCTGAAAGAAAGATAGCAAATCTTAATGTTTGGCAGTGAACCGCCCCAATTAAGCGACCCTTCATTTTGGGGCTTGGTCGTGGTAGCGAACACACTTAGTGGATTCTACTTTGCGATTTTCCCCGGAATTTTTCGGGTCCGGATTGTCATTTATTGCCGTTTTGTACAGTACTATTACTGTCGGCATTTCCGATAATGAAAAAAGTGCCGATTTCTCACTTGTACAGGTGACATTTACTTGAAATAAAGTGGTATATCTTTATGAAATTGATTAAAGATCAGGGAACTATACTCTACACTTCAGAGAATAATCTTATTATGTTTTACTAAGAAAAACGATCTAATGTTGTATGACCAAGGTATGAAAATATAAAGTGTTTGAATGTTGAAAAAAGCGAAAAAAACGTATTTTGAAAAAAATATTGATCCGTGATTAAGCGTCTATCAACTGAACAAATTCAAAAGGAGATAAATAATATTGACAATAAATATTTATATGCCACTAAGGTCAATTTCAGAAGACTATGTTTTAAATCGGGAGAAACGAGGTGGGGGGTGTCGTCGAGGCCGCTGTTTATATCATGAGTGTTAGCATGTTTGCAGTGGTAACATTCATAGGTATTCTACTTTTTGAACATTTGGCCTTAATTAGCTCACCTGGCCATAGGCCATGTGAGCTTTTATCATGACTTTGTATGTGCCTGCCGTTTGTCTGTAAACTTCTCAAAATCTCAAAAAATATTCGCTGAAACTGATAAATGAAGTTGCTTGAAACTTCGTAGCATGTTTGCTACAAAGAATCCTCATTTTGATCCGACAAATTTTCAGCAGTATATATATATGCCAGGGCTTCGGAAACTTCGGTCTGGCCCGTCGGACATTTTTTGTACAAGCAAAAAAAAAAAAAAAAAAAAAAAAAAGGTCGTCGACACAGGGCTGTGTATGCGTGCATGTTGTGGATATGTCAAACCAACCGATTTTTTTTATTGAGATACCGCGATTGCCAACTTTAATCGATGTGCGTTATTAGACCACAATGTGTATTAGGTGAAATCTAAGACGTTTACTGTTTTTCTAAGCTCCCGTGATATGCTGTTATTATCAATATGCGTTACTGTCCATGATGCTTCATATTGCATGCTTCATATTCATACGTCCGCCATATTGTTTACTAACAATCGTGAATTTTCGTATTCCGATGATACACGAATTCTAATACAATCATCGCGAGGTTCAAATAGGAATTCAGGTACACGATATAACGGGAACGGCTTGACGAGGTTCCAATATATTTATGTAAATAAAAGATATTAATGCCTGAAATAAAAGTTAATCGCGTTTCTGTATTTATTAATAAAGAAACAGTTACGAAGCGCGTAGTAGGTAATTTTCAACACCCCGCGTAGAACCTCTTTGATAACAAACCGTCACCCTTGACCGACACTCGTTATGGCTTCCGTAATCAACACAGTTACAACCATGCACTTATTATTAAACAAACATACGTTTAAAGAAAGTTATTACGATTCGGACTGGGAAATAGACACGCGGCACGCGACTACTTAAGTCCACAGGTATTTACTGATTAATAAACAATCACCTGATCACCAATCACCGAGTTGTAGTTGACAGGTAAACACGTGGTAAGGACAATACACTTAGTGAAGTCAGGTAGAGTTTAAAAGACCGACAGACAGACTAGCGGTAGTTTACTTTTGTCCGAAAACTGATTTGTCCGTTTAATATTCCTGTTGTAAAGTTGAAAATGTCCGAAAACAAAAAATGTCCGACTGGTGATTTTTCACGTCGGTCAAATAAATTTTTGTCGGACATGTCCGGCAAATATGACCGTTTCCGGACCCCTGATATATGCCTACTTTGAAAACACTTCTGTGAAAAAACTTGTGAAGAATAATACTTATTGGAAAAATGAGACTCAGTGCAATCTTGACTTGTACTTAAAACTGGCACAGTTATAACACCCTTCATGATGATAGGTAATTAGCAATTGTAAAAGATGCTTGCATTTTGTTCTTGCTCTCTGTTCGCTGGGCACCTTCGGTGCTTTGATTTAAATTAATGTGTGCACAATTATTTGAAAAGTGCTATAATTATGTATTGACCGTCACAGTCATGAATGATAGATAGCAAGGGTTTTTTGGTGTTATCATTTAATTGTTACAAATTTGCATCATGTGGGGTTGGGGATGTCAAAGTTGAGTTGAGTAACAGTGTTTAACGTTCCAGTCAAGAATATTTCACTGATATTGAGATGTCTCCATCTATAGGTGAAGGTGCAGAAATTTTTTCATGCACTGATGGCATTATACAGCAGGTTTCTTTATCATGCCATGCCTACCATGAACTTGTTTAAGTTCCCATCCAAAAGATCAGTGACTTTCATTTCGTAATGCGGAGTGCTTAGATCAGTCACTACACACTTTAAAGTCTTGAGTCGGACCCAGTTTTGGGTTTGAACCCACAACCCCCCACTTACGGAATGAGCACTCTACCAACTGAGCTACCACAGTGGTACAGTAGGAGTGTTAGATGTTTTGATTATGCAGTGGGTAGCAAAAAATACATCTAGAAATCTTCAGTGGAAACTGTTTAACTGGAGATTTTCTGTACGAATCCTGATTTTGTCTTTGATAATCAACTATTTGTTATCGTAGTAGTTTTCCCTTTGATAGATAGATCACTAGTAAATCACTGATTTTTTTTAGTCCTATTACAATCATTAATTTACAAATTCTAATAAAGAATACATGTACTAAAGTATCAATATTTATTTAATTGATGATTCAAGCAGTGTGCATACAAGACAGTAACTAAATCAAAATACTTAGTAAATAACATAATATATATTGTATTGTAGGTCTCCATTGAAGATAGATCTCAGAACTATATTGGTAGGTAGTTATACATAATACACATTTAATGGATTGTAAAAATGAATCGGTCCACTCCGCAGATAAATGTTTACTTGCAGGAGTGCTATGGGTCAACCTTTTTGTGGACTGCAGGTCCATCTAATGGGATGAGATTGAGGTGCTTTTTGTCTGGAAAAGTCACAGAAAAACAAAAATTTGAAGACGCTGAGATATTACACAGATGGCACATTTCTGATTGTGTCCAATGGTTACGTTTTCCAATTCATTAATTTTTATGTTTTCACATCTACCAATGCTTAAGTTTTCAAGTTTACAATTGTTCAAGACCAAGTTACCGTAAATCCCTGACTATAAGGCTACTCCGCCTGTAAGATGGGATTTTCCTGTCATTTTGGAGATTTCAGGCTATCCCACGCCTATAAGACGACCAGAATTTTCAGTCAAGACCATACCTGTAACGGTATTTGAAGCTACTGATCGGACCGTAAATTTTCCACCAATTTTCGTCTGATTTTCATTTATTACCGTAATTGATAAGAATGAATCAAAAACGTAAAAATAAAACCAAATGGAAGAACTACTCATCCTCAGAAACCCTATAGACCTTTCGTATTTGTAGAAGATATATCAGGTACTTCGTTATTATTATAAATTAATATATATCCAAAAACACAGAAAACTCAACACTTCACAGACTGCTATGGTATTTATTATGGTATTATCATTCAACATGTTTGGCCATGCTAGAATGGAGTCATCACGAATAATAATAGTAATATTTCACCGAGCTAATGTATAAAATGTGGTTTGTGCAAAGTCACGTGATTCTTATTGTTGCGCCTCATGATTGTCAAAAATTGTAAATAAATAAATAAATAAATAAAAGACCAATGAATAGGTACTTTACATATTCTCTTCAGAGGAAACAATACAGAACTTTACAACCAATATCAACGATGATACTATTTGTTTGGATGAACTTCCACCTTGTTTATGGAATATAGAGATCTACATACACAGGATTTTGGAACTTTCACGTAAATTGACAATCTAGAATATGTAAAGTACCCATTAAGTTTATTTATTTATTTCACAAATAACAACAAGTATAAAATATAGTAATTCCCCTGTAATTTTCAATATTTAATACACCAACTTCCAATTTTTGACAATCATGAGGCGCAACAGTAAGAATCACGTGACTTTGCACAAACCACATTTTATACATTAGCTCCGTGAAATTTTACTATTATTATTCCTGATGACGCCATTCTAGCATGGCGAAACATGTTGAATGATAATACCATAATAAATACCATAGCAGTCTGTGAATTGTTGAGTTTTCTGTGTTTTTGGATATAGTTTAATACTTCAGAACTCTATTGAATCCATTAGGATCCACCAACAGACTCCACCGCCAGCCGCATCTAAGGGTGTTGATTCTCTTTTTTATTAGATATTATAAATTAAAAAACATGCTGACTTGTTTACTCAATCAGCTGTTGAAGACAGGTTTCCTTACAACCAGACACTAATGGCCCTTTACATGCAAGGCAGACAAATTTGGGTACAAGTATTTTCTAGATTGTTGTGAAAAGAAAAAACGAAAAGAATAAAATGTTTTACCACCTCTTTGATATCTGTACTTACCGTTTATTTTCATTTTTGTTTATTTATTTATTTAAACTTAATTTTATTAAAAAATCAACAAAAATACAAAATAACAATAATTTAAAAGCATTTAATTTCCGTTTCTTTTCGGTTTGTGATCTGTAAAATATATCAACCATTATGAAACTGTAATATACAAAATCAAAGATGGCGGCATTGGCGATCACATGTAGACATTCTCTCAAGAATTGCAGCCTCTCAGAAGTGTACCTGTCCTGTAAGACGACCCCCTATCTCAAAAAATAAATTTTAAGGTAAAAAAAAAACCAGTGTTATATGCGAGGATTTACGGTAAACATGACAAGACATATACATTATAGTTAAGAGTAATTGTCGTATTTTTTCAGGATGAAGGTATTCCAGTATTAGCATCATTCCTGAGAAAAAATCAAAGAGCATTAAAATTGAGCACTCTTAGTTGTTTAGATGTACTTGTCAGAAATTATGGTAAGGACAACAGTATTTAAATATCTTAATTGAATTAATGGATATGTTAATTGTGTAAATGTAATGATGATTAGTCAGATTAAGTCACATATATCGGTTATTTACCACCTAGCTCTCCGTTGATGATGTAGCCACTCTTTATGTAATGGAATTACTATCTAAAAAAGGTTGTCCCATTTAAGAGTTTACAGTTTTATATAAAGATCATGCATAAGTATTTACACTTACAACAGATCTCAATCATTACAGTTTCTGCATAATCATTATAATTTTACTGCTAAGATTAAACTATTACACAATAAGGATTATTGTTTAGCGTGTACACAAGATTTCCTTCCCATGGTGAACATGATAATAAATGCCATTTGCATTCAACTTTTCAGTAAATGTGCTAAATGTATTGATTACACATTAAGTGTATTACTAAAAAAATCAATTATGATAAAATCTTGTATTTATTTCGACATTTAAATAGAGTTGACGTTCATGCTGATCAAAATTTAACATTCCACAACTTTTTTATCCTGTGACCTTGATCTTGACCTGGTGACTTTGATCTTGACCTTTGACCTTCACTACATAAATACTTGTTTATAAACAGTGTATATGTTATAAAATGTTTCTATAGTGTATTTTAAGTAATTTGTTTACAGTATTTTCAGATTAATATTTATGTTTCAGGAAGTGCCTTGACATCAAGCATGATTCATGAAATGATGAAAGAAATGCCTCCTTTAATTTTTTTTGGGGGGGGGGGTGGTGTCACAGGGTAAGTTATTATATAGGGACATGGCTAGTATTTCGAAATTTTACTCTTAATTTGTATTTTTGGAGGTAATATTTCCCCTGCAATGCTATAATATAAATCTTTTTAAAAAATTAGAATTATAAGTGTCTTATGTACAAAATGAGGAGAGTACTATCTCAGGGGCACATAAACAGACTTAGCAGAATAAGTCTGGGGTTTAAAAAAAATAAACAGGCATTCAATTTATACAGATTAAATTTTAAATTTAACGAATATTCTAATAAATTTGTTTAGATGGTGTTTTGGTTATCATAGTGATACTGTACTGATAATGATTACATTAGAAGGTGATTATAATCTGAGAATTCTGTGTATGTCTGTATTTGGCTTACAAAGGTTATGAATGATTTTAATATTTATTTCTTTTACAGTTGACATTAAACTTACTTACATCCATATCCAAAATCCACAAGTCATGTATGGCAACAATACCAAATGATATCCTGCCACAGATTTTGGTTCTGATTCAGTCTCCACTGCTACAAGGTGGCGCTTTGGTAGCATTGTTGGAATTCTTTCAGGCACTTGTATCAATAGGATTACCAAAGCTCGGTTTCAGAGATCTTTTACAGGTATGTAATGTTCGATTGAAAATCTCAAAAACAATGTCTCTTTTCATTGTATACATTTCCTCTTGTTTGGGGAGGGGGGGGGGGTTGGTTATCCACTTGTTGGGGACCAGGACACTTGGGATTTGAAAAGTATAAGCTGTTCATGAACTTGTTGAGGAAACGACAAGAATTCATCCATTATTTTGTGTTTCTTTAAATACTTAAAGATATGCCCAATTTTAACATTAAAGCTATTGAAATAAGTGAAAATTAGTGATTACCTAATCTGCACATTTTGTATATATATTTTATTGGTTTTTTTTATAACACTCCCTTATAGCTGTGTATTCCAAATATGTTCAAACTGGATATGCCAGTCATGACAAAGTCATGATGTATATTGACTTGTATTGATTTTAGGTAAAATGAAGTGAAATGAGGAAATAA
Organism: Anadara kagoshimensis; assembly: GCA_021292105.1. Lineage (NCBI taxonomy): Eukaryota > Metazoa > Mollusca > Bivalvia > Arcoida > Arcidae > Anadara > Anadara kagoshimensis. Next base: position 30,546,781 of record CM037863.1, on the reverse strand, counting down.
AATTATTTTTCAGTTTAAATAAGTTTCAAATACACAGCTTTTAAAGAAAACTGAAAATAGGAAAAACTTAATATTAGGTCATCACTAGATAAATATTTTATCTGTTTTTATGGTATCACTTGATGTAGCTGAATTTTAATATTTGTGTAAAATAAGGTGCAATACATTACTGATATAAGTTTTTATAACTCTGTGGAGAGAAAATATACTTTTTATGCACTCAAAAAGAAGAATAATACATGTATAGAGTTGCTGCTTTGGTTATATTTTGAACTTTTGTTAAAATTCCAGAGATTGAAGCTAAATACTCTCAGGGATTTATCAGGGTCTTTTGGGAAAAGGCCCTAAACTACAAATTGGGAAAATTGATCAACTTTTTGCTCATTTTGGGAGAACTTCGACATGCCATTTATGATTAAATCTAATGCTTTTAGTTTATTGAGTCTATTGCAGATTGAGAAAAGCAGCCACATTCATGGGCTGACTTCAGCTCTGAATCAGAATAATCTTTTTCTGCCGCTAAGTGTTTATCAGTTTTTAATTTAACTTGATGTTCTAGTTTGTTATCATCGCATTTTGACGCATTTTGACGCATTTTCACATAATTTACTTTCGTTTTTGTATTAAAACAACACAATTTTCTAATTGGGAATTTCCTCAGCTGATTTTGGGAAAAAAATCAATGTTTTTTCCATTGGGAATGGGGCCGAATTTCGGCCCTAAATAGGCCCTTGATAAATCCCTGACTCTTCACATAAATACTGTAGGTGTATTGATTTTAATATGATCTGTGATCTGTTTCTAGTAATGGTTGATTTGTGATTATTTATTTATTTGTTTACCATGTATTTCTAGATGTTAATTACACCAGTATATAGTCCACATCCATCATCTCATGGTACTGCATTTGCTGTACATAGACAGGTAATTATATAGTCCACATCCATCATCTCATGGTACTGTGTTTGCTGTACATAGACAGGTAATTATATAGTCCACATCCATCATCTCATGGTACTGCGTTTGCTGTACATAGACAGGTAATTATATAGTCCACATCCATCATCTCATGGTACTGCGTTTGCTGTACATAGACAGGTAATTATATAGTCCACATCCATCATCATGGTACTGCGTTTGCTGTACATAGACAGGTAATTATATAGTCCACATCCATCATCTCATGGTACTGCGTTTGCTGTACATAGACAGGTAATTATATAGTCCACATCCATCATCTCATGGTACTGTGTTTGCTGTACATAGACAGGTAATTATATAGTCCACATCCATCATCTCATGGTACTGTGTTTGCTGTACATAGACAGGTAATTATATAGTCCACATCCATCATCTCATGGTACTGCGTTTGCTGTACATAGACAGGTAATTATATAGTCCACATCCATCATCTCATGGTACTGTGTTTGCTGTACATAGACAGGTAATTATATAGTCCACATCCATCATCTCATGGTACTGCGTTTGCTGTACATAGACAGGTAATTATATAGTCCACATCCATCATCTCATGGTACTGCGTTTGCTGTACATAGACAGGTAATTATATAGTCCACATCCATCATCTCATGGTACTGCGTTTGCTGTACATAGACAGGTAATTATATAGTCCACATCCATCATCTCATGGTACTGCGTTTGCTGTACATAGACAGGTAATTATATAGTCCACATCCGTCATCTCATGGTACTGCGTTTGCTGTACATAGACAGGTAATGTATTTAAATATTCTTTGTTTTCTGTTTACTTTGTTTTCTTCATTCTATCTGGTTGTCTTATGTATTTATATTTATATGGAGTATGCCCAGAGAAGTGAAGGTCATGGGTTGGAACTTGGCCGGTCCAAACATAAGACTTTAAAATTTGAGATACTGCTTCTATGCCTGGCACCTGGTATTAATTGGACAGAGTAAAGACTGGTTCACCCAGTGTCAGTATAATGTGACTGGGGGAGTTGTATGCTCACCAGTGCCATATTGACTCTCAACATCTTGCATTCTAAGTCAAACAGACCATAAAACATTCACACATACACAAGATTGTTCTTAGATCTTAGATTATATCTTAAAGATGATTAACTTGCTCTCATCATGAATAGCTGAAAGATTGCTAATGTAATGTTAAACACCATTATAACAAACATCTATTTATATGGATAAAATACCACTACAAATTCCAGAAATAACACCAAATAATGATATAGATATGTAAAACTCTATGTAGCAAAACCAATTTGTTGCCGAAAGCTACAGTTAATATATTTATTTATATTCAGTGAAGGTAAAGTCAGCTGTCACTATAGGTGTTGTAAATTGTTTTAAAAAAAATCTGTGACATTAAACAGTGCAAGAAACCCAATTTATGATACAGTCAAAATTAATTCTCATGAAAATACATAAATCTAAATATCTTAGTTGTTTTATTATTATTATTATTATTATTATTATTTGTTTTTGTTTTAGGCATTTCACTCAATTGCTAAGTGTGTGGCTGCATTGACTGTTAAATGTCCTGGAGAAGGTGGAAATGTTGTAAATCAGTTTGTCAGTGATGTTAGGGTAAGTTATATAAGTTATGTTTGACTTGGGATTACTGATGCTGAAGCCAGTGATAGAGCTATGAGTGTCACTAAATATACAAAGTCATTAATGTGTACAATAAGGAGATTAAGATTGTTATCTTAGATGTGAATTCTGGAGTGATTGCAAGACTAACTAGTTACCAGCAGGTTAATTACCTTGTGTAATAAGAAAGTTTACTGACAGTGGTTAAATGATCCTTCCAAGTCTTTCCTTTTTGGACAGATTTTAATGATTTTATTTTCAAGTGTCTGGGAATGTAAAGGAAATTGGAAATGAAGAATTTTTGACAATTGGAATGAATGTGTTCATATTAAGTAAGATCCAAGTCATTTGATAGAAGTTTGTTTATATTATGTCATCTGTGTATCATCTTTTTACCTTTCAGAATGCTAAATCTTCAGATTCAATCAAATTATTTTCACTATTAGCATTGGGGGAAATAGGAAAACACATGTAAGTATAAACACTTATCATAGATACACCTAAAACTTGCCTGGCCTTTTGTCAATACAATTAGTTTGTTGGTGTGATACAGTGATCACTTTGACAACGGCAGCCAGTAGTGGTCAAGAGTTGTTAGTATATTCCAGTTAACTTTGTGATCATAGTGATATTTAACTACTGTTAGTCCATACTATAGTACAACTGATATTGTCTGTCAGGACCAAACTGACCTGGAAATCACATGTCATAGATTTGGATAATATTATATCTAATTGATGAGTACATATAAAAAATCAAGAAAAAATTATCAATTTTAATGTATGCTGCTAGAATCTGCCAATTTTTGATTGTCATCTTCCATGTTTTGTTTTAATTAAAACTTTGATATATATATATATATATTATATATATATATATAGCTGGTTTATGTGTATTATGTATTATTATTTGCAGAGACTTAAGTAGCCATGGGGAAATACAAGTTGTAATTTTAGAATCATTTTCATCCCAAAATGAGGAAGTGAAAGCTGCAGCATCATATGCACTAGGTAGTTATTTATCACTTAATTACATGTACTAAGTTAAGACTTTCATCATTAGAATGATTGCATTAGGTACTTATTAATCATTTAGTTTAGGCTTTTATTGTATGTATTTGATAATTAGTTCAACATGTATTTTGGAGTTTTGCTGGATGTAAAATTGATACCTCTTGTCGGGGTAGTTATGACACAAATAAGAAACTTCACTACAAATTATCATAAGTGTATATTATTGTATAAATTTCTGTGACGATATAGCTGGAAAACCTAACTTCATTTGCTCACTTACTCATTACTCATTCACTCACCAGACTGTCTATTACATGTATTTTACATTTCACTAATGTAAGAGGATGTCTTTGTAACTAAACTTTGGTTAGAACAAATGGGAATACAAACACATCATCAGAATTTATGAAAAATATTTGATCTTTTAAAGTCTGACTGTAAGTAGTATATATGTGTATCCTTTTCGTAAATATATACAGCGTGTAAGATTTGTTGACTTAATATTATTATCATTATTCGTGTTTGAAAAATCTAAAAGCTACTAAACTATTTTTTCTATTTTCAGGAAATGTTAGCGTAGGAAATTTACCCAAATTTTTACCATTTGTATTGAAAGAAATAGAAAACCAACCAAAAAGACAGTATTTATTATTACATTCTCTTAAAGAGGTGGGTACAAGTATAGATGATATCTGGTCTTTAAACAGCTTGAATAGTACAGTAGAACCTGTGAAATCAAAGTGAACTGAAAATATATGCCAGCCTGTAGAACCTCATCCAAATAAATCTGAAGTTTGTTAATTAGTTATATAGTTACTTCTACAAAACTGTCAAACCTTTGATATCCCTTCATATGACGACCTCTGTGACTGAGTAGTCGGATGCTCCACAACACCTTTTTCTGCTTAGGTGTCAGTCTTATTTGAGTAGATCAAAGTGAGTAAAAGTTAATCAGTTTGTTTGCTGGAGGACATTAGTTTTCTCCAGATAAATCCAATTTCTGTTTCTGTCCTAAAATTACCACCTTGATGCAAGTCAAAGGATTTGGTGTGAAATACCATTACTATACTCCACTCCAGTCTCTTCTTCATATTCAACATTGACACATGGGGTTCATTGTATTATTTCTTCAAATTTGTATAATTTTGGGCTTAATGGTTTAAACACTGCAATAATAAACATCATGTGAAATAACAAATAAATATTCAATTACATTTCTGTCAGGTCCTAGTGTCAGAATGTTTGTAATTTTGCTTGGCAATGGTTAGTATTTTTCTTGGACTCTATCCCAGAACTGATTGCTTGGAAAGAATCTTGAATGGGCCATAAAAACATTATTACTCCACTTCACAATTTAACTAGTTCAGGATTATTTGAAGTGCTAGAGAATCTCTTACATGTTCTCAGGTGAGCATTGAGGTTCATCAATCCCCTGTTTAAATAATAAAAAGTTTCAAATCTTTCATTTCAGATAATTAGCTGTGAATCAACATCAACACAAGGTGTGGATAATCTAAAACCATATGTACAGACAGTCTGGTAAGTATGGAAGTAACAATACATGTGTACATCGTACAAGATATTAACTTGATATATTTTGTTTAATAGACACATTAATGTCCTTATAAAAAGTCCATGGTGGCAGTGTGCATTATGTTATGGATCGTAACATTTCTCACTGCTAGGTTCAAATCCTTTCAATTGCTTGCCAAAGGTCAGTGTATTCTTTAGTCAACTTGGTTTTCTCTACCATTTTAAATCTGATATGGGACACCTGTTGGTACTTCACTGACTATTGTCTTCAGAGCAAGTCAAATTATTTTAAAATATTGCCCAATAATTACATGTGTGAACCTTGAAAAAAGGTGTTACCAAAAATCACCAAGTATTAATTGTTATCCCCAGTTTAAAAAGAAAAAATTCAAATTTGGACTTTTCCTATCATTCTTCATGATTGCTGATATTAAAAGTGCAAAAATAGACATGCCTGTTTTTGCATGAAATCCTCAAAATTTGTAACCATGCCAAAAAATTCTGATTCATGGTATCCATTATCAGATATGCCCCACATTTTATTTACATGTATAATTTATGTATTTAATCTTCTTGTTGATAGGTCGATGTTATTTAGCCACTGTGAATGTCCAGAAGAAGGTACAAGAAATGTTGTATCAGAATGTCTGGGAAAATTAACACTTATAGATCCACCAAACTTACTTAGTAATTTAAAACAACATTTAAGTTCACAGTCTCCGCTCACAAGAAGTACAGTTGTAACAGCTATTAAATTTACAATTTCTGATCAGGTAAGTAGAACTAAAAATAGAATCTATTACTCCATATTGTGTGGGATAGACATTCTGGACTTAAAAAATATTAAATACAGAATCAAGATTTATCTCACAATAGGTAGAAATTAATTCTTATTCTTTCATACTAATCTTGCAAATTACAAGTGTTTTTCCTTTTTCAACATTCAAAAAACAAAAGGAGCCCATTTTTTGGATCATCTGCAAATGGTGTTCCCCGCTGTACCACGAGATACCCTCTAGCTTTTTTGTGGAACACTAATTTCCAGTGGATATGTAATCTCATATGATAACGTTTCCCGTAAAAATGACGTAATTTGCAATGTATACGCTTTCCAAAACATTTCGCACAAATGTTAAGAGGTAGTAATCGAACAGTGGCTAACCCCATTGCATCTCGGTCAGAAACATATTGTGACATTATATCATGACAGCATATGTAGCTTTCCTTTACTCATTAGTAAGACAGAGAATCTTACATTACAAGATGTTCCTGTTAAGACATGGTAGAAATACAAATCTGTACAGATCTGTGGTACTTTGACAGTCAGTAGACTTAAACTTTCTTAAGGCCAAGTGGTACAAATGCATGTTGACGTTACGCACGGCCTGTACAAATCTATGCACTTTGATGGTATTATTCTAAAAGGGACTGTAATTATTTTGATAAATAACTTGCAGGGAATAAAATACATAATATTTATCGATTAAAAATATTAATGAAAATATACAAGAAAAGTATCATAAATACGATACACGGATAAGTTCAACAGATCTAGATACCAGTGATTCACTGAAGATTTGCCTTTTTATACCTTCAATTGATAAAGAATTTAATTGATGATATCTTTTTTAATATTGTATAGATTTTCAAAATTCTTTCAGATTTTAAAAATTGAAGATTTTCATATTTTTTATAAACTATGACTTTTAAAATTTATTTGCAATGACGTCATGAAAATTTATACCGAAATAAGGGGTGTATCTGCAGAATTGCGTACGGAGTTTTGAGTGACATATTTTCGAGCTCGGTGGTTTTTGAACAGTAACTCACTTTGGCCAAGTAAAATGATTTGAATTAAATTGATTTCTTCGCTCTAGTCAAGATTTTGTCTCAATAGTTCAATATCTTTCTCATGTTTCAAATGTAGCCATTGATAATGAATGGCCCTTGTTCTTGCATTTTCAAAGTATCATCATTGACTCTTATTTTGGATGATAAGGCCTTGTTCTTCCGCTATTCGAAGTAATAAATGTTTCTGCATATTATTATTTCTATCATAATTATTATTCCATAGTGACTGGGAATATAAAATAATCTAATTGATGAAGTAATTTGTATACAAATAATAAAATAAATATATTTACTATAACAGCGAGAAGCACAAACACAATACTCCTAGTTTATGACACGATAACGTTAAATTTTGCAAGTTTGCCGATCCTTTAGCAATATTGTCAACAATCATGACGTTATTGTTAATTTTGGTCATATTTTCGCATCAAATTTCGTCTTTAAAGTTTTATACCAAAAAATCAAGCAAGGTGACATATGTATTTCTTTACATTTTCAGAAAATTTAAATTCAGACCTACAGTATGTTAGTTTTTCAAAAACTTGTAGGACAATCTGTTATTTTTCTACACTTTCCCAATTTTTCAGAGCCTGAAAAAATGCAATTTCCCATTAATCCTATGTTAAAATCCCGACATTTTTTAGATTTTTGACGCTTTATAGCTAAAAAAGTAAAAAGGTGCCTCCTATATTTTTTTACATTTTCAGATGCGCCTCAAAAAGTTTTACATATATGGAGAAAATCAGAAACTTGTAGGATAGTGCCCATTTGTACCACTTGGCCTTAACTTATAAGTGAAATATTCTTGACTGGAACATTAAATACCATTACTCAACTCAACTCTTAACTTAAATACATATATTACAGAAGAGTTCCTCAACGTTCCAACTATCTATAGGCTTACATGTGTATAATATTAGTAATGTTTTACTAAAATACCACGGCCAAAAGGTCTCGTTGATGAAAAAGTTATTTTTTCTTCAGCCACAGAGTATTGATTCATTATTAAGAAGTTGTATAGGAGATTTCTTGAGTAGTCTACAAGATCCAGACCTCAATGTCAGAAGAGTTGCCTTGGTTACATTTAACTCTGCAGCACACAACAAACCTACGCTGATTAGAGATCTGCTTGATGGAGTTTTGCCACATCTTTACAATGAAACAAAAGTTAGGGTAAGTCAGTGAGGTATTATATTGTCATTCAGATACAGTGCTACAATAAAACAAAATTGGTTTGAGTATTAATGTGTAAATGTGTTTATATGTAAATGTCATTATTACAAAGAATATAGCAGCACTTAAATAGTAAATGTCTTAGTGGTTGAGTACTGTACATGTGTGTATAATATATACACGGTCACAGGACCATAAAAACTTTGAAAGATTGAGTGGGAGAGAACCTGATTCAATCAATTTATTATAAATGAAACAGGGGCATATGTGCAAGGCTCTATGATTGCAATTTTTTTCACTAGCCTCCTGGCTAGTAAACCCGAGATGTTTACTAGCCAGAGCAAAAATGTTACTCGCCACATATTTGTTTTATAAATACAATTTAACTGGGATTCAATTAGACTGAAAAATTCCCCATTACTGCTTAATTTTGAAGATGCAGGCACAGCAGATGGGTCCAATGTTTTTAAAAAAATATTTTCCATACAATTTACTTTTATTGTGGTATCAAACACAAAAATCGCAGTGGATGTCCAAAAGCAAAGCAAAAACTTCGAAAAACGGCAAATTAAGTTAAAAACACATGAACTTAAATCAGGTGTGAGGCGAGTCGCTACAGGAATGTAAGCATTTCCTGTCTAGCTAGATACATCTGCCTCATGTAAAAAATTAACAGCATATGTTTTAAACATATTTTTGTTGGTTTAAAACTGTTTTCCAGGCCAACTCGGGACCCGGCTTTCCGTCATCGCTTAGAGGATTACGTTTGTTTTTCCATCGAGTCATCACTGGCACCGAGTTGTAGACGAGGTCGTTTCTTTCTGGTCATTGATAACATTAGAATTCTCAAAGCTTCTGGTTTTTTATTCGTACTCGTGGCTTAAAAAATAAATATATTTGCCGATTTTGTTTACGACTCATAGCGATGAAATTGACACTTGAAAACGTGATCACTCAAATGCTTAACAAATTAATAGATTGGCGCTATATGATTTAAAGCGCTTAAAAGATTTTGCTTGATGAGAGTAATTTCGTTGTCGAAAACGAAAAGGAAAAATCCGGTTTGACTTTTCTACTCGCACATGGGCGAGTGAATTTGACAAATCCACTCGCATTTACAAATAATTACTCGCAAATGCAAGTGTTTTACTCGCATTGTAGAGCCCTGATGTGTCATATGTGACTCTTGTTTTATTTACATATACATGTACATTAAATCCATCAATTTAAGAAACCTTAACTTTCTAGCTGGTGATTAAGGGCTAATAATTAGGTGAAAAATTTGTTAAAAATTATCTGTATGCATTTTAGATACATTTTAAACACAAACAAAATTTCACTTTGTTCTATTAATCTATTCAGTTACATACATTTATATACATGTATTACACAAATATTTGTCTTTATTACAGAAAGAGTTAATCAGAGAAGTAGAAATGGGTCCTTTCAAACATACACTTGATGATGGCTTGGATATTAGAAAGGTAAAAACACTAAATATCAGTATAAAGAATTATCTCTAAATTAACATGTTTTCTGTCATTACCTGAGACCTGAAAAACTGATTACCTTTATGTTGAAGTCTATGTCATGTCTGTCACTACCAAAAGTACTGGCTTATTGATAATAGTGCTTATCACAATCTAGGCTAAAATCCCACTTGATCCTTGAGTGGAAAAGTTTGTCAGTTTACTTAACACAGGTTGGTGGTTTTTCTCCACAATCCCAGATATAAAGTGGAAGAATTTTGTCTTTGGTGTTTACAGCTTTACTTCACTCCACTACTTACAGTAACTGTGTTAGAATAGAACTCCACTTCATCGACATTTACTAAAGTAAATTGCAATAGTAAACCTTTTGCAACTTGAACTATAGTTGATAGTGTCGTGTTAAAAGTGTATCAATCCAAACCTTAATGATGACTACCTTCAATATGTGTCAATTTACGTGTAATTGGACATTTTGAAAATAATATTAGTAGGAATTTATTGATTAAATACACAGTCTATATATTATGATATATTTGTTTTAACATTGCAGGCTGCTTTTGAATGTATGTACACATTATTAGATTCCTGTCTGGATAGATTAGACATTTTTGAATTTCTAAACCACGTAGAAGATGGCTTAAAGGATCACTACGATATCAAAATGTTGACATATTTAATGTTGGTACGACTTTCTCATCTCTGTCCAAGTGCTATGTTACAAAGTAAGTATAAATTTCAGTTTTAGTTAGAAATGAGAAAATAAAAGTTATAACAAAAACAATTAATTGGCCAATAGGCAGGCACCCAATTTAAACTAAAATAAACCTTGTCTGTGATTTAAATTGACCCTTAAAGGCCGGGTCTGGGGTATAAATAGCAGCCAATCGAGTGAATCTAGGATAATTCAAACTTTTTGGCAACTTTCAAAGTTAGGAAGGTTTTTTGAAAATATCTAAAGATTTAGTATTCATATTTTTCTGAAATTTGTTATGGTAAAAGTTTTATTGTCATAGACCTCAATGGACAAAAATAATTTTAAACAAAAATTCTTTGGTTGAGTTTTAGACAAAATAAATTTTGAAGTGGACAGTGTTTTGGGTATTTTAAATAGAGATTGACAGATAAATAGGCGGAGTTTGACCTGTATTCATACTAAGCACATGGTACACTAAAATGTAAACAAAGCAAACATCTCTTACCTCTATATGGCCAATCTCCAAATAAATAGTCCATGCCAAATCTTTTTAACGTATCCTATATTTTGAATTTGAATTTAATAGTGATTTTCTCAAAATAAATTCCATCGATATTTTTATCCGATTTTTAGCTCACCTGGCCAAAGGCCATGTGAGCTTATGGCATGGCGAGGCGCGCGTGCGTGCGTGCGTGCGTCAGTAAACTTTAATCTTCTCCTCTGAAACTACTGGGCCAACTGAAACCAAATTTGCCATGGAAGGTCCTTGACAGAGTCTAACTATAGTTTGTTCAAATCATGGCGATCGAATATCCAAGATGGCCGCTGTTACTAAAAATAGACAAAACCTTAAAAAATCTTCTTCTCTTGAACCACTCATTGGAGGCAAAAACTGATGTGATATTTGGATTCTACATAGTCTTAACCTTTAAGTCTGTTCATTTCATGAAATTTGGTTTAAAAATAGGTTACGCGTTTTTGCGTTTAATTTTGCAAAAATCGTAAAATGTTTTTAAATTGTTATAACTTGACTATATGACCAGATAATGACATGGGGTTTTCAGTTTTGACATATTCTTGTAATTACCTTCAAAATGGTGTCAAGGTCAATAATGAAGGTCATGACCTAATTTTTTACCTTTCTAATATTATTTATTATCTCGAAAACTATAAACTTTTTATATAGCATGTATATTGGAATGTTGTTGGTATTCATGTAACAATTATTTTGATATATAAATTAAGGTCATTGGTTCAAAGGTCAAGGTCACAGATACGAAAGAATACTGAAATGGTTCATTATCTTGAAAACTATGAACTTTTTGTATAGACTTGTATATTAGAATGTTGTAGGTATTGATACAACGATCATTTTGATGTATAGAAAAAGGTCATGGGTCTAAAGGTCAAGGTCACAGAAGCAAAACAATACCAAAATCGTTAATTATCTTGAAAACTATAAACTTTTTGTATAGGCATGTATATTGGAATGTTGTTGGTATTGATGTAACGATCATTTTGATATATAGATTAAGGTCATTGGTTCAAAGGTCAAGGTCACAGATGCGAAAGAAAACTGAAATGGTTCATTATCTTGAAAACTATGAACTTTTTGTATAAGCATGTATATTAGAATGTTGTAGGTATTGATACAACGATCATTTTGATGTATAGAAAAAGGTCATGGGTCTAAAGGTCAAGGTCACAGAAGCAAAACAATACCAAAATCGTTAATTATCTTGAAAACTATAAACTTTTTGTACAGGCATGTATATTGGAATGTTGTTGGTATTGATGTAATGATCATTTTGATATATAGATTAAGGTCATTGGTTCAAAGGTCAAGGTCACAGATGCCAAAGAAAACTGAAATTGTTCATTATCTTGAAAACTATGAACTTTTTGTATAAGCATGTATATTAGAATGTTGTAGGTATTGATACAACGATCATTTTGATGTATAGAAAAAGGTCATGGGTCTAAAGGTCAAGGTCACAGTAGCAAAACAATACCAAGATCGTTAATTATCTTGAAAACTATAAACTTTTTGTATAGGCATGTATATTGGAATGTTGTTGGTATTGATGTAACGATCATTTTGATATATAGATTAAGGTCATTGGTTCAAAGGTCAAGGTCACAGATGCAAAAGAATACTGAAATGGTTCATTATCTTGAAAACTATTAACTTTTTGTATAGACTTGTATATTAGAATGTTGTAGGTATTGATATAACGATCATTTTGATGTATAGAAAAAGGTCATGGGTCTAAAGGTCAAGGTCACATTAGCAAAACAATACCAAAATCGTTAATTATCTTGAAAACTATAAACTTTTTTTATAGGCATGTATATTGGAATTTTGTTGGTATTGATGTAATGATCATTTTGATATATAGATTAAGGTCATTGGTTCAAAGGTCAAGGTCACAGATGCATAAGAATACTGAAATGGTTCATTATCTTGAAAACTATTTACTTTTTGTATAGGCATGTCAATTAGAATGTTGTAGGTATTGATACAACGATCATTTTGATGTATAGAAAAAGGTCATGGGTCCAAAGGTCAAGGTCACATTAGCAAAACAATACCAAAATCGTTAATTATCTCGAAAACTATAAACTTTTTATATAGACATTTATATTAGAATATTGTAGGTATTAATACAACGATCTTTTTGATGTATAGAAAAAGGTCATGGGTCCAAAGGTCAAGGTCACAGTTGCAAAACAATACCAAAAAGATTCATTATCTCGAAAACTATGAACTTTTTGTATAGGCATGTATATTAGAATATTGTTGGTATTGATGCAATCATGATTTTGATATATAGATTATGGTCATTGGTTCAAAGGTCAAGGTCACAGATGCGAGTAGCAAGTTTCATAAATATCTAAATATCCACATTAGAGTTATTGCTCCTTAAATGTAGTATTTATTGTGTTTTTGTGCTTTTAACGGCCCAGGTGAGCGGTTCAGGCCCTATTGGGCCTCTTGTTATTATAACCCACTGTCTTCTTTAAGAATGGATGTTTATTATTAATGCCCTTACTTTGATGGGTGTTTTAAACACAAAAATATTCACACAGTCTTGCCAATATAAGGTTGAGTTTCTTGAAAGCAGCAGTTAGTCACATAGCTGCCATGTAACATGCCACATTTGAATTAAATCACAAGATTTTTTAGGAATTTGAATGCTGGTAAAATTGATTTCATCTCCAGTTCCTCATTTGTTTAACTCCACATTCCTTTCTTCAAAGTTTCAAAGTCTTATTTAGGTTTTTCAATTATTCAAGATTCTCTTCTTTGAGTTTCTTTTTGAATTTCAGTTACCTCAAATTTCTTTCAAACCCACATCTTCAATGATTTCACTTTATTGGGTCAAAAAACCTGGTCCAAGGCAGTATGAGGCACACTTAGGAATTTTGTTTTAGTTGTCTTTATGAAATATATATTATCTTTTATGGTGAACTTGATAAATGTAGTTTCATGAAAGAACATTGTTCTTTAATCATTATACCTTTAAAAGTTTTTTTAAACTCTGTAATTTTATTTAAAAACAAGGATTCACCTGAAGGACTACCTCTATGACATAAGGATGGTCATTTACAATTTGGCGGGAGAACATTATATAAAACATTATATTACAAGTCAAGGGTAACATATTCAATTTTATTGTAAGGATTTAAACATTTGGCTGAATAATGGCTTTGGAACACAATAAACTAGGAATGTATAGATAGATCTAGAGGGAGAATAAATACATTTATAAAGTCCAGTTTAATTTACCTATTGTCCCACTCCAGTCACCTAAATTACTTATTTTCAATTTCAATATACTAAAATAATAAGTTCAGTAATAAACTTTCATCTTTTTGTCTTTTAAAATACATGTATCTATTTCATTTAAATCATTAGATTTTCAACATTTTCAACAAATATATAACTGACCATGTGCTTTTGAATTTGTAAACAGAATCTGTGTTATTTTTATCCTTGAGGTCATTTAAAACCGCCCATGTCCATATAGGCTTAATCCTTTACCGGGTGGTAAATTAAACAGGTCAGACCCGGCCTTTAAGTACCAGGTGACTGCTATATCAATTCAATCAAAATAAGGCTGACACTTTATAACTGTCCTAGCTTACTTTTTAGCTCACCTGAGCCAAAGGCTCAGATGAGCTATTGCAATCTATCACCGTCCGTCGTGCGTCGTCCGTCGTGCGTCGTCCGTCGTGTGTAAACTTTACATTTTAATCTTCTCCTCCAAAACTACTGGGCCATATTTGATGAAACTTAGTGATTATCATGCCTGGGTAGCAGCCTTTCAAAATTGTGTTCGGGCTTTGGCCACGCCCAACAAGATGGCCGCTGTTACTAAAAATAGCAAAAAGACAAAAAAATCTTCTTCTCTGAATCCAAAAGGTGCAGGCAAATTTTGATTGGATATTTGGATTCAGCATACCTGGGAACATTAAAATTGTGTTTTTCATGAAAATTAGACGAAAAATAGGTTACGCTTTTTTTGCATAAAATTACGTAATTTTTAAAATGAGACATTTATTGTTATAACTTCATAACGGCTGAAGATAATTGTATGGAGTTTTCACTGTTGATCTTGTCTTGCAATTTTCTTCCAATTGATGTCAAGGTCGAAGGTCAAGGTCATGTCCCAGTTTTTGACCTTTGATAAAAAATGCTATTTTTTTAGCATTTCTCGTGTAAATGGCGTAGGATTTTCAGTTATTTGTAGGTATTAACATGACGATCATTTTGATACATAGATCAGGGTCATGGGTTCAAAGGTCAAGGTCACAGATGTCCAAGAATACCACAATAGTTAATTATCTCAAAAACTATAAACTTTTTGTATATGCATGTATATTGGAACATTGTAGGTATTGGCCTAACGATAATTTTGATATATAGATAAAGGTCATAGGTTCAAAGGTCAAGGTCATAGACGCAAACGAATACTTAAATGGTTAATTATCTCAAAAACTATAAACTTTTTGTATAGGCATGTACATTGGAATATTGTAGGCATTTGCACAACAATCATTTTGATATATGAATGAAGGTCATAGGTTTAATGGTCAAGGTCATAGATGCAAATGAATACTTAAATGGTTAATTATCTCAAAAACTATAAACTCTTTGTATAGGCATGTATATTAGAATACTGTAGGTATTGGCCTAATGCACATTTTAATATACAGATGTTTTAGCTGTTTATAAATAATATATTGTAGCTAGACTTTAAATATGTTATATATAGCATACTTATATAATAATTATTATAATTAATTTGCAAAAATACTTGCATATTATTGGCCCTTACTGCTGAAAATTTTGATATTCTCTTTTATTAATGTCATTGACCATTGAACCTCTGCATAAGATATGTACTCTTCTTCAGGTGAGCGTTAAGGCCCATGGGCCTCTTGTTTAAATGTCTTTTATATTACAGACATAATGGAGATGCTTTTATTATCCCCTGCCTTTTGAAGAAAGAGGGGTATATTAAATTTGAGTTTGTCCTCCCATCTGTCCGTCCAAAATTCTTGTCTGCACTAATTCTCCAAAACTTTGGAGCATATTTTCACAAAACTTGGTGCAAAGTATCAACTTAGATAGGAGATGGACATATTGTTAACTGAGTTAGTTTGCTAATTTTCTTTGGAGTTATGGCCCTTTGAACTTAAGTGCAAATCACAAAAAAGAACCTGCTGATGGGGGATCTTAAGTCACTGAATTGGTTTGTTGTAATAGATGAAAAAAGTCTTAACAGTTTATCATTATTATTTCACAACAGCTAATTAGGGCCCCGCATATATGCGGGTGCCCCATAGTAATCACCTTGTCTGTCTGTCTGTCCATTTCACTTTCCACACAATATCTTGAGAAGGAATGGTGGAATTTTTATGAAACTTGTTTTTGATAATTGGTACATAAGTCCCTCGCTCAAGTTCAATGTTCGACAAATTCCGTGCATATTTAATGAGTTTGCTGCAATCTGATTGGCTGAATGTTTTCCGCAAGATATCTTCTAAAGGAATGATGGGATTTTGATGAAACTTGTTTGTAGGAATGATGAGATTTTGATGAAACTTGTTTGTGATACTCAGTATATAAGTCCTTCGCTCAAGTTCGATGTTCGACAAGTTCCATGCATATTTAATGAGGCTGCTGCAATCTGATCGGCTGAATGTTTTCTGCATGATATCTTAGGAAAGAATGATGGAATTTTGATGAAACTTGCTTGTGATACTTAGTACATAAGTCCTTCGCTCAAGTTCGATGTTCGACAAATTCTGTGCATATTTAATGAGGCTGCTGCAATCTTATTGACTGAATGTTTTCCGCATGATATCTTAGGAAGGAATGATGGGATTTCGATGAAACTTGCTTGTGATACTTAGTACGTAAGTCCTTCGCTCAAAGTTCGACAAAGTCCGTGCATATTTAATGGGGCTGCTGCAATCTGATTGGCTGAATGTTTTCTGCATGATATCTTTAGTAGGAATGGTGGGATTTTGATGAAACTTGCTTGTGATTCTTGGTACATAAGTCCCTCACTAAATTTGGTGTTCAACAAATCCCATGCATATTTAATGAGCGTGCATACTGTCCATTTTGTTTGTGGGGCCCTTCCTCAACATTGGTCTAGTTTAATGACAGTTTACAAATTCAAACTTGGGTTATATACATGTATGTAATGAAATATAAAGTTTATCTTGGCAGCAACATTTAATCTCATCTAAATGTTCCTGATCTCGGCTTCATTGGACTGGAGAAAATATTTTATTTATTCATGAATATGTTTGTTATTATATTAAACAATTTTAAATTGATATTCAAGCTCTGAAATTCAGAAAAATTCAAGGATATCAGCCGAATCAATGAAAGTAAAATAAATTCTATTTCCTAATAAATGTGAATAAATTTCACTAAAATTTGCTGCAAACTCACTCTAACTTTTACCAGATTTTGAACAATGTTTAAAACGCTTGTTTATTATTTCTTTATAAGGATTGGACAGACTTGTAGAGCCACTGAGAGCCACATGTACTACAAAGGTCAAGGCACACTCTGTAAAACAAGAATTTGAAAAGCAAGATGAGTTGAAAAGATCAGCAATGAGAGCTGTAGCTTCACTACTAAGCATACCAGATGCAGGTAAAGAGCACACACACACACACACACACACACACACACACCAGAGTCTAATAAAGTAGAGTTTTTACATTAATGTATGGTCATGTTTGTCAAGTTTTATCATCTTTGTCATGTTTTCTAAAATGAGGTCAACATAATATGATAACTTGAAATATTTTATTAAAAATATGTATAATGTACATACATATCATATACATAGCCCATGTAGTAGTAGTGCGGCTACTGAAAAAAGGATGAGACCTGATACGAAAGGTTGTACATACATTTTGTGTATACAATACTTTTATCCAACATTTCCAACTAGGTTATTTTAAATAAAACAGCACATTATATTTTACCACAGAAAAATACTGAACTATGTGATGAGTGATGACACTTCTTCTATAGTAATTATGTCATTATTTACATGTATTTTTGGCAAATTTGACTTCACCACAAATGTTGTATCACCACACAGTGATACAAGATTCTGATACAAGATTCTGTATCATACGTGTTTGATTAAACTTGTATTTTGTCAAATCAGACAGAAAAAATAGTCTAATGTTAGATAAATCCTTTTATCAAGGCATGTAAAATGGTCTTACCACATCATTCCATTGTTACATCAAAGAAAAAGGTTACTGAGAGCAAGATACATGGATTTACTGAAAACAGCACTAGGACTGAAAAGATGGACCTCTGAGATGGGCCAGGGATAGCCCATAGATAGTGCTTTGTGAGACATAATTATTATTTTGGGGTCTAGATTGAACACTGTACACATGATCAAAGGAGTCCATTATTTACAAATTCTGTATTGTGTGTAACTCTATACATATTATGTAACTTAACTGGTGTAGAAATTATAATTTGAATGCAGTAAAAACAAAAAAGTTACTACTTGAAAGATAACATAAATGATAGCTTTAGCTGAAACTCAGGATTTTATTGTAAATTTCCTTTATTTATTTTTCTTCACAGACAAAAGTCCACAGATGAACGAGTTTTTATCTCAGATTAAGTCCAGTGCTGAATTAGGAGCCATGTTTGAAACTATACAGAAAGATGCACAGTCTTCATCATCTAGTGATATGATGGTGATGGATACCAGCTGAGAGAGGTCAAACATTACCCAGGTCAAAGTTCAAACAGTTATATGTTGTACATGGACACATTTAGTGCTATGGTATATTTATCCATGAAGAAAACTTGACATTTTACAACCAGCCAATTAAGAGTTTTAATTTTGCTGATACAACTGCTTTTTATGATTTTTGCAAAAGTTTGAATAAAACATTTCCTCTGAAGACTCACAAAGTTCCAGTGTTTTATCATTTTGAGGAGCAATTTACCCAGTTTAAGAGTACCTTAAAAAATGTTTGTACCATATTAGGTTCATACCTTGAATATTGTCATTATGAATAAAGTTATTAACAACTAAATATGAAAGCTCTAGACGCAAGTTTATACTGAAATAATTTATATGTTACAAAATTTTAATTTGTATGAAGAAAAAATAATAAAATTATATATATATGTACAACTAAATCTTAGACGGGTAAAGATTAGATGTAAGATCCTGTTCTTTTTGTCAAACGAAGACATCTGCATACATATTTATATAAATTACCTGTCTAGGTAATGCATTTATAGTTACCTGTCTATAAGGACCACATACTAAATTATAGGTGACATTCTGACTGATGTGACTGTAACAGAAGGTTAAACTGTTAAAAATTTTTTTTGTGTGTGATCAGGATTGTCTGAATCATTGATTACAGTACATAAGATTTCAAATCCACTTGTCTAGAAACGTAACATATGTGGATTTTGTGGATAGATTTCAGATCAGTGGATATTTGAGATATCATGTTTTGTTTGTGGTTGTTTTGCAGACAGTTTGTTGTTTAAGTTATAGTTTTTATCATCATACTTGGTGCTTTATCTATTAGAACAAATATTATTTTTCAAACGTCAACAGTTTCTGAATGATCAGCTTTACCGAGTTGATATTTCAAGTTGGTTTTTTGTAAACATGTTTATCAAACATAGAATTTCTTTTTATTAAGGTGATAACCTGGTAATATTTGTACTTGAGAAAAGATTTTACAGATTTGTACTTCTCAAAGGGATTTACACATTATTGACAATGACATTATATTTTGAACTTTACTTCCTTGATAATGGAAAAACAAAAACCTCTGGAATTTGTTCTTATAAAATAAAATGATTTATTTAATGAATGAGTTATTTTTTATCTGTAACCAGTGAATGGTATCATGCCCCCAACTAAAATGTCAGTATTATTATATAGGAATATACTTGTTGTAATGAGTTAAACCTCTACTTGGCATTAAGTCACCATCAGAAATTCTAACCAGCCACAATTAAAATGTTTAATCACAATAGAATTTACCTAAATTCCGAAACCTGCATAAGTATAAAACTGTTGAATGTGCAGTCATTTTTATCTCACCTGAGCTGAAACCTTATACCAAATATTATAGCAATGATGACAAATGTGTTTTGTCAAACTAATTATGGCCAATTTAAAAATTGCACTGCATGATATTCCAGTAGAATAGCATAGCATAAACATGGATTTCTGCTATCTTATGTAGTGGGTATATTATATACAATTGATCAACCTATCATACAATGAGTACTACACTCTGTCCCGACTAGTTTTTTCTGGTAAATAGCCAATGGTACTACAGTTGAGTTTAGTAATGGACAATTGAGTTTAGAGTCCGATCACTTATTCAGTGATGAATAACGATGTGGCCTAAAAAAGATTGTGGATTACTTACCTCAAATTTCATTGATGCTATATGTAGTTCTGTTATTTTTAACGTGTTCAAACAATTTGGTTAAATTTCTTGTATTAAGTCTAAAAATGAAATAACACCAGTTTCATCAGGCGCATATCTAAATTCAGATGATGCGTATCATGTAGTAAAATGCTTTGTAGCCAATAACTTCATCTTTTGAGACAAAAATCTCACTTTTTCTAGATGACCATGACTGTTTTGTAGTTTTAAAACATTAAAAAATTTTAAAAAATGTGTCACTTGCAATAACTAGATTTTATTCTTTATTTTGATGTTTGTGCTGTTTAACCTGTTGTTCCTTTATAATCAAAACAATGGGCTAGTCCATGACGTATAATGGTTAGGAATAGGAACACCACTTTAAACCCATATCGCATGAATACGTATTAGCCAATCAGAACTCAGTTCTGAACGAGTTATATGAATGAAACTGTCGAATATGCCATATCAAAATGACAACAGCTACTTTCAATTAATTGTTAAATTTTAACTCCCAAAATCTCAACAACTACTGTGAATATAAAAAAGTTTACCATGTAGATAGAAAAATAGTATTTTTAAATACTTACCTTTAAAACAAGTCTGCAAACGAACAAGTATTTATTTCGCAACAAACTTTTATCAAAAAAGTTTATTAAAATTTATTCATATAAATTAAAAGGAAAAAGATTTAAAAAGCTGAGACATTTGCAAAAAAATATTCAAAATATGAAAAAATATGTTCTTAAAAGGCATATGAAATTTCTGTCTATTGAAGTTATATCAAATAAGATTTCTGAGTTTGAATCGCACCATCTATTCAAAACATGTTTTTTCATCACTAAAAATGTAATTGTAGTGATGTTTAACAGCCTAGTCAAGAATATTCCAGATGTAGACAAAGGTGCATTGCACTGGTGACATTATACAGCATGCCTACCATGACACGGTTGGCGAAAGAACAGTCACTGCCCACTTTCAAGTCATGGATCAGACCTAGTCGTGTTCAAGCCACTTAAGGAGCGGGCACTCTACCAACTGAGCTACGCAGTGGTTCAAATGGTACTAAAGAAAAGGCAAGTGCATTCAACATGCTTTTGGTAGTTTTAAGTCAGAAATCGCATCCAAACAATCACCTGGCTCCATTTGCCCACCAAATATCAGTAAAATTTTCTAATAGGAAAGCCACTCGGTAAAAGAGTCAGAAATCTTACAGACAATGAAAATCTACAACACAGTGGAGGAGTTTAAAATGAATTATTGAGTTGCAGTTCAAGAAATGTGATTTTATGAAAATAACAATCAGAGCCTCCAAATGTAACCTTGAATGAATGACTGGTTAAAATGTGTTTAATAATTTGGTCAAGATCATAGGAGATGTCTATGGATTGTGTATAAAAATGGATGTCCCAGTAAAAACTGCCTTTAACAAGCATTCTGAGAGTATTGCAAAACAATACATAGTCCCCTACCGGTCGCATATTTCACTAATCCCAAAGTTTTAGGTAAAATGTACCTTATTATATGGTACAAAGATTTATAGTTATAAATTATACGTGTTGTTCAAGATGTAAAGCAAAACTTGATCATAGTAAAATAAAAAACCAGCAATGGATTTCTCAAAAATTCATTATCTGCAAGCATGTAGGAAAAAGTGCAAAAAACTGAAATTTCATTGAATTTTCGAAGTTCAAAGGGCCATAACTCCCATAAAAACTAGTAATGAAACGAAACGTAAACTTGATCTGTAACTCATCATGGTTGTTTGCATACAAAAAAAAACAATTCATTAACTGCAAGCGTGTAGAAAAAAAGCGGAAAACTGAAATTTCAGTGAATTTTAAAAGTTCAAAGGGCCATAACTCCCGTAAAAATTAGCAGATGGACACGCTACAAACTTGATCTGTAACTCATCAGGTAGAGTCACATACACAAAATTAGTTCCATTTCTGCAAAAACGTGTAGAAAAAAAGTGCGGAAAACTAAAATTTCTGTGAATTTTCAAAGATCAAAGGGCCATAACTCCGGTAAAAGTTAGCAGATGGAAACGAAACGTAAACTTGATCTGTAACTCATCATGGTAGACACATATACCAAACATCAGTTCATTATCTAAAAGATTTTAGAAAATAAGTGTGGAAAACTGAGGCGTGACAGACGGACGGACGGACGGAGCGCAAACCTAAAGTCCCCTTCGGCTTTCGCCGGTAGGGGACTAATAAGCGAATTAACAATTTCGTTCACACTAGTCAAAGGTAATATTCGAAACGAACTGAAAATACAAACTGCAGCTTGTAATCTCGTCAAACCGGGTGTCTAGAAATGTTGAGGATCTGTCCCTACTTAACAAGTAAACTTGATAGACACCACTTCAGACTGTGGAAGCTTGTACCACAGTTGGTACAGCGTCAGACTGAAGATACATGGGATAAGTTTGATCTTTTCCACCTCAGATGACTACTTTTGGAAAATTTGTCAATATTAAATTTTGAAATCATTTTTATACAGTAGGTAACACCTAGTCTTCTGAGGAGATAGAAAAACTTACAATAAAATTTTAAAAATAAAATAGAAGATAGAGATAAAATTTTAGGTAATTTTAGGAAAATCAAATACATGTACATTTTGTATAGGCATATAAATGGTCATTTTGATATATAAATGAAGGTCATAGGTTCAAAGATCAAGTCACAGTTGCAAACAAATACTGAGAAGATTAATTAATTTTCTGGATAATTATAAGCAAACTTTTATAGGCGTGCATAAAAGAATATTGCACATACATGTATTTGCATAACCAATCATTTTGATTTCTATGTGAAGTCGTTGGGTTCAAAGGTTAAGGTCATAGATACAAACGGATAATGAAAAGGTTAATTATCTGGAAACTATAAACTTAATATAGGCATGTATATTAGAATATTGTAGGTATTGATATAATGATCATTTTGATATATTAATGAAGGTATTAGATTAAAAAACCGAGGCCAATATGAATGCAAAAGAATATCAAAATGGTTAATTATCTGGAAAAGTATAAACTTTTTGTATAGGAATTTTATTAGAATATTGTAGGTATTGACATAACAACTATTACTATTTTAGCTGTTTATCACTGATATACTGTAGCTTGACCGAAGATATTTTAGATGTATCATTCTTCGGACAAGTAAAATTAATTGCAGCTAGTGTAACCACACAAAGGTTACAAAAACGTTGCCAACTTTCTTCGTTGCGGATGGTTGGTAAACTATTTTGTCGCGGAGGACATAATGCCAATGAAAATTCATAGTTTTAAAGATTTTACCCCACTTTTGTCCCCTACAATACTGGTTTTATGTGCCTAAAGGGACTAGATATATGAAAGCAATGCGTTTAGGTAAAACGTATATACTGTATATATATGTGTGTGTGATGTGTATTGTAATTAAGTTGATATGCTTGAATTAATTAATAGAACTACTCGAATAACTCAAGTCTATCCATCCATGTATAACTAATGGCTTGTTCAGAGGAGGTTTATAACTCTCCAGGGTATCATGAACACACTTATATTTCATTTGTATAATACAGTAGGCGACGGTGACCAATTACAAGTGGTTAGCAGTATTTCACGGTATCAGTTTTATTCTTCAATAAAGGGATTAATGTGTATTGGTATGACACTATAAATGTAAATAATCAGTGGACATGGTGTTTTCTCGGTGCCAGTTAATGGGTTTTGCATTCGTGGCAGCGCTTGAGTCAATGTGCCAAGAATAGGTGGTCATAAGCGCCAACTACAAAGCGTCAGGAAAGCACTTAACTGACAAACCACACATGGTGCGGATGCAGATAGTGGGTGGTTTTCGTACGGCTTAAGACGTCTACATCAACAATTACTGTATATTCATCATCATTTTTTTTTACTTTATTCTGATCCTTCCCGTCTTATCATTACCAGTAGTAATAAAGACCAAACATCGAGATCTAATTAGGTATCAGTAAAAACAAAATGGGACAAGTACTCCAATTGAACTATATCCGTTGTAGTTTTCAATAAACAAGGCTTCCTGGGTAGCAGCTCTATACGATGCTATACTGTATGAAGTTAGCCATTTGGATATGCATTTCACATTGAAACTGTGTTTATTTTTGCGCTTACAGCACTGATTAACTTGCAGTTGCCGAGTTGGAAAACAGAACCAAATAAACTTATTTTTACACGGATAATTCAGTATTACATTAAAATTAAAACAAATACATGTGTTTGATTCTAAATATATTATAATAAAAATGCAAAAATCAGATCGAAGGCAGTAAAATAGCAAAATTCGCCTGGTCATAAAAAACAAAGAAAGTAAGAATTATAATATCAAGTATGTATCCGTAAATGATTTACATTTGAGTCTAAAGTTCTGAGTGTTAATTGTCCAGAAAACATTGCCTATCTCTATAAAGTCTTTAAACACTTCAACTTTTGGTCCCGATTGTTATTTTGTGTAGAGTAGTTGGTAAAACCGGGTTCTGATGGTATTACACTTAAGTTGTACAAACCTGGCATTGGTAATAAACGCTTTGAAAGTACAATGAATATGTGATAAAAAACAGGCATTTCGATGTAAACTGACGGACTTTGTCACAGAATGAACTAAATGAAATTTAGTAGCTAACAACAATCATAAAGCACTTTACTAGACTATCTGCATATCCGTACATTTGCATGTTAGACCTTTCATGATTTCAAATAGGCGAAAAATCCTGCTATAGACATATACAAAAAGAACATGAGTCCTATAGCTTGTCCAATGTGTCTGTCTGGGTCGGAGTAGAACCCATGACTAAGATGTAATATACTCATCAACACTAACGTAACCAATATAAATTTGAAAACATTACGTAAGGTCACGTGACTATGAAGCCGATCCATACATGGAAGTAGTGATTTTTCAATAGTTTTGGGCATAAGAATGACATTTTTTCTCTCTCGTTTTAACCTACCTAACTTCAATAAATGTATATCCATAAACTGATAACTTTTCCCGGGATAAAACGCCGATTCTTGATACAAAATAACTTTATTTGATACCGATTTCCGAATGAGATCAAGACGCGTTCGGTACCTCTCATACGTATCCAATAATTCCAAGCTAATATCGCCTTCTTGTAAGTCCTCCAGGAACTGGCTCCCTTGTTCAATATGACCCATTAACGAGTTCAGTTCTTTTCTGTACGATTCTATGTCTTGTAAACAAGACTTCTCCGTTGCCCTCAAATCTTCAATTTTAGAATTAGACGATTTGTTTATCTTTGAGACAAGTTCTCTAGTTTGTGCCTCGATGCCGTTTATTGCTGATTCTGTGGTCTGTTTTACACGATTCTCCAACTTTTGAATTTCTTCATTAGAATTTGAAACAGATCTTGAATCTATTTTCAACTGATCGAGCTCAAACTGAAGCAGCTTCTGTGTGTGACTGAACTTTTTAACAAGCGGCATTGTTTCATGCTTTTTATGACTATCACAAACACACGTGACGCATACCGCTTTATCGCACGTGCAGCAAAACATTTGAAGAGATTCATCTGTATGGTCCTCGCAATTTTTCTGTGCTGTTAAAATTCCTATATTTCCCGTTTCTATACGCATTATGTTGACTGGTCGACCAGGGTCATGTTTGTGTAGCCGATGGTCATGGATACAAAACCGACAAAGGTCAAGGTCACAATCTACACACCTGTATTGTGATACCAACCAATCACGTTCACAAGCATCACATATTCCAAAATAAGCTTTGGCGCCAAGCTCATCCTGAATGCAATTGACGTAAAAATTTGGCGGGAAATCTTTGACACCTCCTCTTGGCACACAAACGTCTGCTCGACACTGAGGACACCGGAATAGTCGACCGGAAGTGGAAGTGTGTTGTACATAGTCCAGGAGGCATTGTAAACAGACAGTGTGATGGCAGGTTAATATCCGGGGATCTTTGTATTCGTCCATACAAATCGGACATTGTAATATTCTTTCTCTCAGGCGTTCTATTTTCTCGTCTTCCATTCTGAAGTACAAAAAAGTTCAACATAAGCCAAAGACATTTGCAATCAAACTTGACAATAGGAAACTGTTAGTGGTCATTTTATATTTTCATGCTGTTGTAGAGGTTTGTAAGGCTCTATATTAATGATATATAAAGGATTGTACCATAGGTTATGTGATCCATGTCTCCGTGCATGCTAAAACGGAAATACTAGAATAGACCACAAAGATCGTTACATATGTTATAATTCCAGATGGGGGATTCTATTGTCATGTGCTGATTTTGAATGCATTATTTTAAAGAAAATTCAAAATCAGCATATGACACTGTTACATTCGACTTTTAAAAACTGACCAAAATGAATGTTACCCGTAAACCGACAATTGCTGATGAATGCTGTTGGACAATTACTGATGAATGATGTTGGGCAATTGCTGATGAATGCTGTTGGAGTTAGATCATGTTTCTTCTTCACATTTACCTTATTAACATTTCAGCTAAATAAGCATTTACAATAAGTACCCTTTGGTTTGAGAAATCAACTTAAACAACCTATATTTTGCACCGTGCATTTCAATTGTCCCCAAAACTCAAAAGACATTAATTTTAGCAGTCAGTTGTATATTTAATAGATTGATTGGATGAGAGTTTACACAGCAGTTAAAATATGTATATTGTATTCACTGGTATTGGGACGTCGCCATCTAAAGGTGAAAGTGACAGAAACTTTTAACCTTGTAATGCGTTCAAGACACTGTGCAAGGAGGCTTCTTTAGGATGCCACGTCCACTGTGACACGGGAATGCTACTAACAATGCATTCAAAAGTAGCACATGACAAAAGTATACATGTATTTAAGACCATGGTTTAACAACTGATAATCTCACGGTAACATCTAGTCTGTCAATGTTTTAAGAATCATTGAAGTGTCTTTCAATACATGTACATATATTAAACACAAACATTTAAAATTCTTTCCTATAAAATTCACTGGAACAAAGTCAAATAACTTCGATGGTTGAAATTACAATCCACGTTTTATTAAACAAGGGTCTGTGTGAATTACAATACTTCTGACAGTCAACAGATCAGATAAGTAAGGTCACAGTGATGGTACAACGAGGAAGAGGAGCATATGAAACAATTAAAAGAGTATATATACAATGACGTTTCGTATTGTAAAGAGATTCTACCAAAGATACCCTACATTGAGGCTATATGTAGGGTAGTAAGGGTACTAGTATTTGGAATAAAATTTCTTTATGATACCAAAAGAATCCATCTCAGTGTTCAACAGTAACCTAATGGATGGGACTTTGTGTCGGGCCGTACTGAGGATCGATATAAGTGACTCTTGACGGAGCATTAAACACCACTACTCCGCTCCACGTCATTAGTTTGGACTAATTAATAATTCTCGTGTTGTAACATAAACATTATCACCTTACATATATACAAAATGTCTGGTAATTTAGTGGAACAGGTCCCTCTACACTTCAAAGCAGATTAAACCCGAATTACTTTACTGCATCGTTAATCCCCCGGGTAATATACCGTAACATTACACGTGGATTAACTCATCTTAGAGAGAAATGATCTGTCTGTCCGGTGTAATATAAGACGAATGGTATTTAACCAATTGGATCAACTGTTACATCACAATGGCTAATTATGAAATATGCCGTTACAAAAGTCTTGGCAATCTGTGGAGATAGTTATCAGTAGAAAGGAAAACTTTAGCCTAATTTATATTATTTGAAGTGTTTCATTAATGTTATATACTTAAATACCTTGAAAATGAACAGAAATGTATATGTTATATCATTTTAAAGTCTTCTTTTAAACATTTCTACTACCGAAACTAATAGTTTTTACTTAAGCCGTTTAAGAAAATTCTGGGGACTAATTTTACTTTTTACAGAAAAGGTCTTAGTGGGCCTTGAGAGGGTGAATGGTACTTCACTTCACATTGCATGGACAGATAAAACAAATACTAGTTGTTTTTTATTTGCATCCTCAGAATTTGCTATTTGATAAAAATTACACCTGGAATACCAAGAATTTTTAAGTCTGATGACATACATCGGGAAGCCCTGGGGGAACCCCCTTCAACATTGTTACAGAGATAAATTACAGATTACATGAATAACGCCTAAAATGAATTGTCAAAACACGAGGGGCACACAGAATGACCTGCATAAATGACCAATAAACACAAACTTTTCAACATACAGGATGACCTGCAAAAAATGACAATAGACACAAATTTTTTTCAACAGATTGCGGTTCCCCCTCCCTTACCTCAATGTTAACGGTTCAAATCGAAAGTGTTCTCGTGACCTCTGGTCCCTGAATGGATAACGGTTAAATATAAATAATTTAAATATAAAATAGGTTTTGGGTAAAATTAAAACTTATTATCTTATTAAATTCATTTACCTGACTGAATATTTAAGTTGAATATTTGAATATACTGTATTTATATGTTGTTATAAATAGAATCCTATCGTCATGTCTGTATCAGTGTGTATCATCCATTCTATCATAAATCCATTCCTGATTTTACGGTGTTGTTCAGTAAATGACAGAAATACAGGTTGACTAGACATGTATCTCTTGTTCACATCCTGAAATCACCAAAAATACGGACAATATTACACTTAAATATACACAAATAACAAATTACAATGTAACAGTCCCCGCTACTACTGAAAAAGACAAGTGCCCGTCACAGTTATGGGGCTTAGTTTGGGTTAAATAATTGTATTTGATCTATACGCGCCGTTCTAGACTGATTTTATCCGGGTTAAAATACTTCTATTTATCAAAGTTATTGCCATCAATTAAATAACAATATTAAATTATTATTTTTATTGAAAACATTTGTGTAGATGTCAGGGGATCACAATGGGAAATATTTTTAAAAATGTTATGTCATACGTCGATAACATTTGCATTCAAATCTTCTTAAAAAGGATTTAAATGAGCTACACATGTAAATAATGCATGTACCTGTCAGTACAGCATGGGCCTGCCGAAAGTTTAACAATAAACTAACAAATATATGCCAAATCGGCAGCTCATCTCGTCACCTCGTTAACTATGTCATATACTATTCTTTTAATTTAATCATAAAATACCTTTTAAAAATGATATATGACAAAGTCTACATCATGAGAATGTTTTGACAGCTGTTCTCTCTATCTTTCGGTGGCAGCTATTTGCTACTAGGTATCCATACCATGCACCAGCCGAGCTTCGATTTCTTTAGACAGGATGTACTCCAAGCGAATACGAAACGAGAAGAACACGCTATCTTTTTCGTTGCATAAATAAAGGTCAGTTTGAATGTTCTTTTAAATGCTATAATGTTTTTCAGAATAATTAATTCATGAATGTATCGTATTTCGGCTTGAAAATGCACATTACAAGTATTTTTGGACAATTTTGTAATGAGTTACGTTTCCTTGTCTTTGGCGCCCATTTTCGTTCTCATTCTGACAATATTTGATATGCGTTAGATATCTTCTAATCTTAGATCTTTAACAAACCAAAAATATGCACCATATTTCCAATAATATTGAAATTATGAAAATTTGATATGTGTACTCGAGTTTTTCGAGTTGGAAAATGCAGAAAATTGTTGAGCGAGTCCTTAAGCACGATAGTTAACTAGGTGTTCTAAACATCCAATGATATACTGAGTATATTTAAACTTGTCATAGTGTAAATTCAACACATACGTTCCAGTAATTGAATGCAGATAATTCATAAATAGCGTATCATCTTTATTCGTGAGGCAGAATCTGTAATCAAAAATTAACATACTTATCTATGTCCGAACCATAATCCAGAAGCAAAGTAAAAACTTTGAAAATGACAAATAATGTTTAACACGTGAACTTTCATCAGTGAAGTGAGGCAAGTGCTCCGGAAGTGGAAGCATCTCCTGTTAACCGGAGCTCCACCCGCAACGTGTGTATTCAAAATTGAGCCTAAAAACACTATTTTTCTTTCTGAATTGAAAAAACCCCAAAATATTCCGATAATTAATTAAAAAAATGAACTGGAAACCATTTTTAAAAAGGTATTATCAGTATAGAAAACAGTAAGATGATTAGCTAACGGTCTACTGTTATCTGAAATGTGTTCACTTTTACTCAGTAATACTCAACACAATTCAAGATCAATCTAGAATGACACAGAATTGATTTTATCGAGGTTAACAGTTCACATAAGGTTACATGAAGTGAGTAGGTAATCTCAGTAGTGTTCACTTTGCTGTTTACATTTTAGAGTTCAAACGAAAGAGAGGCAAATAAATTAAACTGAGGCTTTAAGGTTTACATAAGGTTATACCAACTATGATAGGACGAGTCCAAGTCTATCGTAATTAATAAAAATATAATTAGCGATTAAATGACTATTAACGGTAAACGTTAATCAAATAAAAACGGTTAGAATTTTACCTAAAGGTCTGTAAAATTCCAAAAGCACAATCTATATATTATTCTCGTCTAAATTAGAAAATCGGATATATGATGAATTTAAAATTCAAATTTAAATGTATCCACACGATTGCGGTCACCAATAATTTTCTATGGGGATGGACACCGATATTGAAGGCGATATCTAATTCAAAGCATTATTTATGGCATATTTGGATAAAATTAGAATGACCAAAATTCCTGAAATAAAGTTTAAAACGTTTTAAACATTTTGACTATTTCTAGCAGAGTAAGTTTAAAATATGAATTTGTAAAACATTGTTCAAGGTACCGATGGCTGTGCACGTAACGTGCTTGGTAACACTATAACATATTTTTTTCTAATCTCAAAGTTGTGAGTTCAAATCCCGGGTTCTAAAACTTTTTTCCCTCATTTTCTTTTTCTTAAATGATTATATTTATATATGATTTTATCTACTTAACGTATTTTTATTTTTACTATTTCATATATACATTTAAAAATTTAAACGAATTTAAAGCTTAAAACGGATGTTTACTGATAAAGAAAAGGCGTTAATCAGGCGTGACATTGATGTTTTAAGGCCCCAAATGATCCAAAACAAAATTAGTCATAAAAACATTGATGGAAGCATTGCAATCATAATTAACAGAATAAATATGAACATACCGATCATTATCATATTTAGCATATGAGTTTCTTAACTACATTGAAATTATGCTTACTTAACTACATTGAAAACACTTTTAGAAATTCTTACATTTTTAAGAAGCAATTGACTAATTCTGGTTTATTTTTGTAGTGATAGCAAGGAATACAAAATCAGGGGATAAACATTTATCCGCTTATCATTGAAATTACCAAACAGTTTCATATTTTCGTCTACGGTCTAATAAGAAAATAAGTCAGTGAAAATAGCCATGGCAACATAAGTCAACCTATCGCTTTCGTGTTTTGCATTTTTAGTGAGAAAACAATATATATAATGAAAAAGTGGATCTAAATATTTGTTAAAATAGCAGATTCACAAATCGGTGTTGAAGTAATACGAAACTGCATGAATATTTCGGCATCTGATTTAGAGGCCCCTTAACAGCTTTTCGTAATGCCATTTTAGGACGTGTGTTTAAATTCATTTATCTTGAAAACGAGATGATCATGCTATCATTTTCGTTGCATAAATAAAGGTCAGTTTGAATGTTCTTTTAAATGCTATAATGTTTTTCAGACTAATTAATTCATGAATGTATCGTATTTCGGCTTGAAAATGCACATTACAAGTATTTTTGGACAATTTTGTAATGAGTTACGTTTCCTTGTCTTTGACGACCATTTTGGTTCTCATTTTGACAATATTTGATATGCGTTAGATATCTTCTAATCTTAGATCTTTAACAAACCAAAAATATGCACCATATTTCCAATAACATTGAAATTATTAAAATTTGATATGTGTACTCGAGTTTTTCGAGTTGGAAAATGCAGAAAATTGTTGAGTGAGTCCTTAAGCACGATAGTTAACTAGGTGTTCTAAACATCCAATGATATACTGAGTATATTTAAACTTGTCATGGTGTAAATTCAACACATACGTTCCAGTAATTGAATGCAGATAATTCATAAATAGCGTATCATCTTTATTCGTGAGGCAGAATCTGTAATCAAAAATTAACATACTTATCTATGTCCGAACCATAATCCAGAAGCAAAGTAAAAACTTTGAAAATGACAAATAATGTTTAACACGTGAACTTTCATCAGTGAAGTGAGGCAAGTGCTCCGGAAGTGGAAGCATCTCCTGTTAACCGGAGCTCCACCCGCAACGTGTGTATTCAAAATTGAGCCTAAAACACTATTTTTCTTTCTGAATTGAAAAAACCCCAAAATATTCCGATAATTAATTAAAAAAATGAACTGGAAACCATTTTTAAAAAGGTATTATCAGTATAGAAAACAGTAAGATGATTAGCTAACGGTCTACTGTTATCTGAAATGTGTTCACTTTTACTCAGTAATACTCAACACAATTCAAGATCAATCTAGAATGACACAGAATTGATTTTATCGAGGTTAACAGTTCACATAAGGTTACATGAAGTGAGTAGGTAATCTCAGTAGTGTTCACTTTGCTGTTTACATTTTAGAGTTCAAACGAAAGAGAGGCAAATAAATTAAACTGAGGCTTTAAGGTTTACATAAGGTTATACCAACTATGATAGGACGAGTCCAAGTCTATCGTAATTAATAAAAATATAATTAGCGATTAAATGACTATTAACGGTAAACGTTAATCAAATAAAAAACGGTTAGAATTTTACCTAAAGGTCTGTAAAATTCCAAAAGCACAATCTATATATTATTCTCGTCTAAATTAGAAAATCGGATATATGATGAATTTAAAATTCAAATTTAAATGTATCCACACGATTGCGGTCACCAATAATTTTCTATGGGGATGGACACCGATATTGAAGGCGATATCTAATTCAAAGCATTATTTATGGCATATTTGGATAAAATTAGAATGACCAAAATTCCTGAAATAAAGTTTAAAACGTTTTTAACATTTTGACTATTTCTAGCAGAGTAAGTTTAAAATATGAATTTGTAAAAGACTGTTCAAGGTACCGATGGCTGTGCACGTAACGTGCTTGGTAACACTATAACATATTTTTTCTAATCTCAAAGTTGTGAGTTCAAATCCCGGGTTCTAAAACTTTTTTCCCTCATTTTCTTTTTCTTAAATGATTTTTTATATTGATTTTATCCACTTAACGTATTTTTTTTTTACTATTTCATATATACATTTAAAAATTTAAACGAATTTAAAGCTTAAAACGGATGTTTACTGATAAAGAAAAGGCGTTAATCAGGCGTGACATTGATGTTTTAAGGCCCCAAATGATCCAAAACAAAATTAGTCATAAAAACATTGATGGAAGCATTGCAATCATAATTAACAGAATAAATATGAACATACCGATCATTATCATATTTAGCATATGAGTTTCTTAACTACATTGAAATTATGCTTACTTAACTACATTGAAAACACTTTTAGAAATTCTTACATTTTTAAGAAGCAATTGACTAATTCTGGTTTATTTTTGTAGTGATAGCAAGGAATACAAAATCAGGGGATAAACATTTATCCGCTTATCATTGAAATTACCAAACAGTTTCATATTTTCGTCTACGGTCTAATAAGAAAATAAGTCAGTGAAAATAGCCATGGCAACATAAGTCAACCTATCGCTTTCGTGTTTTGCATTTTTAGTGAGAAAACAATATATAATGAAAAAGTGGATCTAAATATTTGTTAAAATAGCAGATTCACAAATCGGTGTTGAAGTAATACGAAACTGCATGAATATTTCGGCATCTGATTTAGAGGCCCCTTAACAGCTTTTCGTAATGCCATTTTAGGACGTGTGTTTAAATTCATTTATCTTGAAAACGAGATGATCATGCTATCATTTTCGTTGCATAAATAAAGGTCAGTTTGAATGTTCTTTTAAATGCTATAATGTTTTTCAGACTAATTAATTCATGAATGTATCGTATTTCGGCTTGAAAATGCACATTACAAGTATTTTTGGACAATTTTGTAATGAGTTACGTTTCCTTGTCTTTGACGACCATTTTGGTTCTCATTTGACAATATTTGATATGCGTTAGATATCTTCTAATCTTAGATCTTTAACAAACCAAAAATATGCACCATATTTCCAATAACATTGAAATTATTAAAATTTGATATGTGTACTCGAGTTTTTCGAGTTGGAAAATGCAGAAAATTGTTGAGTGAGTCCTTAAGCACGATAGTTAACTAGGTGTTCTAAACATCCAATGATATACTGAGTATATTTAAACTTGTCATGGTGTAAATTCAACACATACGTTCCAGTAATTGAATGCAGATAATTCATAAATAGCGTATCATCTTTATTCGTGAGGCAGAATCTGTAATCAAAAATTAACATACTTATCTATGTCCGAACCATAATCCAGAAGCAAAGTAAAAACTTTGAAAATGACAAATAATGTTTAACACGTGAACTTTCATCAGTGAAGTGAGGCAAGTGCTCCGGAAGTGGAAGCATCTCCTGTTAACCGGAGCTCCACCCGCAACGTGTGTATTCAAAATTGAGCCTAAAAACACTATTTTTCTTTCTGAATTGAAAAAACCCAAAATATTCCGATAATTAATTAAAAAATGAACTGGAAACCATTTTTAAAAAGGTATTATCAGTATAGAAAACAGTAAGATGATTAGCTAACGGTCTACTGTTATCTGAAATGTGTTCACTTTTACTCAGTAATACTCAACACAATTCAGATCAATCTAGAATGACACAGAATTGATTTTATCGAGGTTAACAGTTCACATAAGGTTACATGAAGTGAGTAGGTAATCTCAGTAGTGTTCACTTTGCTGTTTACATTTTAGAGTTCAAACGAAAGAGAGGCAAATAAATTAAACTGAGGCTTTAAGGTTTACATAAGGTTATACCAACTATGATAGGACGAGTCCAAGTCTATCGTAATTAATAAAAATATAATTAGCGATTAAATGACTATTAACGGTAAACGTTAATCAAATAAAAACGGTTAGAATTTTACCTAAAGGTCTGTAAAATTCCAAAAGCACAATCTATATATTATTCTCGTCCTAAATTAGAAAATCGGATATATGATGAATTTAAAATTCAAATTTAAATGTATCCACACGATTGCGGTCACCAATAATTTTCTATGGGGATGGACACCGATATTGAAGGCGATATCTAATTCAAAGCATTATTTATGGCATATTTGGATAAAATTAAATGACCAAAATTCCTGAAATAAAGTTTAAAACGTTTTTAAATTTTGACTATTTCTAGCAGAGTAAGTTTAAAATATGAATTTGTAAAACATGTTCAAGGTACCGATGGCTGTGCACGTACGTGCTTGGTAACCTATAACATATTTTTTTTCTAATCTCAAAGTTGTGAGTTCAAATCCCGGGTTCTAAAACTTTTTTCCCTCATTTTCTTTTTCTTAATGATTATATTTATATATGATTTTATCTACTTAACGTATTTTTATTTTTACTATTTCATATATACATTAAAAATTTAAACGAATTTAAAGCTTAAAACGGATGTTTACTGATAAAGAAAAGGCGTTAATCAGGCGTGACATTGATGTTTTAAGGCCCCAAATGATCCAAAACAAAATTAGTCATAAAAACATGATGGAAGCATTGCAATCATAATTAACAGAATAAATATGAACATACCGATCATTATCATATTTAGCATATGAGTTTCTTAACTACATTGAAATTATGCTTACTTAACTACATTGAAACACTTTTAGAAATTCTTACATTTTTAAGAAGCAATTGACTAATTCTGGTTTATTTTTGTAGTGATAGCAAGGAATACAAATCAGGGATAAACATTTATCCGCTTATCATTGAAATTACCAAACAGTTTCATATTTTCGTCTACGGTCTAATAAAAATAAGTCAGTGAAAATAGCCATGGCAACATAAGTCCCTATCGCTTCGTGTTTTGCATTTTAGTGAGAAAACATATATATAATGAAAAAGTGGATCTAAATATTTGTTAAAATAGCAGATTCACAAATCGGTGTTGAAAGTAATACGAAACTGCATGAATATTTCGGCATCTGATTTAGAGGCCCCTTAACAGCTTTTCGTAATGCCATTTTAGGACGTGGTGTTAAATTCATTTATCTTGAAACGAGATGATCATGCTATCATTTTCGTTGCATAAATAAAGGTCAGTTTGAATGTTCTTTTAAATGCTATAATGTTTTTCAGACTAATTAATTCATGAATGTATCGTATTTTCGGCTTGAAAATGCACATTACAATATTTTTGGACAATTTTGTAATGAGTTACGTTTCCTTGTCTTTGACGACCATTTTGGTTCTCATTTTGACAATATTTGATATGCGTTAGATATCTTCTAATCTTAGATCTTTAACAAACCAAAAATATGCACCATATTTCCAATAACATTGAAATTATTAAAATTTGATATGTGTACTCGAGTTTTTCGAGTTGGAAAATGCAGAAATTGTTGAGTGAGTCCTTAAGCACGATAGTTAACTAGGTGTTCTAAACATCCAATGATATACTGAGTATATTTAAACTTGTCATGGTGTAAATTCAACACATACGTTCCAGTAATTGAATGCAGATAATTCATAAATAGCGTATCATCTTTATTCGTGAGGCAGAATCTGTAATCAAAAATTAACATACTTATCTATGTCCGAACCATAATCCAGAAGCAAAGTAAAAACTTTGAAAATGACAATAATGTTTAACACGTGAACTTTCATCAGTGAAGTGAGGCAAGTGCTCCGGAAGTGGAAGCATCTCCTGTTAACCGGAGCTCCACCCGCAACGTGTGTATTCAAATTGAGCCTAAAAACACTATTTTTCTTTCTGAATTGAAAAAACCCAAAATATTCCGATAATTAATTAAAAAAATGAACTGGAAACCATTTTTAAAAAGGTATTATCAGTATAGAAAACAGTAAGATGATTAGCTAACGGTCTACTGTTATCTGAAATGTGTTCACTTTTACTCAGTAATCTCAACACAATTCAAGATCAATCTAGAATGACACAGAATTGATTTATCGAGGTTAACAGTTCACATAAGGTTACATGAAGTGAGTAGGTATCTCAGTAGTGTTCACTTGCTGTTTACATTTTAGAGTTCAAACGAAAGAGAGGCAAATAAATTAAACTGAGGCTTTAAGGTTTACATAAGGTTATACCAACTATGATAGGACGAGTCCAAGTCTATCGTATTAATAAAAATATAATTAGCGATTAAATGACTATTAACGGTAAACGTTAATCAAAATAAAACGGTTAGAATTTTACCTAAAGGTCTGTAAAATTCCAAAAGCACAATTCTATATATTATTCTCGTCTAAATTAGAAAATCGGATATATGATGAATTTAAAATTCAAATTTAAATGTATCACACGATTGCGGTCACCAATAATTTTCTATGGGGTGGACACCGATATTGAAGGCGATATCTAATTCAAAGCATTATTTATGGCATATTTGGATAAATTAGAATGACCAAATTCCTGAAATAAAGTTTAAAACGTTTTAAACATTTTGACTATTTCTAGCAGAGTAAGTTTAAAATATGAATTTGTAAAACATTGTTCAGGTACCGATGGCTGTGCACGTAACGTGCTTGGTAACCACTATAACATATTTTTTTTCTAATCTCAAAGTTGTGAGTTCAAATCCGGTTCTAAAACTTTTTTCCCTCATTTTCTTTTTCTTAAATGATTATATTTATATATGATTTTATCTACTTAACGTATTTTTTATTTTTACTATTTCATATATACATTTAAAAATTTAAAACGAATTTAAAGCTTAAAACGGATGTTTACTGATAAAAAAAAGGCGTTAATCAGGCGTGACATTGATGTTTTAAGGCCCCAAATGATCCAAAACACAATTAGTCATAAAAACATTGATGGAAGCATTGCAATCATAATTAACAGAATAAATATGAACATACCGATCATTATCATATTTAGCATATGAGTTTCTTAACTACATTGAAATTATGCTTACTTAACTACATTGAAACACTTTTAGAAATTCTTACATTTTTAAGAAGCAATTGACTAATTCTGGTTTATTTTGTAGTGATAGCAAGGAATACAAAATCAGGGGATAAACATTTATCCGCTTATCATTGAAATTACCAACAGTTTCATATTTTCGTCTACGGTCTAATAAGAAAAAAGTCAGTGAAAATAGCCATGGCAACATAAGTCAACCTATCGCTTTCGTGTTTTGCATTTTTAGTGAGAAAACAATATATATAATGAAAAAGTGGATCTAAATATTTGTTAAAATAGCAGATTCACAAATCGGTGTTGAAGTATACGAAACTGCATGAATTTTCGGCATCTGATTTAGAGGCCCCTTACAGCTTTTCGTAATGCCATTTTAGGACGTGTGTTTAATTCATTTATCTGAAAACGAGATGATCATGCTATCATTTTCGTTGCATAAATAAAGGTCAGTTTGAATGTTCTTTTAAATGCTATAATGTTTTTTCAGACTAATTAATTCATGAATGTATCGTATTTCGGCTTGAAAATGCACATTACAAGTATTTTTGGACAATTTTGTAATGAGTTACGTTTCCTTGTCTTTGACGCCCATTTTGGTTCTCATTTGACAATATTTGATATGCGTTAGATATCTTCTAATCTTAGATCTTTAACAAACCAAAATATGCACCATATTTCCAATAACATTGAAATTATTAAAATTTGATATGTGTACTCGAGTTTTTCGAGTTGGAAAATGCAGAAAATTGTTGAGTGAGTCCTTAAGCACGATAGTTAACTAGGTGTTCTAAACATCCAATGATATACTGAGTATATTTAAACTTGTCATGGTGTAAATTCAACACATACGTTCCAGTAATTGAATGCAGATAATTCATAAATAGCGTATCATCTTTATTCGTGAGGCAGAATCTGTAATCAAAAATTAACATACTTATCTATGTCCGAACCATAATCCGAAGCAAAGTAAAAACTTTGAAAATGACAAATAATGTTTAACACGTGAACTTTCATCAGTGAAGTGAGGCAAGTGCTCCGGAAGTGGAAGCATCTCCTGTTAACCGGAGCTCCACCCGCAACGTGTGTATTCAAAATTGAGCCTAAAAACACTATTTTTCTTTCTGAATTGAAAAAACCCCAAAATATTCCGATAATTAATTAAAAAATGAACTGGAAACCATTTTTAAAAAGGTATTATCAGTATAGAAAACAGTAAGATGATTAGCTAACGGTCTACTGTTATCTGAAATGTGTTCACTTTTACTCAGTAATACTCAACCAATTCAAGATCAATCTAGAATGACACAGAATTGATTTTATCGAGGTTAACAGTTCACATAAGGTTACATGAAGTGAGTAGGTAATCTCAGTAGTGTTCACTTTGCTGTTTACATTTTAGAGTTCAAACGAAAGAGAGGCAAATAAATTAAACTGAGGCTTTAAGGTTTACATAAGGTTATACCAACTATGATAGGACGAGTCCAAGTCTATCGTAATTAATAAAAATATAATTAGCGATTAAATGACTATTAACGGTAAACGTTAATCAAATAAAAACGGTTAGAATTTTACCTAAAGGTCTGTAAAATTCCAAAAGCACAATCTATTATTATTCTCGTCTAAATTAGAAAATCGGATATATGATGAATTTAAAATTCAAATTTAATGTATCCACACGATTGCGGTCACCATAATTTTCTATGGGGATGGACACCGATATTGAAGGCGATATCTAATTCAAAGCATTATTATGGCATATTTGGATAAAATTAGAATGACCAAAATTCCTGAAATAAAGTTTAAAACGTTTTTAACATTTTGACTATTTCTAGCAGAGTAAGTTTAAAATCTGAATTTGTAAAACATTGTTCAAGGTACCGATGGCTGTGCACGTAACGTGCTTGGTAACACTATAACATATTTTTTTCTAATCTCAAAGTTGTGAGTTCAAATCCCGGGTTCTAAAACTTTTTCCCTCATTTTCTTTTTCTTAAATGATTATATTTATATATGATTTTATCTACTTAACGTATTTTTATTTTTCTATTTCATATATACATTTAAAAATTTAAACGAATTTAAAGCTTAAAACGGATGTTTACTGATAAAGAAAAGGCGTTAATCAGGCGTGACATTGATGTTTTAAGGCCCCAAATGATCCAAAACAAAATTAGTCATAAAAACATTGATGGAAGCATTGCAATCATAATTAACAGAATAAATATGAACATACCGATCATTATCATATTTAGCATATGAGTTTCTTAACTACATTGAAATTATGCTTACTTAACTACATTGAAAACACTTTAGAAATTCTTACATTTTTAAGAAGCAATTGACTAATTCTGGTTTATTTTTGTAGTGATAGCAAGGAATACAAAATCAGGGGATAAACATTTATCCGCTTATCATTGAAATTACCAAACAGTTTCATATTTTCGTCTACGGTCTAATAAGAAAATAAGTCAGTGAAAATAGCCATGGCAACATAAGTCAACCTATCGCTTTCGTGTTTTGCATTTTTAGTGAGAAAACAATATATATAATGAAAAAGTGGATCTAAATATTTGTTAAAATAGCAGATTCACAAATCGGTGTTGAAGTAATACGAAACTGCATGAATATTTCGGCATCTGATTTAGAGGCCCCTTAACAGCTTTTCGTAATGCCATTTTAGGACGTGTGTTTAAATTCATTTATCTTGAAAACGAGATGATCATGCTATCATTTTCGTTGCATAAATAAAGGTCAGTTTGAATGTTCTTTTAAATGCTATAATGTTTTTCAGACTAATTAATTCATGAATGTATCGTATTTCGGCTTGAAAATGCACATTACAAGTATTTTTGGACAATTTTGTAATGAGTTACGTTTCCTTGTCTTTGACGACCATTTTGGTTCTCATTTTGACAATATTTGATATGCGTTAGATATCTTCTAATCTTAGATCTTTAACAAACCAAAATATGCACTATTTCCAATAACATTGAAATTATTAAAATTTGATATGTGTACTCGAGTTTTTCGAGTTGGAAAATGCAGAAAATTGTTGAGTGAGTCCTTAAGCACGATAGTTAACTAGGTGTTCTAAACATCCAATGATATACTGAGTATATTTAAACTTGTCATGGTGTAAATTCAACACATACGTTCCAGTAATTGAATGCAGATAATTCATAAATAGCGTATCATCTTTATTCGTGAGGCAGAATCTGTAATCAAAAATTAACATACTATATCTATGTCCGAACCATAATCCAGAAGCAAAGTAAAAACTTTGAAAATGACAAATAATGTTTAACACGTGAACTTTCATCAGTGAAGTGAGGCAAGTGCTCCGGAAGTGGAAGCATCTCCTGTTAACCGGAGCTCCACCCGCAACGTGGTATTCAAATTGAGCCTAAAACACTATTTTTCTTTCTGAATTGAAAAAACCCCAAAATATTCCGATAATTAATTAAAAAAATGAACTGGAAACCATTTTTAAAAAGGTATTATCAGTATAGAAAACAGTAAGATGATTAGCTAACGGTCTACTGTTATCTGAAATGTGTTCACTTTTACTCAGTAATACTCAACACAATTCAAGATCAATCTAGAATGACACAGAATTGATTTTATCGAGGTTAACAGTTCACATAAGGTTACATGAAGTGAGTAGTAATCTCAGTAGTGTTCACTTTGCTGTTTACATTTTAGAGTTCAAACGAAAGAGAGGCAAATAATTAACTGAGGCTTTAAGGTTTACATAAGGTTATACCAACTATGATAGGACGAGTTCCAAGTCTATCGTAATTAATAAAAATATAATTAGCGATTAAATGACTATTAACGGTAAACGTTAATCAAATAAAAACGGTTAGAATTTTACCTAAAGGTCTGTAAAATTCCAAAAGCACAATCTATATATTATTCTCGTCTAAATTGAAAATCGGATATATGATGAATTTAAAATTCAAATTTAAATGTATCCACACGATTGCGGTCACCAATAATTTTCTATGGGATGGACACCGATATTGAAGGCGATATCTAATTCAAAGCATTATTTATGGCATATTTGGATAAAATTAGAATGACCAAAATTCATGAAATAAAGTTTAAAACGTTTTAACATTTTGACTATTTCTAGCAGAGTAGTTTAAAATATGAATTTGTAAAACTGTTCAAGGTACCGATGGCTGTGCACGTAACGTGCTTGGTAACACTATAACATATTTTTTTCTAATCTCAAAGTTGTGAGTTCAAATCCCGGGTTCTAAAACTTTTTTCCCTCATTTTCTTTTTCTTAAATGATTATATTTATATATGATTTTATCCACTTAACGTATTTTTATTTTTACTATTTCATATATACATTTAAAAATTTAAACGAATTTAAAGCTTAAAACGGATGTTTACTGATAAAGAAAAGGCGTTAATCAGGCGTGACATTGATGTTTTAAGGCCCCAAATGATCCAAAAAAATTAGTCATAAAACATTGATGGAAGCATTGCAATCATAATTAACAGAATAAAATGAACATACCGATCATTAGCAATTTAGCATATGATTTCTTACTACATTGAAATTATGCTTACTTAACTACATTGAAAACAATTTTAGAAATTCTAACATTTTTAAGACGCAATTGACTAATTCTGGTTTATTTTTTGTAGTGATAGCAAGGAATACAAATCAGGGGATAAACATTTATCCGCTTATCATGAAATTACCAAACAGTTTCATATTTTCGTCTACGGTCTAATAAGAAAATAAGTCAGTGAAAAGCCATGCAACATAAGTCAACCTATCGCTTTCGTGTGTTGCTTTTTTAGTGAGAAAACAATATATATAATGAAAAAGTGGATCTAAATTTTGTTAAATAGCAGATTCACAATCGGTGTTGAAGTAATACGAAACTGCATGAATATTTCGGCATCTGATTTAGAGGCCCCTTAACAGCTTTTCGTAATGCCATTTTAGGGACGTGTGTTTAAATTCATTTATCTTGAAAACGAGATGATCATGCTATCATTTTCGTTGCATAAATAAAGGTCAGTTTGAATGTTCTTTTAAATGCTATAATGTTTTTTCAGACTAATTAATTCATGAATGTATCGTATTTCGGCTTGAAATGCACATTACAAGTATTTTTGGACAATTTTGTAATGAGTTACGTTTCCTTGTCTTTGACGACCATTTTGGTTCTCATTTGACAATATTTGATATGCGTTAGATATCTTCTAATCTTAGATCTTTAACAAACCAAAATATGCAACCATATTTCCAATAACATTGAAATTATTAAAATTTGATATGTGTACTCGAGTTTTTCGAGTTGGAAAATGCAGAAAATTGTTGAGTGAGTCCTTAAGCACGATAGTTAACTAGGTGTTCTAAACATCCAATGATATACTGAGTATATTTAAACTTGTCATGGTGTAAATTCAACACATACGTTCCAGTAATTGAATGCAGATAATTCATAAAATAGCCTATCATCTTTATTCGTGAGGCAGAATCTGTAATCAAAATTAACATACTTATCTATGTCCGAACCATAATCCAGAAGCAAAGTAAAAACTTTGAAAATGACAAATAATGTTTAACACGTGAACTTTCATCAGTGAAGTGAGGCAAGTGCTCCGGAAGTGGAAGCATCTCCTGTTAACCGGAGCTCCACACCCGCAACGTGTGTATTCAAAATTGAGCCTAAAAACACTATTTTTCTTTCTGAATTGAAAAAACCCCAAAATATTCCGATAATTAATTAAAAAAATGAACTGGAAACCATTTTTAAAAAGGTATTATCAGTATAGAAAACAGTAAGATGATTAGCTAACGGTCTACTGTTATCTGAAATGTGTTTCACTTGTTACTCAGTAATACTCAACACAATTCAAGATCAATCTAGAATGACACAGAATTGATTTTATCGAGGTTAACAGTTCACATAAGGTTACATGAAGTGAGTAGGTAATCTCAGTAGTGTTCACTTTGCTGTTTACATTTTAGAGTTCAAACGAAAGAGAGGCAAATAAATTAAACTGAGGCTTTAAGGTTTACATAAGGTTAT
This sequence comes from Anadara kagoshimensis, assembly GCA_021292105.1. Lineage (NCBI taxonomy): Eukaryota > Metazoa > Mollusca > Bivalvia > Arcoida > Arcidae > Anadara > Anadara kagoshimensis. Next base: position 30,502,280 of record CM037863.1, on the reverse strand, counting down.
ACCAACTATGATAGGACGAGTCCAAGTCTATCGTAATTATAAAAATATAATTAGCGATTAAATGACTATTAACGGTAAACGTTAATCAAATAAAAACGGTTAGAATTTTACCTAAAGGTCTGTAAAATTCCAAAAGCACAATCTATATATTATTCTCGTCTAAATTAGAAAATCGGATATATGATGAATTTAAAATTCAAATTTAAATGTATCCACACGATTGCGGTCACCAATAATTTTCTATGGGGATGGACACCGATATTGAAGGCGATATCTAATTCAAAGCATTATTTATGGCATATTTGGATAAAATTAGAATGACCAAATTCATGAAATAAAGTTTAAAACGTTTTTAACTTTTGACTATTTCTAGCAGATAAGTTTAAAATATGAATTTGTAAAACTTGTTCAAGGTACCGATGGCTGTGCACGTAACGTGCTTGGTAACACTATAACATATTTTTTCTAATCTCAAAGTTGTGAGTTCAAATCCCGGGTTCTAAAACTTTTTTCCCTCATTTTCTTTTTCTTAAATGATTATATTTATATATGATTTTATCCACTTAACGTATTTTTATTTTTACTATTTCATGTATACATTAAAAAATTTAAACGAATTTAAAGCTTAAAACGGATGTTTACTGATAAAGAAAAGGCGTTAATCAGGCGTGACATTGATGTTTTAAGGCCCCAAATGATCCAAAACAAAATTAGTCTAAAAACATTAATGGAAGCATTGCAATCATAATTAACAGAATAAATATGACATACCGATCATTATCATATTTAGCATATGAGTTTCTTAACTACATTGAAATTATGCTTACTTAACTACATTTAAAACCACTTTTAGAAATTCTAAACATTTTTAAGAAGCAATTGACTAATTCTGGTTTATTTTTGTAGTGATAGCAAGGAATACAAAATCAGGGTATAAACATTTATCCGCTTATCATTGAAATTACCAAACAGTTTCATATTTTCGTCTACGGTCTAATAAGAAAATAAGTCAGTGAAAATAGCCATGGCAACATAAGTCAACCTATCGCTTTCGTGTTTTGCATTTTTAGTGAGAAAACAATATATATAATGAAAAAGTGGATCTAAATATTTGTTAAAATAGCAGATTCACAAATCGGTGTTGAAGTAATACGAAACTGCATGAATATTTCGGCATCTGATTTAGAGGCCCCTTAACAGCTTTTCGTAATGCCTTTTAGGACGTGTGTTTAAATTCATTTATCTTGAAAACGAGATGATCATGCTATCATTTCGTTGCATAAATAAAGGTCAGTTTGAATGTTCTTTAAATGCTATAATGTTTTTTCAGACTAATTAATTCCTGAATGTATCGTATTTCGGCTTGAAAATGCACATTACAAGTATTTTTGGACAATTTTGTAATGAGTTACGTTTCCTTGTCTTTGACGACCATTTTGGTTCTCATTTTGACAATATTTGATATGCGTTAGATATCTTCTAATCTTAGATCTTTAACAAACCAAAAATATGCACCATATTTCCAATAACATTGAATTATTAAAATTTGATATGTGTAACTCGAGTTTTTCGAGTTGGAAAATGCAGAAATTGTTGAGTGATGATCCTTAAGCACGATAGTTAACTAGGTGTTCTAAACATCCAATGATATACTGAGTATATTTAAACTTGTCATGGTGTAAATTCAACACATACGTTCCAGTAATTGAATGCAGATAATTCATAAATAGCGTATCATCTTTATTCGTGAGGCAGAATCTGTAATCAAAAATTAACATACTTATCTATGTCCGACCATAATCCAGAAGCAAAGTAAAAACTTTGAAAATGACAAATAATGTTTAACACGTGAACTTTCATCAGTGAAGTGAGGCAAGTGCTCCGGAAGTGGAAGCATCTCCTGTTAACCGGAGCTCCACCCGCAACGTGTGTATTCAAAATTGAGCCTAAAAACACTATTTTTTCTTTCTGAATTGAAAAAACCCCCAAAATATTCCGATAATTAATTAAAAAAATGAACTGGAAACCATTTTTAAAAGTATTATCAGTATAGAAAACAGTAAGATGATTAGCTAACGGTCTACTGTTATCTGAAATGTGTTCACTTTTACTCAGTATACTCAACACAATTCAAGATCAATCTAGAATGACACAGAATTGATTTTATCGAGGTTAACAGTTTCACATAAGGTTACATGAAGTGAGTAGGTAATCTCAGTAGTGTTCACTTTGCTGTTTACATTTTAGAGTTCAAACGAAAGAGAGGCAAATAAATTAAACTGAGGCTTTAAGGTTTACATAAGGTTATACCAACTATGATAGGACGAGTCCAAGTCTATCGTAATTAATAAAAATATAATTAGCGATTAAATGACTATTAACGGTAAACGTTAATCAAATAAAAACGGTTAGAATTTTACCTAAAGGTCTGTAAATTCCAAAAGCACAATCTATATATTATTCTCGTCTAAATTAGAAAATCGATATATGATGAATTTAAAATTCAATTTAATGTATCCACACGATTGCGGTCACCAATAATTTTCTATGGGGATGGACACCGATATTGAAGGCGATATCTAATTCAAAGCATTATTTATGGCATATTTGGATAAAATTGAATGACCAAAATTCATGAAATAAAGTTTAAAACGTTTTTTAAACATTTGACTATTTCTAGCAGAGTAAGTTAAAATATGAATTTGTAAAAGACTGTTCAAGGTACCGATGGCTGTGCACGTAACGTGCTTGGTAACACTATAACTATTTTTTCTAATCTCAAAGTTGTGAGTTCAAATCCCGGGTTCTAAAACTTTTTTCCTCATTTTCTTTTTCTTAAATGATTATTTTATATATGATTTTATCCACTTAACGTATTTTTATTTTTACTATTTCATATATACATTAAAAAATTTAAACGAATTTAAAGCTTAAAACGGATGTTTACTGATAAGAAAAGGCGTTAATCAGGCGTGACATTGTGTTTTAAGGCCCCCAATGATCCAAAACAAAATTAGTCATAAACATTAATGGAAGCATTGCAATCATAATTAACAGAATAAATATGAACATACCGATCATTATCATATTAGCATATGAGTTTCTTAACTACATTGAAATTATGCTTACTTACTACATTGAAACACTTTTAGAAATTCTAACATTTTTAAAGAGCAATTGACTAATTCCTGGTTTATTTTTGTAGTGATAGCAAGGAATACAAAATCAGGGGATAAACATTTATCCGCTTATCATTGAAATTACCAAACGTTTCATATTTTCGTCTACGGTCTAATAAAAAATAAGTCAGTGAAAATAGCCATGGCAACATAAGTCAACCTATCGTTTTCGTGTTTTGCATTTTTAGTGAGAAAACAATATATATAATGAAAAAGTGGATCTAAATATTTGTTAAAATAGCAGATTCACAAATCGGTGTTGAAGTAATACGAAACTGCATGAATATTTCGGCATCTGATTTAGAGGCCCCTTAACAGCTTTTCGTAATGCCATTTTAGGACGTGTGTTTAAATTCATTTATCTTGAAAACGAGATGATCATGCTATCATTTTCGTTGCATAAATAAAGGTCAGTTTGAATGTTCTTTTAAATGCTATAATGTTTTTCAGCTAATTAATTCCTGAATGTATCGTATTTCGGCTTGAAAATGCACATTACAAGTATTTTTGGACAATTTTGTAATGAGTTACGTTTCCTTGTCTTTGACGACCATTTTGGTTCTCATTTTGACAATATTTGATATGCGTTAGATATCTTCTAATCTTAGATCTTTAACAAACCAAAATATGCACCATATTTCCAATAACATTGAAATTATAAAATTTGATATGTGTACTCGAGTTTTCGAGTTGGAAAATGCAGAAAATTGTTGAGTGAGTCCCTTAAGCACGATATTTAACTAGGTGTTCTAAACATCCAATGATATACTGAGTATATTTAAACTTGTCATGGTGTAAATTCAACACATACGTTCCAGTAATTGAATGCAGATAATTCATAAATAGCCTATCATCTTTATTCGTGAGGCAGAATCTGTAATCAAAAATTAACATACTTATCTATGTCCGAACCATAATCCAGAAGCAAAGTAAAAACTTTGAAAATGACAAATAATGTTTAACACGTGAACTTTCATCAGTGAAGTGAGGCAAGTGCTCCGGAAGTGGAAGCATCTCCTGTTAACGCGAGCTCCACCCGCAACGTGTGTATTCAAAATTGAGCCTAAAAACACTATTTTTTCTTTCTGAATTGAAAAAACCCCAAAATATTCCGATAATTAATTAAAAAATGAACTGGAAACCATTTTTAAAAAGGTATTATCAGTATAGAAAACAGTAAGATGATTAGCTAACGGTCTACTGTTATCTGAAATGTGTTCACTTTTACTCAGTAATACTCAACACAATTCAAGATCAATCTAGAATGACACAGAATTGATTTTATCGAGGTTAACAGTTCACATAAGGTTACATGAAGTGAGTAGGTAATCTCAGTAGTGTTCACTTTGCTGTTTACATTTAGAGTTCAAACGAAAGAGAGGCAAATAAATTAAACTGAGGCTTTAAGGTTTACATAAGGTTATACCAACTATGATAGGACGAGTCCAAGTCTATCGTAATTAATAAAAATATAATTAGCGATTAAATGCTATTAACGGTAAACGTTAATCAAATAAAAACGGTTAGAATTTTACCCTAAAGGTCTGTAAAATTCCAAAAGCACAATCTATATATTATTCTCGTCTAAATTAGAAAATCGGATATATGATGAATTTAAATTCAAATTTAAATGTATCCACACGATGCGGTCACCAATATTTTCTATGGGGATGGACACCGATATTGAAGGCGATATCTAATTCAAAGCATTATTTATGGCATATTTGGATAAAATTAGAATGACCAAAATTCATGAATAAGTTTAAAACGTTTTTAACATTTTGACTATTTCTAGCAGAGTAAGTTTAAAAATATGAATTTTGTAAAAGACTGTTCAAGGTACCGATGGCTGTGCACGTAACGTGCTTGTAACACTATAACATATTTTTTTCTAATCTCAAAGTTGTGAGTTCAAATCCCGGGTTCTAAAACTTTTTTCCCTCATTTTCTTTTCTTAAATGATTATATTTATATATGATTTTATCCACTTAACGTATTTTTATTTTTACTATTTCATATATACATTTAAAAATTTAAACGAATTTAAAGCTTAAAACGGATGTTTACTGATAAAGAAAAGGCGTTAATCAGGCGTGACATTGATGTTTTTAAGGCCCCAAATGATCCAAAACAAAATTAGTCATAAAAACATTGATGGAAGCATTGCAATCATAATTAACAGAATAAATATGAACATACCGATCATTATCATATTTAGCATATAGTTTCTTAAACTACATTGAAATTATGCTTACTTAACTACATTGAAAACACTTTTAGAAATTCTTACATTTTTAAGAAGCAATTGACTAATTCTGGTTTATTTTTGTAGTGATAGCAAGGAATACAAAAATCAGGGGATAAACATTTATCCGCTTATCATTGAAATTACCAAACGTTTCATATTTTCGTCTACGGTCTAATAAGAAAATAAGTCAGTGAAAATAGCCATGGCAACATAAGTCAACCTATCGCTTTCGTGTTTTGCATTTTTAGTGAGAAAACATATATATAATGAAAAAGTGGATCTAAATATTTGTTAAAATAGCAGATTCACAATCGGTGTTGAAGTAATACGAAACTGCATGAATATTTCGGCATCTGATTTAGAGGCCCCTTAACAGCTTTTCGTAATGCCATTTTAGGACGTGTGTTTAAATTCATTTATCTTGAAACGAGATGATCATGCTATCATTTTCGTTGCATAAATAAAGGTCATTTGAATGTTCTTTAAATGCTATAATGTTTTTCAGACTAATTAATTCATGAATGTATCGTATTTCGGCTTGAAAATGCACATTACAAGTATTTTTTGGACAATTTTGTAATGAGTTACGTTTCCTTGTCTTTGACGACCATTTTGGTTCTCATTTTGACAATATTTGATATGCGTTAGATATCTTCTAATCTTAGATCTTTAACAAACCAAAAATATGCACCATATTTCCAATAACATTGAAATTATTAAATTTGATATGTGTACTCGAGTTTTTCGAGTTGGAAAATGCAGAAAATTGTTGAGTGAGTCCTTAAGCACGATAGTTAACTAGGTGTTCTAAACATCCAATGATATACTGAGTATATTAAACTTGTCATGGTGTAAATTCAACACATACGTTCCAGTAATTGAATGCAGATAATCATAAATAGCGTATCATCTTTATTCGTGAGGCAGAATCTGTAATCAAAAATTAACATACTTATCTATGTCCGAACCATAATCCAGAAGCAAAGTAAAAACTTTGAAAATGACAAATAATGTTTAACACGTGAACTTTCATCAGTGAAGTGAGGCAAGTGCTCCGGAAGTGGAAGCATCTCCTGTTAACCGGAGCTCCACCCGCAACGTGTGTATCAAAATTGAGCCTAAAAAACACTATTTTTCTTTCTGAATTGAAAAAACCCCAAAATATTCCGATAATTAATTAAAAAAATGAACTGGAAACCATTTTAAAAAGGTATTATCAGTATAGAAAACAGTAAGATGATTAGCTAACGGTCTACTGTTATCTGAAATGTGTTCACTTTTACTCAGTAATACTCAACACAATTCAAGATCAATCTAGAAGACACAGAATTGATTTTATCGAGGTTAACAGTTCACATAAGGTTACATGAAGTGAGTAGGTAATCTCAGTAGTGTTCACTTTGCTGTTTACATTTTAGAGTTCAAAACGAAAGAGAGGCAAATAAATTAAACTGAGGCTTTAAGGTTTACTAAGGTTATACCAACTATGATAGGACGAGTCCAAGTCTATCGTAATTAATAAAAATATAATTAGCGATTAAATGACTATTAACGGTAAACGTTAATCAAATAAAAACGGTTAGAATTTTACCTAAAGGTCTGTAAAATTCCAAAAGCACAATCTATATATTATTCTCGTCTAAATTAGAAAATCGGATATATGATGAATTTAAAATTCAAATTTAAATGTATCCACACGATTGCGGTCACCAATAATTTTCTATGGGGATGGACACCGATATTGAAGGCGATATCTAATTCAAAGCATTATTTATGGCATATTTGGATAAAATTAGAATGACCAAAATTCATGAAATAAAGTTTAAAACGTTTTTAACATTTTGACTATTTTCTAGCAGAGTAAGTTTAAAATATGAATTTGTAAAAGACTGTTCAAGGTACCGATGGCTGTGCACGTAACGTGCTTGGTAACACTATAACATTATTTTTCTAATCTCAAAGTTGTGAGTTCAAATCCCGGGTTCTAAAACTTTTTTCCCTCATTTTCTTTTTCTTAAATGATTATATTATATATGATTTTATCCACTTAACGTATTTTTATTTTTACTATTTCATATATACATTAAAAAATTTAAACGAATTTAAAGCTTAAAACGGATGTTTACTGATAAAGAAAAGGCGTTAATCAGGCGTGACATTGATGTTTTAAGGCCCCAATGATCCAAAACAAAATTAGTCATAAAAACATTAATGGAAGCATTGCAATCATAATTAACAGAATAAATATGAACATACGATCATTATCATATTTAGCATATGAGTTTCTTAACTACATTGAAATTATGCTTACTTAACTACATTGAAAACACTTTTAGAAATTCTAACATTTTTAAGAAGCAATTGACTAATTCTGGTTTATTTTTGTAGTGATAGCAAGGAATACAAAATCAGGGGATAAACATTTATCCGCTTATCATTGAAATTACCAAACAGTTTCATATTTTCGTCTACGGTCTAATAAGAAAATAAGTCAGTGAAAATAGCCATGGCAACATAAGTCAACCTATCGTTTTCGTGTTTTGCATTTTTAGTGAGAAAACAATATATATAATGAAAAAGTGGATCTAAATATTTGTTAAAATAGCAGATTCACAAATCGGTGTTGAAGTAATACGAAACTGCATGAATATTTCGGCATCTGATTTAGAGGCCCCTTAACAGCTTTTCGTAATGCCATTTTAGGACGTGTGTTTAAATTCATTTATCTTGAAAACGAGATGATCATGCTATCATTTTCGTTGCATAAATAAAGGTCAGTTTGAATGTTCTTTTAAATGCTATAATGTTTTTCAGACTAATTAATTCCTGAATGTATCGTATTTCGGCTTGAAAATGCACATTACAAGTATTTTTGGACAATTTTGTAATGAGTTACGTTTCCTTGTCTTTGACGACCATTTTGGTTCTCATTTTGACAATATTTGATATGCGTTAGATATCTTCTAATCTTAGATCTTTAACAAACCAAAAATATGCACCATATTTCCATAACATTGAAATTATTAAAATTTGATATGTGTACTCGAGTTTTTCGAGTTGGAAAATGCAGAAAATTGTTGAGTGAGTCCTTAAGCACGATAGTTAACTAGGTGTTCTAAACATCCAATGATATACTGAGTATATTTAAACTTGTCATGGTGTAAATTCAACACATACGTTCCAGTAATTGAATGCAGATAATTCATAAATAGCCTATCATCTTTATTCGTGAGGCAGAATCTGTAATCAAAAATTAACATACTTATCTATGTCCGAACCATAATCCAGAAGCAAAGTAAAAACTTTGAAAATGACAAATAATGTTTAACACGTGAACTTTCATCAGTGAAGTGAGGCAAGTGCTCCGGAAGTGGAAGCATCTCCTGTTAACCGGAGCTCCACCCGCAACGTGTGTATTCAAAATTGAGCCTAAAAACACTATTTTTCTTTCTGAATTGAAAAAACCCCAAAATATTCCGATAATTAATTAAAAAAATGAACTGGAAACCATTTTTAAAAAGGTATTATCAGTATAGAAAACAGTAAGATGATTAGCTAACGGTCTACTGTTATCTGAAATGTGTTCACTTTTACTCAGTAATACTCAACACAATTCAAGATCAATCTAGAATGACACAGAATTGATTTTATCGAGGTTAACAGTTCACATAAGGTTACATGAAGTGAGTAGGTAATCTCAGTAGTGTTCACTTTGCTGTTTACATTTTAGAGTTCAAACGAAAGAGAGGCAAATAAATTAAACTGAGGCTTTAAGGTTTACATAAGGTTATACCAACTATGATAGGACGAGTCCAAGTCTATCGTAATTAATAAAAATATAATTAGCGATTAAATGACTATTAACGGTAAACGTTAATCAAAAAAAACGGTTAGAATTTTACCTAAAGGTCTGTAAAATTCCAAAAGCACAATCTATATATTATTCTCGTCTAAATTAGAAAATCGGATATATGATGAATTTAAAATTCAAATTTAAATGTATCCACACGATTGCGGTCACCAATAATTTTCTATGGGGATGGACACCGATATTGAAGGCGATATCTAATTCAAAGCATTATTATGGCATATTTGGATAAAATTAGAATGACCAAAATTCATGAAATAAAGTTTAAAACGTTTTTAACATTTTGACTATTTCTAGCAGAGTAAGTTTAAAATATGAATTTGTAAAAGACTGTTCAAGGTACCGATGGCTGTGCACGTAACGTGCTTGGTAACACTATAACATATTTTTTTCTAATCTCAAAGTTGTGAGTTCAAATCCCGGGTTCTAAAACTTTTTTCCCTCATTTTCTTTTTCTTAAATGATTATATTTATATATGATTTTATCCACTTAACGTATTTTTATTTTTACTATTTCATATATACATTTAAAAATTTAAACGAATTTAAAGCTTAAAACGGATGTTTACTGATAAAGAAAAGGCGTTAATCAGGCGTGACATTGATGTTTTAAGGCCCCAAATGATCCAAAACAAAATTAGTCATAAAAACATTGATGGAAGCATTGCAATCATAATTAACAGAATAAATATGAACATACCGATCATTATCATATTTAGCATATGAGTTTCTTAACTACATTGAAATTATGCTTACTTAACTACATTGAAAACACTTTTAGAAATTCTTACATTTTTAAGAAGCAATTGACTAATTCTGGTTTATTTTTGTAGTGATAGCAAGGAATACAAAATCAGGGGATAAACATTTATCCGCTTATCATTGAAATTACCAAACAGTTTCATATTTTCGTCTACGGTCTAATAAGAAAATAAGTCAGTGAAAATAGCCATGGCAACATAAGTCAACCTATCGCTTTCGTGTTTTGCATTTTTAGTGAGAAAACAATATATATAATGAAAAAGTGGATCTAATATTTGTTAAAATAGCAGATTCACAAATCGGTGTGAAGTAATACGAAACTGCATGAATATTTCGGCATCTGATTTAGAGGCCCCTTAACAGCTTTTCGTAATGCCATTTTAGGACGTGTGTTTAAATTCATTTATCTTGAAAACGAGATGATCATGCTATCATTTTCGTTGCATAAATAAAGGTCAGTTTGAATGTTCTTTTAAATGCTATAATGTTTTTCAGACTAATTAATTCATGAATGTATCGTATTTCGGCTTGAAAATGCACATTACAAGTATTTTTGGACAATTTTGTAATGAGTTACGTTTCCTTGTCTTTGACGACCATTTTGGTTCTCATTTTGACAATATTTGATATGCGTTAGATATCTTCTAATCTTAGATCTTTAACAAACCAAAAATATGCACCATATTTCCAATAACATTGAAATTATTAAAATTTGATATGTGTACTCGAGTTTTTCGAGTTGGAAAATGCAGAAAATTGTTGAGTGAGTCCTTAAGCACGATAGTTAACTAGGTGTTCTAAACATCCAATGATATACTGAGTATATTTAAACTTGTCATGGTGTAAATTCAACACATACGTTCCAGTAATTGAATGCAGATAATTCATAAATAGCCTATCATCTTTATTCGTGAGGCAGAATCTGTAATCAAAAATTAACATACTTATCTATGTCCGAACCATAATCCAGAAGCAAAGTAAAAACTTTGAAAATGACAAATAATGTTTAACACGTGAACTTTCATCAGTGAAGTGAGGCAAGTGCTCCGGAAGTGGAAGCATCTCCTGTTAACCGGAGCTCCACCCGCAACGTGTGTATTCAAAATTGAGCCTAAAAACACTATTTTTCTTTCTGAATTGAAAAAACCCCAAAATATTCCGATAATTAATTAAAAAAATGAACTGGAAACCATTTTTAAAAAGGTATTATCAGTATAGAAAACAGTAAGATGATTAGCTAACGGTCTACTGTTATCTGAAATGTGTTCACTTTACTCAGTAATACTCAACACAATTCAAGATCAATCTAGAATGACACAGAATTGATTTTATCGAGGTTAACAGTTCACATAAGGTTACATGAAGTGAGTAGGTAATCTCAGTAGTGTTCACTTTGCTGTTTACATTTAGAGTTCAAACGAAAGAGAGGCAAATAAATTAAACTGAGGCTTTAAGGTTTACATAAGGTTATACCAACTATGATAGGACGAGTCCAAGTCTATCGTAATTAATAAAAATATAATTAGCGATTAAATGACTATTAACGGTAAACGTTAATCAAATAAAAACGGTTAGAATTTTACCTAAAGGTCTGTAAAATTCCAAAAGCACAATCTATATATTATTCTCGTCTAAATTAGAAAATCGGATATATGATGAATTTAAAATTCAAATTTAAATGTATCCACACGATTGCGGTCACCAATAATTTTCTATGGGGATGGACACCGATATTGAAGGCGATATCTAATTCAAAGCATTATTTATGGCATATTTGGATAAAATTAGAATGACCAAAATTCATGAAATAAAGTTTAAAACGTTTTTAACATTTTGACTATTTCTAGCAGAGTAAGTTTAAAATATGAATTTGTAAAAGACTGTTCAAGGTACCGATGGCTGTGCACGTAACGTGCTTGGTAACACTATAACATATTTTTTCTAATCTCAAAGTTGTGAGTTCAAATCCCGGGTTCTAAAACTTTTTTCCCTCATTTTCTTTTTCTGAAATGATTATATTTATATAGATTTTATCCACTTAACGTATTTTTATTTTTACTATTTCATATATACATTTAAAAATTTAAACGAATTTAAAGCTTAAAACGGATGTTTACTGATAAAGAAAAGGCGTTAATCAGGCGTGACATTGATGTTTTAAGGCCCCAAATGATCCAAACAAAATTAGTCATAAAAACATTGATGGAAGCATTGCAATCATAATTAACAGAATAAATATGAACATACCGATCATTATCATATTTAGCATATGAGTTTCTTAACTACATTGAAATTATGCTTACTTAACTACATTGAAAAACACTTTTAGAAATTCTTACATTTTTAAGAAGCAATTGACTAATTCTGGTTTATTTTGTAGTGATAGCAAGGAATACAAAATCAGGGGATAAACATTTATCCGCTTATCATTGAAATTACCAAACAGTTTCATATTTTCGTCTACGGTCTAATAAGAAAATAAGTCAGTGAAAATAGCCATGGCAACATAAGTCAACCTATCGCTTTCGTGTTTTGCATTTTTAGTGAGAAAACAATATATATAATGAAAAGTGGATCTAAATATTTGTTAAAATAGCAGATTCACAAATCGTGTTGAAGTAATACGAAACTGCATGAATATTTCGGCATCTGATTTAGAGGCCCCTTAACAGCTTTTCGTAATGCCATTTTAGGACGGTGTTTAAATTCATTTATCTTGAAAACGAGAAGAACATGCTATCATTTTCGTTGCATAAATAAAGGTCAGTTTGAATGTTCTTTTAAATGCTATAATGTTTTTCAGACTAATTAATTCATGAATGTATCGTATTTCGGCTTGAAAATGCACATTACAAGTATTTTTGGACAATTTTGTAATGAGTTACGTTTCCTTGTCTTTGACGCCCATTTTGGTTCTCATTCTGACAATATTTGACATATGTTATATATCTTCTAATCTTAGATCTTTAACAAACCAAAAATATGCACCATATTTCCAATAACATTGAAATTATTAAAATTTGATATGTGTACTCGAGTTTTTCGAGTTGGAAAATGCAGAAAATTGTTGAGTGAGTTCTTAAGCACGATAGTTAACTAGGTGTTCTAAACATCCAATGATATACTGAGTATATTTAAACTTGTCATGGTGTAAATTCAACACATACGTTCCAGTAATTGAATGCAGATAATTCATAAATAGCGTACCATCTTTATTCGTGAGGCAGAATCTGTAATCAAGAATTAACATACTTATCTATGTCCGAACCATAATCCAGAAGCAAAGTAAAAACTTTGAAAATGACAAATATGTTTAACACGTGAACTTTCATCAGTGAAGTGAGGCAAGTGCTCCGGAAGTGAAGCATCTCCTGTTAACCGGAGCTCCACCCGCAACGTGTGTATTCAAAATTGAGCCTAAAAACACTATTTTTCTTTCTGAATTGAAAAAACCCCAAAATATTCCGATAATTAATTAAAAAAAATGAACTGGAAACCATTTTTTAAAAGGTATTATCAGTATAGAAAACAGTAAGATGGGTAGCTAACGGTCTACTGTTATCTGAAATGTGTTCACTTTTACTCAGTAATACTCAACACAATTCAAGATCAATCTAGAATGACTTAGAATTGATTTTATCGAGGTTAACAGTTCACATAAGGTTACATGAAGTGAGTAGGTAATCTCAGTAGTGTTCACTTTGCTGTTTACATTTTAGAGTTCAAACGAAAGAGAGGCAAATAAATTAAACTGAGGCTTTAAGGTTTACATAAGGTTATACCAACTATGATAGGACGAGTCCAAGTCTATCGTAATAATAAAAATATAATTAGCGATTAAATGACTATTAATGGTAAACGTTAATCAAATAAAAACGGTTAGAATTTTACCTAAAGGTCTGTAAAATTCCAAAAGCACAACCTATATATTATCCTCGTCTAAATTAGAATATCAGATATATGATGAATTTAAAATTCAAATTTAAATGTATCCACACGATTGCGGTCACCAATAATTTTCTATGGGGATGGACACCGATATTGAAGGCGATATCTAATTCAAAGCATTATTTATGGCATATTTGGATAAAATTAGAATGACCAAAATTCCTGAAATAAAGTTTAAAACGTTTTTAACATTTTGACTATTTCTAGCAGAATAAGTTTAAAATATGAATTTGTAAAACATTGTTCAAGGTACCGATGGCTGTGCACGTAACGTGCTTGGTAACACTAACATATTTTTTCTAATCTCAAAGTTGTGAGTTCAAATCCCGGGTTCTAAAACTTTTTTCCCTCATTTTCTTTTTCTTAAATGATTATATTATTTATATATGATTTTATCTACTTAACGTATTTTTATTTTTACTATTTCATATATGCATTTAAAAATTTAAACGAATTTAAAGCTTAAAACGGATGTTTACTGATAAAGAAAAGGCGTTAATCAGGCGTGACATTGATGTTTTAAGGCCCCAAATGATCCAAAACAAAATTAGTCATAAAAACATTGATGGAAGCATTGCAATCATAATTAACAGAATAAATATAAACATACCGATCATTATCATATTTAGCATATGAGTTTCTTAACTACATTGAAATTATGCTTACTTAACTACATTGAAAACACTTTTAGAAATTCTAACATTTTTAAGAAGCAATTGACTAATTCTGGTTTATTTTTGTAGTGATAGCAAGGAATACAAAATCAGGGGATAAACATTTATCCGCTTATCATCGAAATTACCAAACAGTTTCATATTTTCGTCTACGGTCTAATAAGAAAATAGGTCAGTGAAAATAGCCATGGCAACATAAGTCAACCTATCGCTTTCGTGTTTTGCATTTTTAGTGAGAAAACAATATATATAATGAAAAAGTGGATCTAAATATTTGTTAAAATAGCAGATTCACAAATCGGTGTTGAAGTAATACGAAACTGCATGAATATTTCGGCATCTGATTTAGAGGCCCCTTAACAGCTTTTCGTAATGCCATTTTAGGACGTGTGTTTAAATTCATTTATCTTGAAAACGAGAAGAACATGCTATCATTTTCGTTGCATAAATAAAGGTCAGTTTGAATGTTCTTTTAAATGCTATAATGTTTTTCAGACTAATTAATTCATGAATGTATCGTATTTCGGCTTGAAAATGCACATTACAAGTATTTTTGGACAATTTTGTAATGAGTTACGTTTCCTTGTCTTTGACGCCCATTTTGGTTCTCATTTTGACAATATTTGATATGCGTTAGATATCTTCTAATCTTAGATCTTTATCAAACTAAAAATATGCACCATATTTCCAATAACATTGAAATTATTAAAATTTGATATGTGTACTCGAGTTTTTCGAGTTGGAAAATGCAGAAAATTGTTGAGTGAGTCCTTAAGCACGATAGTTAACTAGGTGTTCTAAACATCCAATGATATACTGAGTATATTTAAACTTGTCATGGTGTAAATTCAACACATACGTTCCAGTAATTGAATGCAGATAATTCATAAATAGCGTATCATCTTTATTCGTGAGGCAGAATCTGTAATCAAGAATTAACATACTTATCTATGTCCGAACCATAATCCAGAAGCAAAGTAAAAACTTTGAAAATGACAAATAATGTTTAACACGTGAACTTTCATCAGTGAAGTGAGGCAAGTGCTCCGGAAGTGGAAGCATCTCCTGTTAACCGGAGCTCCACCCGCAACGTGTGTATTCAAAATTGAATTTATTTGGATAAAAAATAGAATGACCAAAATTCCTGAAAAACAAAATTAGTCATAAAAACATTGATGGAAGCATTGCAATCATAATTAACAGAATAAATATGAACATACCGATCATTATCATATTTAGCATATGAGTTTCTTAACTACCTTGAAATTATGCTTACTTAACTACATTGAAAACACTTACTTGCATTTTTTTGAGAAAACAATATATAGAATGAAAGAGTAGATATTTTTGGAGAGGAAATGTTGAAGAAATATGAAATTTTATAAATATGTCGGCCTTCTTTTGGTGATTAATATACTTGTCATTAAATAACTGAATCAATTTTCTGTCAACCATTCACTTATTTCTAGTAAACATTTGATCGGACTGCTGGTCAAGACTACTAAGGGGGTCTCCATAATGCTTACCGTTACCATTGTTCATAAATAAACCTTCACTCATATATTGTATTATCGATTGTGACTGATAAAACCTAATTTACTTTGAGAGTTGTCTCTCTTTACTCCCCAATTGTTAGCGACATACATCATTTGTAAATGACAGTATGATGATTAAGTCCATATAAATGTTAACGCCACCTCTGGATACCATGGTTGGAATGCTATGTCGAAAATTAAGTCCCTAACAATGTAAACCTCACCTCTGGATTGCATAATTGCAATACGATGTCGAAAATTAAGTCCCTAACAATGTAAACCTCACCTCTGGATTCCATAATTGCAGTACTATCTCGAAAATTAAGTCCCTAACAATGTAAACCTCACCTCTGGATTCCATAATTGCAGTACTATCTCGAAAATTAAGTCCCTATCAATGTAAACCTCACCTCTGGATACCATGATGACATTACTATGTTCCTCTAAATACCATGATGACATTACTATGTTGATGATAAAGTCTCTATCAATGTAAACCTCACCTCTGGATACCATGATGACATTACTATGTTCCTCTAAATACCATGATGACATTACTATGTTGATGATAAAGTCTCTATCAATGTAAGCCTCACCTCTGGATACCATGATGGTAATACAATCATCTTCTGAAATCATTAGTCTACAGTACATCTAGAATGTTTTGTGATCCTTCTGAAAATACAGATTTTATTTTTGTGTGTTTTGTGATCCTTCTGAAAATACAGATTTTATTTTTATGTATTTTATTAAATATATACTAAACGATAAATAATCTAGAATGAACCAAATATTATCTCTCTAGAAATCAGTGAGGAGATATACCAGTATACTCCGTCCCTCCGTCTGTATGTGCCCACAGTCACACTTTTTGTCCGGACACGTTCTCTTATACCTTCTACCAGATGTTGATGAAACTTTACAGGAATGATAACTAAGTGGATGGTGTGGTTGTGCATACCTTTTCCTTTTTCGGTTCAATGATTGTTTTAAGAGTAATGGTGCTTTTCATTTTCCATCATTATTCCTTTTTAAGACGAATTCTCCTATTTACATCATCTATCAGATCATATATTGATGAATCTATACTGTCGCAGGTGTAATTTTGTACATTGTGTTCTTGTTCTGGTTCAATGATTTTATGGCCCTTTCAATTTTTTCATTCTGCATTAGCATTAGATATCTGTAATTCCTTTCATAATTTAAGGAAAACTCGGAAGTTATGATTAGCGTGATGTATAGCTGTGCGTATCGTCTTTCTTGTTCTAGTTACATGGTATTTATAGGAATACCTGATTATAATTTAATGAAGCTTGCAAGGAAGGTTACACATAATGTATAGATATGTATTTTTCTGGTTCAACATTTTCAGGTTGTTATGGCCCTAAATGGCAAAGTTGTGTCCCTTTGAAAGTTTAGTATTTGTTACAGTAGTTCATAATTGTTTTAACTCAGATTGCTATTATGCAAAGTATTTTTAGATTATCAAGACCACAAACATTGCAGTATTTTTTCTAATACTTTTATGATGTGAATATATTTCCTCTGAATTTATATTATGTTCTTAAAAGTGATAACACAGTAGTCTGAATTAAAAACAAACATACCAGTCCATGTCCAAATCACAATCCCAAAGCAAAGTAAAAACAAACATACCAGTCCATGTCCAAATCACAATCCCAAAGCAAAGTAAAAACAAACATACCAGTCCATGTCCAAATCACAATCCCAAAGCAATGTAAGAACAAACATATCAGTCCATGTCCTAATAACAATCCCAAAGCAATGTAAGAACAAACATATCAGTCCATATCCAAATCACAATCCCAAAGCAAAGTAAAAACAAACATACCAGTCCATGTCCAAATCACAATCTCAAAGCAATGTAAGAACAAACATACCAGTCCATGTCTAAAGCACAATCCCAAAGCAAAGTAAAAACAAACATACCAGTCCATGTCCAAAGCACAATCCCAAAAGCAAAGTAAAAACAAACATACCAGTTCATATCCAAAGCACAATCCCAAAAGCAAAGTAAAAACAAACATACCAGTTCATGTCCAAATCACAATCCCAAAACCAAAGTAAAAACAAACATACAAGTCCATGTCCAATTCACAATCCCAAAGCAAAGTAAAAACAAACATACCAGTCTATGTCCAAATCACAATCCCAAAAGCAAAGTAAAAACAAACATACCAGTCCATGTCCAAATCACAATCCCAAAGCAAAGTAAAAACAAACATACCAGTCTATGTCCAAAGCACAATCCCAAAGCAAAGTAAAAACAAACATACCAGTCCATGTCCAAATCACAATCCCAAAGCAAAGTAAAAACAAACATACCAGTCCATGTCCAAATCACAATCCCAAAAGCAAAGTAAAAACAAACAAACCAGTCCATGTCCAAAGCACAATCCCAAAGCAAAATAAAACAAACATACCAGTCCATGTCCAAAGCACAATCCCAAAAGCAAAGTAAAAACTAACATACCAGTCCATGTCCAAAGCACAATCCCAAAGCAAAGTAAAAACAAACATACCAGTCCATGTCCAAAGCACAATCCCAAAAGCAAAGTAAAAACAAACATACCAGTTCATATCCAAAGCACAATCCCAAAAGCAAAGTAAAAACAAACATACCAGTTCATGTCCAAATCACAATCCCAAAAGCAAAGTAAAAACAAACATACCAGTTCATGTCCAATTCACAATCCCAAAGCAAAGTAAAAACAAACATACCAGTCCATGTCCAAATCACAATCCCAAAAGCAAAATAAAAACAAACATACCAGTCCATGTCCAAATCACAATCCCAAAGCAAAGTAAAAACAAACATACCAGTCCATGTCCAAATCACAATCCCAAAAGCAAAGTAAAAACAAACAAACCAGTCCATGTCCAAAGCACAATCCCAAAGCAAAATAAAAACAAACATACCAGTCCATGTCCAAAGCACAATCCCAAAAGCAAAGTAAAAACTAACATACCAGTCCATGTCCAAAGCACAATCCCAAAGCAAAGTAAAAACAAACATACCAGTCCATGTCCAAAGCACAATCCCAAAAGCAAAGTAAAAACAAACATACCAGTTCATATCCAAAGCACAATCCCAAAAGCAAAGTAAAAACAAACATACCAGTTCATGTCCAAAGCACAATCCCAAAAGCAAAGTAAAAACAAACATACCAGTTCATGTCCAATTCACAATCCCAAAGCAAAGTAAAAACAAACATACCAGTCCATGTCCAAATCACAATCCCAAAAGCAAAATAAAAACAAACATACCAGTCCATGTCCAAATCACAATCCCAAAGCAAAGTAAAAACAAACATACCAGTCCATGTCCAAATCACAATCCCAAAGCAAAGTAAAAACAAACATACCAGTTCATGTTCAAATCACAACCCCAAAAGCAAAGTAAAGAAAAACATATTAATTTACGTCCAAATCACAATCCCAAAGCAAACTAAAAACTTTGTACTGTGCAAATTAAATTAAACACGTGAACTTCCACCAGGGAAGTAAAGTCGAGTGCTACGGGAGAGTAAGCTATTCCTGTTTAGCTAGCTACATCAGCCACGTGCGTAATTAAATTGAGAATGAAAGGAATATAGAACTATGGGACATCAAACATATCCAAGGTAATTTTGGATACAATCGAAGATATCATACTTAACAACAATATTGTGATGACGACCGTGAAACTTTTTGAAGTTCTTGCGTCAACAATTTATTTGAAAACAAATTGTTGAATGTGTTTTATGATTAAATTAAAAAAGTGGTATATAACAGGGAATAAGATTCACCATAGCGTATTAATTGTTAAACGATTACACCATAAGCAGAAGAAAAATTAGGTATATTGCTGCATAGAAAAGGAAAGTTGACAATAGACATTGAAATCATTACGTTTGTTATACAGCTTCAAATGTATGTAGCCTTTTATTGGCGTCATTATTGAGGTATAAGTCTAAATAGGAACAAGTGTAGGATTGTTAAGAAACAGAACGTCATCTATATATCTATATGAGTAGTTGAATGATTTGCCGACAGTCTTCTCTCAAGATCTACCAAGGTTTTACATAAAATCTGCTTCATACGAATAAGGAAAAACATCAAAAAGCAATGGTGAACAGTTTTCGCCCTTTGGTATACCGAATGTTTGTTTGATTTATATTAAAACAAAACAAATATGATATCTATCAAAATCTCTACATATTTCATTGATGGTGTGACTGAAAGTTCTTGATGTAAAAAGTCTTAAATAATTGTGATTTACAGATTTTAGTTTTTCACAATTTTATCACTCATTTTGTTCATAAAATCAAGGCACAAAGAAGTCTTGTTGTACGGCTACCAACAAAAACCTGTTTACCATATTAAATTAAAGCTTTGAATGAAAAAGTTTATGTGAAAATATGGTATTTGAACTATTTACTCAATTTCACGAGAGAAAAAAATGTTGTAAACATACATTTATTAGTTTTTTTACTGTGGTTTGATAGCTCATAAACACAATATATTTATAATACAACTCTTATTTATGTTTTGTTAAAAACTGAAAACCTTTATTTAACTGGTATGTGTTTGTATCAATAAAAAGTTCACCTCCAGTTTGCTTTTAGAAAAAAAGTTGAGAGTTCCTTTAAGAATGAAAGTGCCCGTACAGAGTTACTTTAGGTTTACAAGTTTAAGTTCAAGGCCTAAATATTTTTATAAAGTAGTGCTGTAAAGTGTTCATTTTAGAAGATAATTGTTTTTATATGAACTTCTGTCATATGAAATTTATTTATATATGTAGTCCCAAAGAACCCAATTAAAATGCCAAAGAAACATAGCCTGATTTTTTAGTTGAGTTGAGTAATGGTGTTTAACGTCCCAGTCAAGAATATTTCACTTATATCGAGACGTCGCCAGCTATAGGCGAAGGTGCAGAAATTTTGCCTGTGCGTTGCGCTGATGGCATTATACAGCAGGGTTCTTTAACGTGCCAAGCCCACCGTGACACGGGACCTCGTTTATTTTAAGTTCCCATCCGAAAGAACCGTGACTTTTATTTCGTAATGCCGAGTGCTTGTCGAAAGAACACTCACTACCCACTTTCAAGTCTTGGGTCAGACCCTGCCGGGGATCGAACCCACGACCTCCTACATACGGAGCGAGCACTCTACCAACTGAGCTACCGCAGTGGTTTTGTTACATCTCCTGTGTATGGTGACCAATTGATTCGCTAATAAATGTAAAAAAGGAAAGTATCCAGCAATATGATACAAATCACTCGCACTAAAAAACGAACAATATAGATAAAATACAACACACGATATAAACTTTTAATTGTTGTATTTACGCTCAGTGCAAATGCACAAAGATGGCCGAATTAACGCTACGCGAAACATATATAATGGTCAGCAGCAAACAATTAAAGTGCTGGAATCGGGACTATCATTTTTGTTTTATTTTTGTGATGGAAATCTTTGTTTATCAAAGCGAGAAAAGACATCTGTCGTTGACGTATTTAGGAGAGCACGGGAGCTTGTCCGTAGATACATGACGAATACAATTGTACCCACAACGGCGCAACAAAGACAGCTCCATATTGGACCCAGAGTAACATAACTTAGTCTCTTTTGAATTAAACTTCAAAAGTCGTTAGAGGTCATCGCTGGTTCTTGATTGTGATAAACTATAGACACAACTAGGCAGTGTTTTATACGATCTCATAGGCGTAGGAGGGTTTTTAATAGGGGGGGGGCAAACCGAAGCTAAGTCTATGTCGTGTCGCAGGCAGGACCTCGTGCTTGAGGCACGAGGCGGGGAGAGTATGAGAGGGGTGCTAAACCCCTCGCATAAATTTTCAAAACTAAGTCCTGTCTAGACGCATTTTCAATGTATTTTGCAGCGTTTTGATAGGTTAAAATACTGTGATATCAAGGCAAGATTATATAAAATAACCGTACATGACACAAGTTCCATAATCAACCCTCTCATTGGAGATGGATATGGGAGTACCCCGGAAAATTTTGCAGTGTCTGAGTGAGAGACTGAGAAGCGGTGAAATATTCAGACAAAATTGTACAAATAACTGCATGACATAAAGAGAGAGAGAGAGAGAGAGAGAGAGAGAGAGAGAGAGAGAGAGAGAGAGAGAGGCGAATCCAGAATTTTCGGAATGGGGGCGTACAATGTGAGAGCCGAAGACGCCCTTTTACAAGTATAATGATGAAATTGATAATTGATCGGTTACCAGATGGACATTTCCTGTTAAAGCTCTTGGTTTTTCTTTCTTTCTTTTTTTAGCACTTACACTATAAACATAAACTATGATACAATTTCACAAAAAATATTGCGGGGGCCTGCCCCCCCCCCCTTCTCTGACATGGGCCCCCCCCCCCCTCCTACGCCTATGGATCTGCCAGGAAATTAAGGCGATATCTAGACACTGAGCTCGAGAGAACCAATTGCAAGATGAAGGCTCTGGTCTGTCCCGGCCTTTCTCTTTAAAATTATTTTGGCTTAGTTTGCACTTTTAAAACATATATTTAAAATTACTCATTTAAAAAATTTCATTTATATTTAGCCAGTCTTTTAAATAAATATACTTTAACGAAATTCAAATAATAGTCGTACAATTAGATTACTTAACAAATGTTAATTGGACGAATTCCAATTAAAACATTTAATCATTGTAAATATAGTTACAAGAGAAATATTTTAATTTGACATGTACTGATGAATTACATCTGATGTCACTGCCGAGTAATTTGATAAGTTTGATTTATTTAGGAAAATTTCCAACACCCCCTACCCCCTCCGATTCTTGAATGTGTTCCACTGCACGTGCATGGTTGTTACAACAATGACATTGAAACAAACTTTCTGCACGCGCATTTGAAAAAAAGAAATGGTCACGTGGTTATTCCAATTATGCACAGCGACTTCATAGCTCATACGCAAGTGTTTGAAGCTGTAACTAGAACAAATGAAATATGAATAGTTAAACTTTAGTTGACGAAAGACCTTGAAAACATTACATCATTTAAATTAGTGCTTGCTTGATTAAATGTTTAAAACAACGTTAAAACAGCGTTTCTTTGTTTTTGAATGACGTTGAAAGGTAAACACAATATCTCACGGATAGCTATATATGTATGACCGTTAACACACCGAATAACCCGAATATTATCGTCACAAATCAATGAAAAATGAAAGTAAAATTTAACCATGACAAATTATACCTGCTCGTTTTATCACACAAAACTTACATTAATTCTGATAAGTTTTTCTCTCGTACTAAGTCTTTATTTAATCATGCCAAAACTTCAAGTAGAGTATTAATTACAATATCACTACGATCGTTTATCGAGATAAAATTCTGTAAAATATATACATTAAATTATTAAGTACAACAAAATGTAATCATTATTATAGTCTTTGATAAGATGAACATATCAAGTAAAACCAAACTATCGGTGGTAGCCCCACCCCGAACCCCAATTCATATTTTTATGATTTTGTCAAAGTTTTACCTATCCTATGCAATCTAGATTTTACCGAGAGAACTCCAACTGTAAAAATAGTTATGTGTAAAAAACCCCACATTTTTCAGCGTTTGTTGATACTGTTTTGCGCATTTTCGCCGAAGGTCTGTGATTTTCTCCTGGCACTCTGATTTCATTCATCATCCCAAAACTAATCTTCTAAATAATATTAATAATTATTATACATTTTTTATTCAAATAATCTGGACTGGTACTACATAGCGTACACATGTACTCTTTATGGGTTAAATCGGTGTAATTCATTTATACTTAATATCTCAATCAAAATTATTAAATGGATAAAATTTTACTTTTGATATTGCTTTTTAACCTACCCTTTACCTTGGAATTAAAAATTTACAGATATAAAACTTAATTTAATGAACCTTCACAAACAAAGTTGTCACGGACTGTATTACGTACACATGTACCCGTCATGATTTGTGAAGATGATGAGAAATTAATTTTAATTTGTGTTTAATGAACTAGATCACATTATACGGATGAAATTTTGGAACGTTCTAAATAATCAAATTGTCAAACTATTCAATAATCCTTTCACTTTCTTAAACTCTCCTATCTGTTAACATATAATTAGTTTGTTGTTATGGGAAGAATTCGCTAACACATCACTAATGCGTACGTATATATAAAAGGCTGAAGAGAACTTTTCTAAATAGTTATAAATATGGAAATATCACAATTTATGTATAAAAAAACGGTATTTTTTATAGCTTTTCCAAAAAGAAGATATCTTAAATTCATTATAAAAAGGGGGACCCCGTAGTAGAGAATACAAGTGATGTTATTAGTGTCTGATAAGTCAAAATAGCCAAGAGTATAACTATATTGCCACTTGACGCTAAAATAATAATAATAATAATAATAATAATAATAACTAGAGATTGTAACTGGGATACCAGTTACGTATGATTCCCCACCATCCATAAATAGTTTATGGCATATATCTGGTGAAAAGACCCAATTGGTGTAAAATTTTGTTGCCAATTTCATTACTGTGTCGCCAAAAAGGATCATACTTTTTGACACATACAACATTTGACGTAATACACTAATCGAGTCGGGTACCTGCATGTGCAGGTAGTCTTACATCAAAGTTACGACCCTTCATATATGAATTACAAGATTGAATAAAACAATAAATGAACAAGAGATGTTGTTGTTTAGTTATTAATCACCAGGTAAATTTTGTGATTTTCGCGTCACATGCGTTTTTAATGTTATGAATATATTGCCTTGATGTACGGTTACATTCTAAAGGCAGTTGTGTTTGAAGTACATTTGTACCGCGCCGACCTGGTAAACTAAAAAAAATCCTTCTTTGATTACTTTTTTAAATTTCTTTGAAAGTTAAAGTAGATTTAAATTAAAGTTTTCGGTTAGAAAAATCGTACATTGGAAGGCCTTCTCGGCATAGGAAGTGACGTTTTCAATGAATTTCATTAATAAGAAAACTCGTAACCCCTCTCAGGCCTCTGATTCGGCGTCGCCGCGTGTTACAATGAATGAACACGTATGGAGTTTGCGCTGGGCATCGCCAACATCGCCAATTGCGATTTTTTTTCTTTAACTGGCGACAAAAAAACGGCGCTTTGCGATTTTTCAAGGCTGGCCACAAGTTTTCAAAGTTCACCGGTATCTTGGTCACCAGTAATTAACAGGTGATAACACATTGATGCCAGTGACGGATCGGCGAGTGTCACTGAATAAACACAGTAATTAACGACTGGTCTTAAAGATGAGTTGATTAAGATCGTTGTCTTAGGTGTGAATGTAAGACCTTCTAATTATGGGCAATATAGGACCGTGTCGACATGCATGAGGATATACCTAGGTGCCCTCCCGATGTCGTCACAGTATAAACACCGATGGACTCGGAATTATTGTAAAATCCAAAAAAAATATAATAAAAGTTACCCTTTGTGATGTTTATTTAATATTTTTTAAAGTTATTGATTAATAATCGTGATTCAATGCGCAATACACATCGTATTTTAATTTCGCGACTTATATCGGTTATTCCTATATGTTTGAGGTTCATGTTAATAACGATATATCTACTCAGTCAAAATATATGAATTTTGTATTTGGCAATGTTCATGGAAATGGTACATTAATTGAAATGTTTACAACAAAATAATTATCCTATAATATACAAAATGGTAGTTATAATAAATTAATTTTATTTACAATTTTTGCCTTAATTTTACGAGTATGATTTCGGGAAAAATAAATATTGGTGCCTCATAGATCGTGATCACGACTAAGGGAACAAAATAGTTTTTAAAAATGTTCTAAATTTCATTTCAAATTTTAATATAATTCTCATCTTATGCATCACCATAGCGTCAATTTTCCAATATATTTCAACACACTATATAAAGTCCGGTTAAAGGACAAACGACATACCGGTCATTAGAAAGTGTCAGTCAGTAAAAGGAGAAATTTCATTGGTGTTAACTTAAAAAGTGGGCAGTCTTCTACTTCCACAGTCAGTGATTAACAGAATACCCCGAAGCCATTTCGACACGCTTAACCTTCTTCGATCTATCAAGGCAAATCGTATACACCATTCAGCTCATTGTGTAAGGTTTTAATAACAGGCGTGTGACGTGACAAGCTGTGGTTTTAAAAATCGCGAAGTTTTTGATGGTCACTAATGGATTAACTCATAGGTGAAAGCATTTGCTTGTATGATTAAAGTGTCGTAACCAGCTTATGTCCATTCAGAATTAGTTTCCCCGGGTATTTAACTACGTATTCAATTAAGCAATTTACACCCACCCACCTTCAAGATAACGAAAATGAACACGTCTTGATTATCTACACATACAACAGATTATTGGTACCAAATTTCATCTAAATCCATCAAGCCGTTCCCGAGATAGCTGCATCATATGGTCCTGGCGGAATAATAATAATAATAATAACTAGAGATTGTAACTGGGATACCAGTTACGTATGATTCCCCACCATCCATAAATTATCTGGTGAAAAGACCCTAGCAGGGTTAGCGCTGGGTTGTAAAAGTCTGTCGTCAAGGAAATCGCCAGTTGTAAAATTTTGTTGCCAATTTCTTACTGTGTCGCCAAAAAGGGTAAATCTTGTGATTTTCACGTCACATGCGTTTTTATGTTGTGTATATATTGCCTTGATGAACAATTACATTTTAAAGGCAGTTGTGTATAAAGAACATTTGTACCGCACCGACCTGGTAAACTAAAAAAATCATACCTTGATTGTTTTTTAAAATTTCTTTGAAAGTTAAAGTAGATTTGAATTAAAGTTTTCGGTTGAGAAAAATCGTACATTGGAAGGCCTTCTCGGCATAGGAAGTGACGTTTTCAATGAATTTTATTGAATAAGAAAACTCGTAGAACCCCTCTCAGGCCTCTGATTTGGCGTCGCCGCGTGTTACAAAGAATGAACACGTATGGGAGGATTTGCGCTGGGCATCGCTTACTGCGATTTTTTTCTTTAACTAGCGACAAAACACGGCGCTTTGCGATTTTTCTGGCCACAAGTTTTCAAAGTTCACCGGTATCTTGGTCACCAGTAATTAACAGGTGGATACACATTGAAGCCAGTGACGGATTGGCGAGTGTCACTGAATAAACACAGTAATTAACGACTGAGTTAAGATCATTGTCTTAGGTCCGAATGTAAGACCTTCTAATGATGGGCAGGTAGATCCAAGTAATATTGGAGCGTGTCGACACTGCCTGAGGATATACCCAGGTGCCTCCCGATGTCGTCAGACAGTATAAACACCCATGGACTCAGAATTATTGTAAAATCCAAAATAAAATATAATAAAAGTTACCCTTTGTGATGTTTATTTAATATTTTTTCTAAAAAGTTTATTGATTAATAATTGTGATTCAATGCGCAATACACATCATAGGAGGCCATCTGTTTGTATTTAATTACGCGACTTATATCGGTTATTCCTATATGTTTGAGGTTCATGATCATAACGATACATCTACTCAGTCAAAACATGTATGTTAACTCTGTGTATAGTGTGTTGAAATAGATCGACGCTGTATAAAAAGACCCCCTCTATTGAAAAAAACGTACTTTTCAACACGTTGAGGTACATATTAGTTTAGGTGTATTATACGGAATAAATCTCATATTGTTATTTCCGCATCTAAAAGACTCAGATCTTCATTGCTCTATAGATTATTTAGGTGTTTTTGATGCAAAAGAAATAAAGTCGACTCTCGTTAATTCGAAATCGGTTGAATCGAAATTTCGCTTAAATCGAAATGATACAAATGGTCCCGTCAGATCGCTATGTATTTCTATGTAAATTTGTTAGTTAATTCGATATGCCGAATTTGAAGCGAATTTTCAGTCCAAATTACGAAATATTACGAAAATTCCCATGTTTAAATCGAAGTGAACTTTCAGTCCAAATTACGAAAATTCCAATGTTTAAATCGAATAAAAAAGACACAAAAATATTTTCTTAAACTTGAACAATACCTGAAATAATTGTCCATCTCTTATTTGAAAAGTGTTAATAGTAACAGAGTGGCGGCTTACTCGGAAGATTCATTTCCGACTAAAACTACAAATTTTTGTACTCGACATACCGGTCATTAGGAAAGTGTCAGTCAGTAAAAGGAGACATTTCATTGGTGTAAACTTAAAAAAGTGGGCAGTCTTCTACTTCCACAGTCAGTGATTAACAGAAACCCCCAAGCCATTTGATCTATCAAGGCAAATTGTATACACCATTCATCTCATTGTGTAAGGTTTTAAGTACAGGCGTGTGACGTGACAAGCTGTGGTTTTAAAAATCGCCAAGTTTTTAACGGTCACTAATCGGATTAACTCATAGGTGAAAGCATTGGCTTGTATAATTAAGGTGTCGTAACCAGCTTATGTCCATTCAGAATTGGTTTCCCCGGGTATTTAACTACGTATTTATTTACACCACCCACCACCTTCAAGATTACGAAAATGAACGCGTCTTGATTATCTACACAGACAACAGATTATTGGTAGCACATTTCATCTAAATCCATCAAGCCGTTCCCGAGATATGCTACAGCATATGGTCCTGACGGAATAATAATAATAATAAAATAAAATAATAATAATAAGAAGAAACAGAACGAAAACAATATGATTCCCCACCTTCGGTGGTGGGGAATCATAATAATAAGAAGAAGAAGAAGAAACAGAACGAAAACAATATGATTCCCCACCTTCGGTGGTGGGGAATCATAATAATCATTATTATAATTATTATTTATATGTGATGTCATCAATAACAAATTTGTTATACCCTGAACTGTTGACCTTATAGCTATCTATACTGACGATCCTGAAGAAACAGCATACTGCCATGTTATTAACAACCAGCTGTTAAAGTCAAATTCAATCTCTGTTAACAAAGAAAACTAATAGTAAACTTATAACAACTTAATTGACAATCTAAAAACTTTAAAATCTTATTTAATGTTTGCCATAAAAACACTTCATATTGCATGTATTAGGGTAGTATATGTAATTTAATACAAATGTCTAACCTTATGACCCCAAAGTTGAGCTAATACATATGACCGTTCAATACTGGTTAGTTTGGGATAAAATGTGAATATTTTAGTATTATACAATATCTACAATATCCAATTTTATGACAAACAAACTTTTATGTAAACATAAACAGCAATTAAATCAAGATATTTGTAGCTGAAAAATATACAAAACAACCAAGGTACTAGTATACACAAGTACAACTAAACATTCCGGGAACAGTAGATGTGTTTTAAAAACTGACGACCTATACCTATAACTGCTGCAAAATGTGTTGGATATCTGTCCGATCTGCCAATCACTTTAACTTTGCGTCAATTTTTTCCAAGAATATCTCGCGTCATGATTTTTGGCGATCTCCAATCCATGATTTACCATTGGTTCAATTTTCGGTTCATTAGTACACAAATGCTGGCGAAACGGAAGTGATTTATGGTATCCAAAGTGTAAAACCAAATTATCACTAACATGACAAGTTTGAGCATTCTATTTATTTATCGCCATCTAATTTAATTATTATTGTAATTTTAAACCTGTAAACATTAATTTGTTTACTATTATTTTTTTTTGGGGGGGGGGGGGGTCAAAAGGTGAGGATTTTATTTGCATTAAATACAATTATATTCCCCACTCATTGTAGTGGTTCTCAGTGGCGGATTTGAGGGGGGGTTGCAACCCTCCCCCCCCCTTTGAAAAATTTTAAAAAAGAGAGAAAGATATTGGCTGATTAAAATTTTCTTGGCCCCCATCAGGGCTCTGTCCTAGACCCCTCGTCTCTCAAAGCTCGCGCCTTCGGCGCTCGCACCTAGCATTGAGAAAATTCTTACCCCCTCCCTTTCAAAAAAATCCTGGATAATTTTCAACTCCTCCCCCCTTTAAAAAACGTGGATAATTATCAACCCCATCCCTTTCGAAAAATCCTGGATCCCCCCTGGTTCTGAAGAATAACCCCTTTATTGCTATTAAGTCATAAACTAACGTTTTGTCACGGGTTTCAATTGTTTTCGCTTTATCAGTTCCAGTATATGATCTTAAATCTTATAAAAGTCACGAATTGCTCTAAACAATCAGTGACGTGACGTACGATGTCATAGACAATATACATCGATTACTGATTGGTGTCTGTAAAAACAACGGAATGTTATCATAACGCCACTGGTAACCAACAGAAAAACTTGTACAAAATAGAATTTATGATCTTGTAAGGGTTTGACACGTACATGTTAATAATCACTTGACCGGTAGCCTTCAACTGACCGTTGGTCAGGGGTTCAAAAAGCCACAGACAGTGTGAAGAACATAAAATAATCAACTCTGACCATCCGTTGTGATTAAAGGTTGTTTGACCAAAATCCTTGCATAACACTGATACTCATTTAGTCAGTTAAAAAAGCGTTAGACGTTAGTGTGATACATAAAATGAAACATTAAGTCAGGGTTCTAGTGATACGGCAGTTCAGTTGTCGACGATCCATTTTGATGGGAACATGATGGTCAGTCGGCCAGTATCCATCAATCTAAAATCCACATACATGGTTTTGTTTTATGGTTTAGTATGTTTGTTTTTGATTTTGACCACTCTGGTACATAAATATATCTAATGACATAGTTACCTTAAATGACAGACCATGATGTAAATAAGGAAACATTCTGGCGACTGTTATAGCTAATGTTTCTATATATAGAATGTTGTCTTATGATAAAATGTTCTTAATTCAGATTTTCATAACTGAAATAAATTAAACGTGAAATTAACTTAAATACGAGGTCTATTTTAGGACTAGTAATTTCTATATTTATACAGACTAAATAATCCCTTAATCCAAGGAGTAACTAAGTGTTTCCTAACTGTTTTACTTCAGTTTATTCTCTTCTTTCTCTCTTTTTTTAAAGTTCGTTAAGATGGATAGATGCATGTTCCTGACTTTTATAAGATGACCGTATTACAACTTGAAATGTCACTGGTATTCTTCTTCGTGCCACTCACTTTTCCCCTCGATATAAGATATTCGTTATAGTTTACGATCTTTTCAAGCTACGTAGTTTGTAAACATTTTTTAAACATTTTTAATGTAAAACGAACGTAATTTATTTATAAGTCGATTTATATTCAATATCATTAATTTTAACTAGGAAGTCAGTTTCCTTTAACCATGATAACACAAAACTTCTATAAACACAGAATTATATCACGAAATCAACATTATCAATAAACCGTGAAATTAAAACTATGTATTGGAACTTTTCATTAAGACGTAATATTAAACGTCAGTGTTCTACACGGTGTCCAAGCTCCAAACCAATCTACCAAAGTTTTACTTCCCGTGGGTATTCCTTCTTCCTGTTACCATTCATATACTGTAAACATATGTAATTTCGCGTGTATTCATTTTCGCGGTATAGTTAATTGAGACATATCCGCGAACTTAATTTTTCGCATTTTCGAAATATGCACTATAACATAATAAGCATAATATAATTTTCACTCGGTATTAATTTTTGGACAAAACAAACGACAGCGAAGTAAGCGAAAATTAGTAATAAGGTTACAGTATGTCTTCTTTTGGTAAGGCATGGTGCCAGTTTTCATATAGAAGTTTTAATTTTATTTTGAAATGATATTAGTACTGTTGTCTATAGTGTTGAACTCGCATCGAGTTGTTCAATCAGCTCCTCTTACAGTATACATCTTGTAGGCACGCTAATATAGTTGAATGTTATATATGGTCCCGATTAAATGATTCATTGTTTATCGCCAAAAACTTCTATATATATATTTAATGTTACAAGTAATAAACAAGAGATAAACATATGGCATGCCATGTCCTTTCCCTGCCTGGACAATTAATATATCTCACACTCTTAACAATGAATAATATATTGTAAACCCCCCATAAAATAACTCTTTATAAAAATTGAAAAACACCCATATCCTATGACCCTCCGAAAGATCAATTATCAGGAAGATAAAACACGATGGCAATAGTACAAGCATTTTTATTGGATAATAAAATATCAATTTCATCAAGAAAATCTGTCTTGATTGGGTGTTTAAGTACACTTTACAAAGCATATTTGTCATATTTAGAAATACAACCCGTGTACTTGAACTGGGAAGTGAGCACATCTAGAGACCCGTCATATATAATCCTGCTCACTGCATACTCATTATAAACCTACTCTATATGCAGCTACAAGTCTATTATTGTTTATCTTATCGTTCAAGGGTTTACTTATAGAAAGTACTGATTTATTTTAGTTCATTCTAAATTTTGAATGTGTTGATGTAAGAACGAAGTCTACTAAGAATCAATCTAGGTGTGTGAAAATTAAGGCATCCATTGGTTCACCAGAGAAAACATTTTGATACTTTAAGGATTTGAAGAATCGAGGAGTAACCTTTTATACACATTTCGATTTTGCTGAGATTTGTTTTAACGATTTAGAAGATTTCAGTGGTTTTTTGCGGTTTTATGTTGGTATAATCAAGGATAAATTTAACATTCAGATTTACCAGGAAAGTCTAAACCAAGGAGTCTGAGGGAATTTTTAACATTTAAATTTTGCAGGAGTCTGAATAAATTTTTACAATCCGGAATTGACATTTGGATTCATTAGGGGTTATAATGGAGTGATATATCACTGTCAGAGATTAACTATTGCAGATAATTTACTTTACTAGAAAACAACAAAGTGGCGTTTATAAATCCTATTTAAAATCATTCTATAATGTGATCAATATTTGTTGTGTATCGAGTCAAACACAGGGAGAGGATTTCAAACATTGATTGTTCTAACAAAAGTAAATGATAAGTTACATTGTAATAATCTACATTGTACAATAATCGACTGAGTAAATCCGATCTACGTTACATCGGAACTAACCAATATTTAAGTAAGATAAGTAGATCAAAGCTAGACTTTTATTACACGTGGTTCATACAATATTATAAAAAACTTAATCCTGTTTAAATATTAAACACAGTAAGTAAAATGAAATCACTCACTAAAACATTAAATAACTTCAATAATCGCTGTCCAATTACTAAACAGAAAGCGCCTTGTATAGCTCGTAAAATTCACAGAGAGAAGGAAGGTTTTGAAAAATATACCAGGGATGATATTTATCAGTCTCCGGACACTAAAGATGTGAACCACTTCCGACGGAAGAGTGCACCCGAGTTGCCTCCCATTCCAGAGAGATTCATTTCAGCGTCAACTTGCAGACGGTATTCCGTGGATTATTTTAGCAATTCGTCATCAAAGTCGTTTATCGAAAAATCTCGTGGGAGTGGAAGATCATCTTCGTCTAGCCCAGTGTATGATTCTAATAATAACAATGATAATAACGGTACACATAAACTTTTTTTAGAATCACGTGATACATGTTCGGATGCTGAGTGTGATCAACACAAGACACAAACAATGAGCGGAGCTCACAAAAAGGAAAATAAAAAATATCGACCAAGACTTTTGTCTAAGGAACATTCTACCTTAAGCAAAAATAATAGCATTTTAAACAACAACATCAATAAATCGTCACCGGAAAAACAAACCCAGGAGGCATTGTCGCCTTTTGGACAGTTAACTAGACCAAGGACGTTTACAAAAACGACAAAGAAAAAATCTCGAGGACAGAAACGGAGTACTAAAACTAGTTTTAACAATAATAGAACACTCTCTATAGAAAACATAGACCAAATCACTCGGAGTAAAACACTTGATAATGAAATGTTCGGGATGAGACGATCGACATCTACGCATGCGCTGGATACAAAACCAGTCTCGGTGACCGTAATTAAAACTGAAGAACATGAGAATGGTAATATTGAAGGTTCCTCAGAGCCTGATAGTGATTCTGAATTCGATGATTATATATTAAACTGGATTAAAATGTTGAATCTGCTGGTCTGGAACCTCCACCTGATCCAAAAATAGATTACACGGACGAACCGCTTCAAAAAGACACTGCTCTACACATTGTGCATGATTCTTGATAGTTTTGCAGGGCAAGCTAAAATCAAAGGTATTCAAGATTATGAAATGATTTCGAAAAAGTTATCTCCCTTAGATGAAGGATCCCCCCACCAATTTCCACATTAGAAGGTGATTTCGGATTTTTTAAATGTCAGAAATCTATGGATACTAGTATTACTATTTAGTGTAATTTGATCGGAATGTTTTACAGTTTTGGAGAGTATAGATTAATTTGTGTAATTTTCAACAGTGAACTTGAAACATAAATATATAGATTTTCATTTTCATCCCACAAATTATTGCTAAATTTATACAGGAGGGTATAACGGTATATGCCAGTAAAGCTGACCAAACTTAACACCTGCAATAGTTTATTGAATAGAAATCTTTAGTTTTGGGTAAAACTTGATAAAATAATTTTATTGAATGTTTTATAATGTTTTAATTTATATATTGTTTTACTGTTTAAAATAAATATAATATAAATGTCTATTTATCTTTAACCTTAAAACGCAATAGAACACTAAGATGATATATTCAAGTTTACCAAAGCATTCTTAAAATCAAAAGAATGGAGTAATCGTGTTTTACGCACTAGACCAGAAAATGACGGAGAAAACATGAGTGCCCAGAAAACACACCAAACTTCGGCAATGGAACTGACAAACTGCCTCACACTAGGATCTACCCGAGTGAGGTTTGAACATGGATAGTGACAGACGCTGTGATCCCAGTAAGCTCACACTTTAGACCGTTCCTGGCTCCAGTTTCATTATCATTTTTAACAAAGATTTCCTTAACTTTGACAAATTTCACATTTTAATAATTTGTTTAATTTTATAGATATTGGGTTATTTAAGGTGGCATTTTGAGGATCAGTTCAAATTTGTAACATTTGTATTCATTTATGTCAAAAATGCTAATTTGTAGATCCAAAATCGATGGTTAAAATTGCTAAATTTAAGTTAAGGAAATTCTTAGTTAAGGAATGATTGTATAACCGGGGCCTGTTCATAAAAACGGGTCCGTACCGTCTCCGTTCCGGACAAGCAACAATATCCGGTACAGTTAGAGTATACCTTACTGTATGTTGGGACCACGTATTATTATACCCCAGCGAACGAAGTTGGAATCATCCTGTCTGTCCGTCTGGTTGTCCGTCCCAATATTGTATCCACTCCATATCTTCTATGTCTATGGATGAATTTTGATCAAACTTTGAACAAATGTAAACCAACAAGAGAAGATGTGTTGCGTACCAAATTTATGTGCATAAGTCAAAGGTCAAGGTCAGGAGGTCAAATGTTATTTGGGCCTGTTGGAGGGGTATTTGGCTCTAGAGAAGTTCTAGTTATTTCCCGTTGTTTCAGTCTGTTTTAACACTGGGTTATTGTGTGATTCACCATAACTTTCACACTTTGAAGTAATCAATGAATGTCCAGTATTTACAATTCCTTAGTGAAAGCTTTATAAAATATACTATTGATAATAATAATGCTACGTTCTTTGTCCACATGGAAAAAATCTATTTCAACCCGCCACTAAAAGTTTTACTTTTACCAAAAAATATTCTCTTGGGATTTTGCATATTTATCAAAGAAAATTGTATAATTTTTAATAATTCAAAAGGTGTGGTATAAAAGAAATGTTTGTCTATTACCTATGCGATGTTTAAAACTACGTTCTACTGCACTTTAAGATAAGTTTAAGACAGAATCGACAGACATGTGTGTTATAGGGATTAAGGCCCAGGTTTTACCAGATTATTGCGAGATTAACCGATTAATATAAATAATTATACATTATATTTACGTATTGTTGTAATACTTATTGTAATTATATAGGTTTTTGTCTTATATCTTTACCCTTAAACACACACACACACACACACACACACACACACACAGAGAGAGAGAGAGAGAGAGAGAGAGAGAGAGAGAGAGAGAGAGAGAGAGAGAGAGAATCTCTGGTCTTTATAAACAACCTAAACAGGTAATTCTTAAATATGCAGGTGGTTTTAATTGAGATTTTTGATATGACTATTATACTGAGATCATCGTCAGAAAAGTATGCATCTAATTTTGTTTTTAATTTGAAAAAAGAGAGTGGTTAAGTTGAGTTATTTAGGGTTTTTACGCCAAAGATAAGCTCAACATTCATTCCCTTATGTGTCTGTGGTCAGCTCTGTAGTGGAGATATAGAGTTTTACGCTACCGTCAGTCAATTTGTTTTACTCAGGCGGTCAGTTCATGGATGGTGGAGAAAAGCCGAATACCTAGAGAAAACCACCAACCTCTGATAAGCCCATTATACAAACGCTAAGACACAAGGATTTGTAGGATTATAACTAAGGCAGCGAGAGACGATGTGACCGACCCTAAAACACGCGCTTTAGAACACTCTGCCACAGACCCCCTACACTTGGTCACCGAGTAGGGATAAAAACCAGAGTGTCCAAAGAAAACCACCCGGTTTTTATAAAGGTATTTGAAATACAAACCTTCTCCGAAAAAGTGAAATACATGTAGTTGATAATGTTTCTATATTCTAAAAAAAGATGTGTCTTGCAAGAAAAACGATAAGTGATACGATTTGTAAGGTGATCTGTTAGGGGCAAATTATCGCTGCTTCGATCAACGCTAATAGCGAAAACACGATGACAATGAAGGGAAGATACGATGACGAAGGACAACACATTCTGTGAAACTTGTATCGATCCACAGAGATTTCTCCTATTGAGTCTCCCTTTCAGACATCCTCCATTTAACCGGGCACAATTAATATCCAAAAACAAGTTAATTTACTATTCTTACGACAACAGCTGCAGAAAATTTAGCATTGCCACAGTAAATATAAAATCATTTTACACATGCTGTCAGCCGTGTCTGAACCTACAGGAGGTAAAAGCGCCTATCACATGATTGAACCACTCGACCAACGTAGATACAACATACGTACTTCTGTGTTGCCTAATTAACCCTACTAATTAATATAATTAATACATCGATACACTAAGAACAATATAAATCATGAATCTGACAGATTTTTAACGGGCTCACTGTCAAAATGTATGAAGGCGAGAAACGGTTGTAAGCGGCCAAGTGTTCCAATGAACTGCCCTTGACCTTGGGCATGTGTAGGTAGTTTAAATTATGATTTAAACATGTTACACTCCAATTGTTTTATAAAGAGTTTTGTCTTGTCTATCACATTTCAACTACAGCGTTGGGGCTGTCTTGTCTTTCAAAGTTCAACTACTATCTTGTCTATATAAGTTCAACTACAGTGTTGTCTTGTCTTGTCTATTAGTTTCAACTACAGCGTTTGGACTGCCTTGTCTATTAAAGTTCAACTACAGTGTTGTGACTTTCCTGTCTATTAAGTTCAACTACATGTTGGGAATACCTTGTCTATTAAGGTTCAACTACATGTTGGGAATACCTTGTCTATTAAGGTTCAACTACATGTTGGGAATACCTTGTCTATTAAGGTTCAACTACATGTTGGGAATACCTTGTCTATTAAGGTTCAACTACATGTTGGGAATACCTTGTCTATTAAGGTTCAACTACATGTTGGGAATACCTTGTCTATTAAGGTTCAACTACATGTTGGGAATACCTTGTCTATTGAGGTTCAACTACATTGTTGGGGAATACCTTGTCTATTAAGGTTCATCTAAAGTGTTGGGGATGCCTTGTCTATTAAGTTTCAACTAAAGTGTTGGGACTGTCTTGTTTATTAATTTTCAACTACAGAGTTGGGGATGCCTTGTCTAAAAGGTTCAACTACAGTTTTGGGGGGGACTGTAAAGTCTTTTAAGGTTCAACTACATTGTTGTGACTGTCTTGTCTATTGATTTTCAACTACGGTGTCTTTTAAAGGTCAACAATAGTGTTGAGGCTGTTTTATGTATTAAGGTTCAACTGCAGCGCACGGATATGGAGATAGGTTTTATGGTATATATAACTCGCCGTATTAGGAGATAACCACCAACTAGTTATCATTTATGACTTTTAAGGTCGTGATATAACACTGCCAATTACTAATAAATATTGCCAAAATGCAAACGCATATGTCTGAACATCAAAGCTACATTAATAGTGGTTCATAATAAACAACATTCGTTTAGATGGCTCTGAATGATACTGTGTATTTGTAGTTTTCTCTAGACCTCTATGTTTAGGGTGTCTCAGGGCCTAAAGGATCGCGTCCTTAACGTATTTTTCATTGGTGTATATATATTATAAACCCTAAAAGTCTTGAATAACAACAATTAAGTTGGCATATTATTTTTATTTGTGTTAATAATTATATATTTGATATATATTTATACCTATTCTAAACTGTATTAATAGTTGCATATTTTTCTCTGTTCATGATGAATAAACATAAACAACATACCCAAATCCTATACTTGAACCTGGAGGACTACAAGAAGTATGTTTGCGTTTTCGTCTATTTTTTTTTTACTTTGCTCGGTATACTAATACGCACAAACTGTGCACCATTGTTTGCTGATTTGTTTCTTCGTTTGTATGAAACAGAATTTATGCAGAACCTTAATAGATCTGTAGAAAAGACTATCGCAAAACCATTTAACTTCACATACAGATATATAGCCAGTGTTCTGTATCTTTGTGATCATAAATTTGAAGATTATGCGAATGCCATCTATCCTAGTGAGCTTTAAATAAAAGATACGACCGATTCTTCAAGTTCTGGTTCATATTAGGACTTGTACCTATGAAATGCTATACTTGCCTACGGCATACTGACTCTGTGTGCTAGCCGTGACTTTAAAGGTGCTCAGAGTGTGCTTTAGTACAAGACGGGCCACAAAACACACCCACACATCTCACACATGCATGAACTTATTCATAGGTTAAATCTTTGAACTTAATTTTAATTTCTTTGCGAAAAGCTACAAGATTGCTTATAAAACCGTCTTACCATTACACAATTTCATGATACTTTACGTCGCTTCTTCTTCACAGCCACTCGTGCTCTGAATATTTGTGTTTATAATATCAGAGTGATGATCAGGAAAAATATGCTATGATTTTTATAGCACAATTCTTTTAAAAGTAAAATAAAATTTCAAATAAAGCACATGACATTACCTACAATATTATAATATAAATGGCTATACAAAAAATAATACTTTTCCAGATGAGAGATTGCCATCTGTTTTGACATGTTGTGAATGATAGGAGAATGACTCTCATGCACTGAATAAATATAAACTTTTTCAGGATCCCAGACGGATTGGGTCAACTTTGTCATTATATCCAGTGACTGTGTACTCCAAATTACAAATACAGACTATATATATATATATTGTCTTGTTTTCTTAATTAGTGTTCTTGTATGTGGGCTGCTTATTCTTTTGTTGTTTACTTTCTATGTTAATGGATTCATGTTTCTATGTTCCATTGTTAACACTGACCTCGACCCAAAGACAAAAATAATGCCAATTCGATGTAAAAATATTTTGTATGAATAACGAGACAAGGACTTCCAGAACCTCGGCATAGCCTTGTCCTTTCTTCTTTTTTGAAGAGCGTGTAGAAAATATATATTTAATAATTCAATTCAAATATGAAATTTAATTTAAATGTATATATGGGGTTGTAAAATAGAAATGATATCTGTATTGTTTTATCACGCCCTCTATAACATAATGCTATAACCTTTACTGACAAAAAATTAATAAGACCGAACATTAAATAAAAATTTTAATTGTAAAAATCTGATATATTGATATTATAAACTTAAATTATCACGTTATCAGAACATGGATATTAAAATGCTTTAAAATACGTCATCGATTTCAAGGGCAATACACATACGATTCGCATTGTCAATTTCTCATTGTTTGAAAAATAAATAAAAAAACTCATATTGTATAGACATGATAAAGATCTCATGTTTCTATTGTACCGTTCAATGTTATCATCAAATATCGCTTGTATAATGACATTTGCACGCATGTTTTATAACAAGTCTATATAACACTAGTAATTAACTTGAAGAAATGAATTAAATTATATATTTGCATTGACATTTTTCAAACATTGAAACAGCTTTTAACTACTGCAAATGTGTTACATATTGGATCTGGGACTTGTGGATATTTTTTCAAGTGTTTTAGTTCACAAATTCGGAATTAGATT
Organism: Anadara kagoshimensis; assembly: GCA_021292105.1. Classification (NCBI taxonomy): domain Eukaryota; kingdom Metazoa; phylum Mollusca; class Bivalvia; order Arcoida; family Arcidae; genus Anadara; species Anadara kagoshimensis. The sequence continues at coordinate 30,461,801 of CM037863.1, read as the reverse complement.
TTTTGGTAATTTTTTGGTGAAAAAACCTCGCTACTGAAAATAATAAAATTGTAACGGAATATAAAATGGTGTGTTTAAAGTTTTGAATCAGAATGGATTTATTATTGTTAAAGTTTTAGTTGCTATAGTTTGATGATTGTTTTAGTATATGGAATAAATTTATACAGTTTCTATGATTATGTCTTCAAAAATGAACAACGCAAAGGAACTTCCACCGATAGTTGATTCCGGAAGAGAAACGCCAACAATAAAATCTGGATGCAATAACGGGAAAAACAAACAGACGAAACCGGATAAGAAACAAAATGAAAAAAATTTAAAACCAAGATGTCTAGATATTCTCCAGCTCCCAAATTGACGATTAAAACATCATTTCCACAAAGTAAAAAACATAGCAGTTGTCATAGTGATTCATCAACGCGGGATAATACGTCACCTCAGCCAAAAATCCGACCAAATCGAAGCTTCAATTTACCAAACGGAAGGGGTTGGATTCATATTTCAATGATGGTGGATCCCGTGATTTAATTAACCAATCACCGAACAGCAGAGATTCTCCAATTCCTAGATTTAACAAATCATTTAATAGGAGAATTAAAAATGATAACTATTTTGGTGATATTACGTCACGTGATTTTATCAACCAATCTCCAATGAGTCAGGCTGCAACCGTGTTTAATTATAGTTTCCGACAGCATCAAAATCGGAAATCTTTAGAACTATTCAAATCTCAAAAAGATGCGAAAATGCATCTGAAGAGTTAAAAACCCGTGGAGAGTCACCGGAAGTTGTGCCCAAAAGAAAGGATAATGCTTTTATGAATACTCCAAGATCTGTAGATACACAAAGACCAAAACTTTTGAGAAATAACTCTAACGCTAGTCTTAATATAACTAGTCCAAGAAAATCTTAAACATTCTCAAAGTGATTCGAAAATAGTTCCGATCGAACAGTATCAGCAGACGACTCCAAGGTCAAAGAAGACAAATACCTCAATGAGAAGAAATTACTCCGACCAAAAACTTAGTGACGACAGTCAGATAGTTGTAAATAATAAAATACGTCATCAAACGTTCTACTTTCTATAGAAAATACTGAAATATTAACGGATAACAATAACGCAAAGAAAGTGACGGGAAATATAAACGGATTGAGGAGGTTTTCATCCACCATTGAATTCATGCCAGATGTAACTGACGGGGGAGGGGACGAATGTGAAGACGAGGAGTCCGATTCTGAATCCGATAAAGAGGAGTATATATTAGATTGGCTTATAGGAGTAGAATCAGAGGAAGCTGAAGCCCCTCCCGAACAAGTGACTGAATACACAGATGAACCCCCAGCAAGAGAAACCGCTGTTCACATCGTTCATGTCGATGCATAGTATGTTGTCATTCAAGTGTGTACTTTTTCATATTCATTACCAATGCTGGACCTGAGAAAAGTCCTGTATAATATAGTAAGCTATTTCCTGATAACTTTTGAAGTTTTACTCTTTGGAAATTTTGATACTAAGTGTCACTCGACCCTTAACACTACTTCTACACTCTCAGAATTAGGAAATAATGACTTTGTGACAACAATAACATATTTGTATCATCATCTTACAAACGTATTTATTAGGCCGAAGTGAAATATGTAACGACAGAAAGATAGAAGCTGTCCTGAGTATGGAGTTTATCTTCAAACAATGGAACTTTAAAGCTTGGATACTTTTATTTCTAAATTGTGAAAAATGCAGCTATGATTCGGAAAAAATGCCTACTAATGTAGTGAGGTAAGTTGATTTGTTTCAACCATATATATATATATTCATTTGTCCGTTTGTATATTAGCTTTTACACTGCAAATTCAACACAATATCAGTTGATGTACGAGTTTGTTTAAGTGTGGCTGATAAGCATCCGTATCACAACGCGCCGATACCCCGGTCAATTATATAGCAGGTTAAACGTTTCACATTATCCATTTATTGAATTCAAAACAGTGGAAACCACCCATCTTAATGAACAGCGGCTCAAAGCTTGAGATTCCCCCGGTATGAATATTCTCTAAGATGAAAAATAATAGCGATTATTTGTCTGACCCGTCCTAGATTAAAACAGCAACAGTTAACAGTTTGGAAGTATTGGGGTTAAAGCAATCATTCTGTTTGATTTTAGTAGATACAGAGATATAATAGACCAATACAATACCGATATGATGGTCAAGATAGATCTGGTGGGTTTATCATTATTATTTTGGTTGAATAAATATCTTAAACTTGTGCCATTTAAATTATGATTTAAAGGATTGAACTATTTACTAGTCCTAAAACGTATAGTTAATGAACCAATAAACAACGTGGTACTTAATTAATATAAGGTTCCAACTGGGGTGTCTGGCAAAGAAAATCAACATTTGACATAATTATGACGATATGTTAATATTTAGGATCTTGCCCAAGGGTTCTTGGCGCGGAATCGGTCTATCGCAAAATTCTTCCAAACCGATTTGGATACTACATTTGCTTGCTTGGCTTATGTCTCTGAATTCCCTGAGGAACAAAGGGCCACAACAACAGTTCTCCAACGAACATTATTCTGGGAAATCTTCTTCAGCTCATCCCATGCCTAATCAGCTGCTCTTGCCTCTATGTCAACGCTTCAACGCCAAGTCTGTTATTTTGTCCCTCTTTCTCCTTCCTTGTAGATTCTAGTCGAGAGCTTGACTGGTGACCTTGAAATAATGCAGACTTACGGAGCGTGTGGTAAATCCATCCCCATTTTAGTTTCCTGATCTCACACTGGGTTGGAACTACTCTGAACCTGTCCCATAGTTGTTCATTTTATGATGTTGGGATTTTCTTAAGGCATCTGTTGATAAATGCCTGGAGCTTGTGTGTGTTGATCATGGTTACCCTCCAGGTTTCTGAGCTGAGACGTATAGTAGGACGCACCTGATGTTGGTGTTGAAGACCCGGATTTTGTTGTGTGATGAGAGGACCAGATTGGCTAGAGGAAGTTGAATACAATTCTGGCTTTGTTGATACGGCACTTGATGTCTTCGTCTGCCCAGGTAAACCCAGTCTTGTCAACTTCCTCTATGTTCTATTGGTGTAGTTGCACTGGGTCTTCTGTTGCTGTTTTTATTTTTTTATTTGAGGAACGGCATAAATCATGCCCTTTTGTCAATCTATAAAATAAATCTTAATTCTGTACTTATTGTCAATAACATCATTAATTCTAATGGTACTACAAGTTGTAATATTTTTTAATGTTGGCTGTTATGTGTCTTCTGTCTCGCAGTTTAAAGTGTTTTTACAGCAAATGCATTTCGCAAATGTCGCAATGGCTTTATGTATGGTTATCTAAATGCTGTTAACTGTATTAAAATAACTGTTGCCTGTCAAATTTGTTATGATGTAAGATAATAGGTTTTTGAACTTTTAAAGAAATTTTGTATAATTCCCATTACAGAGAAGAAAAAAGATGCACGACTGCAAGGATTTGGACCATGACCACGTTACTAATACTCCACGAGGTCTAGCTTGTAACTCCTAAGTTACACATATTCATCTTTTAAAAACAAAATATGTTTTTATAATAAAATATTTATTCATATTGGGCAAAAAATGTATGCCAAGATTTTGATGCATACATTAGGAAGTGTTTATTACATATTTCTAAATGACTGAGTATAAATTTGAGTACATGGTTTTGTACATTCGGAAATCACTGATGCACATGATGCATTTTTACTCACCAGCTGGTTAAGTAAGCTAACGTTTGGAGATTTTTGTCCACACAGATAAACATCTCCATATTATAACCAGTGGGCTTGATGTTTTATTAAACATTGTTTCATTTTGCTATATTAATGATAATGATTATTAATATTATTATTTCAGATACAGTGACACACCAACCACGTGGTTAGAATAAGTGAAGAAACAGTCTGGATTAGTTGAAAGCAAAAAAATCATTAAATCATTACTTGTTGGAAAACTTCACATACATTAAACATTATTGCGATATGACATATTGTTATTGACCATGGTTCAGTGTTGTGATATGACATATTGTTATTGACCATGGTTCAGTGTTGTGATATGACATATTGTTATTGACCATGGTTCAGTGTTGTGATATGACATATTGTTATTGACCTTAGTTCAGTGTTGTGATATGACATATTGTTATTGACCTTGGTTCAGTGTTGTGATATGACATATTGTTATTGACCTTGGTTCAGTGTTGTGATATGACATATTGTTATTGACCATGGTTCAGTGTTGTGATATGACATATTGTTATTGACCATGGTTCAGTGTTGTGATATGACATATTGTTATTGACCTTGGTTCAGTGTTGTGATATGACATATTGTTATTGACCTTGGTTCAGTGTTGTGATATGACATATTGTTATTGACCTTGGTTCAGTGTTGTGATATGACATATTGTTATTGACCATGGTTCAGTGTTGTGATATGACATATTGTTATTGACCATGGTTCAGTGTTGTGATATGACATATTGTTATTGACCTTGGTTCAGTGTTGTGATATGACATATTGTTATTGACCTTGGTTCAGTGTTGTATTTGTACATGGTACTTACAGTTTGACTAAAACAATAATGTCCAATATCCGTGTGATGAACACTCAACTTTGCAGCAAGCAAAGAAATTTTAGTGTGATTAATCAGTATTGTCATTAGTTTTAATGTATTTAATTAAAACAATGCAGTAATTATATTGTAATCCGGATCATCTAGCCACATATATAAATACTTCAATGAAAAAAAAAAAACAAAATTGAATTTCTAAATGTGAATGATTTATTTTCTGTTGTATAATGTTACATCACATAATAAGGATTGTCACATATTGGAGTAGAATGTTTGTGGAGCTGGGTCTTCACTAACACTATATTACTGGTTAATCATCAACATAAGAGTGTAGCATCCGTTTTATGATATTACTAGAGAAATGAACTTTACTTGCTTCTGAAGGACTTCTTTGTGTGTTTGTTTATTAAATATTTAATTAATTTATTAACATTATTTATTAATGATATATCAGGGATTTGTGCAATAGAGTAACAGTTATATTTAATTAAATAAACTTGTTTTTGTTGGAATCTTACTAGTTTTGATTACATTTTTAAATGATTCTATAGAAATACAAAGTCTCCTAAAGTGTCAATTAAAATTTTAAATTTCGAGGAAAATGCAACTGAAAAGCATTTACTTGTCAACAGCTAACATAAATAACTAAGAACTTCACCACAAACATAAAACACATAGACAAAGACATTCAAAGACAAACACATATTGTGTTCGTTGGTTATAAAATCCCCGACTTTATTTATAATAATTACAACTTTGTTTTTCTATGATCAAGTTAACACATCTAGTGGCATTAAAATCCCAAAAAATGAAAATATCGGAGTATTTCTCTTTTGCTGAATTCCGCAGTAGATTATATTAGAATACTGTAAGTATTGGTACAACTATTAAGATGAAGGTCAAGGTCAAAGATGCGAAAGAATACAATATTATCTTGGATTTCAGTTTTTATGTTTCCTTAAAACAATTTACCTAGCAATTATTTATCAGGTGAGCGTGTCATGCCCATTAAGCCTCTTGGAAGTCCAACTTCCCATTCCAAATACATTGTTAAATTACCTACAAATCGTCACCGACAAACCAGAGAGTATCTGATAATGTTGTATGTGATTTAAGTTTGGTAACCGGCCAGGAACAATGATTTGATTTAATAATTAACTTCTCCCATGAAGGTAAACATTATATATATTATAAACGACATATAACTGATTATACAGATTAACACACGACGGGATCACTAATAACAATATAGTTATGTACAAGATACCTTAAAAAGCCATCTTTCTGCCACGTCATGTCCATATATAAAGGCCAATGACCATAATTAAGGGTATCAGCAGTTGACCAGATTTCGTTTAGTTACCAAAGAAATTTGCCCTGATTTTGCAACCGTCTGGGTTCGGATCAGATTTAGGGGAGTTCATATAATTTGAGGAAGTTTGTCGATATGCTTGCCGAAGACCCGTGGTTTTCTCCGAGCACACCACCATCCATAATATATACTGAAGTGAAAGAATGTTTGACTGACTTAAGCGTAAAAAGCCTATCAATGGGACACCAAAAAACATCGTAAGGCTTAAACATCTCTCAAATATAGTCGGTAACCATTTGATTTCTGAGTGGACTAAGAATATGAAATCAAATATTCTTTTTGAAGGCTAGATTAGAGATCGAACCCATGATTCTTGAATATAGAGTTGGCCAACATAATCGTCGATCATATGGTTGTACCCGAAATATCTTGAAAACTTATATTTAAAAATTGTTTCAAGTCCTGTGTTAGTTACGGGAGATTTCATTTCAGTCGAACTAGAACGTGGACATGTACCTAGCTTATCAATAGAGTGTGACTTTGGATTGTCATACATGTCCCCAATCTGTACATAGCACAATGTCAGTACCAACCTTTAAAAGTGCCTGGCATGTAACTTACGTTTGGTAATCAGCCAGAGATAATGACTAACTCCCACGAAGTTAAAAAAATCAAAAGACGAGATCTGCATGTTAATAATTATTGATAATATAGATTAAACAGAGAACATATTAAAGTTATAGACAGCAGATTTTTGACAATGGTAAATCTAAAGGCAGTATTGTCTATATACCGATTTATTAAAACTGTCAGAAGACACATAAATCATATTTTATATAGTCTATCTATATAAGAAAAATCCGGGAGATTTATCTATTTATCAGAATTTTAACCCTTGTTTTGTATATATCTGTGTATTCAGGATGACTTGAACTAACTATATCTATTCAATTAAAGAATAGATTGCATTATTGAAGAAAGTAATTACAGGTAAAGGGATATAACTCTTGTTTAACTATCATCTAAGTATTCAGGAGTAATCTCCCTTCTTACTATATGACCTCTCCAGGACCTTTCCTTCCATAACTGAACAGCATATTGCCTCTCAATTTTAAAGTTGTTTTAAAGGTTAGTAGAATGTTGTCATTTTCAAAGTTTTATAGTCACAAAGTAGTCTAACAGCTTCAAGTTCATGTTGTGATATAGTTGGACATTTTTTAGTGGGTTAAATAGGTAGGATGCTTTGGATTTTAATTCAAAGCACATGTAGCTTCAGCTGCAGGCACTGGCTACCATGTTTAATTTTATCACCACCATTCCATTCCCATAATGTTATCAACCCAACTTGGTTTTTTAATTTATATTTAATATTTAAATTATAGTCAATTCAATTTCTAATTATATGTAATATTATTATGTAAGCAAATAATTATATAATTTTTCTTTTTATATTTTTTGGACAAAATGTTGAGAAAGTCAAAAAGAATCTCTGCCAGCCCCTATGCCAGGAACTCTGTTAATAGGCAGACAACAACAGTGAACTCGTCCCAGCCTACTGAAGCACAGCCAGTTAAACGTGGTAGAAGAGTGGAAACACAACACAGCCTATACCCCCAGCCCCTTCAACAAGTCATACAGCTCATCAATCAGACACATCAGAAGAGGAGCCAGTATTGATAGCTCAGCCTATCGTGGCACCAACACCGACAACAGGTAATGGGAGGACACAACAGCCTCAAATATTTCCAAATATTGACTCCCCATTTGTCACCCCCATCGCAAGCATCCATGATGTTTTGGGTAATAACGTATCAATACAAAATAAAGCTAAGATAATTAATGGGCAGTATATTGACTTGGCAATCTTATTAGAAAATACCAACACATCACATAGTCAAGAAAAAATGATTTATTTAAATCAGGGTGAGCTTGTGACTAGGGACAAGCCATCATCCAAAATACATAGTATTGAGAAATGGACGGATGCATTCATTGTATTCGTGAGCATTTATACAAGTGCCCATCCAGAAAAAAACTTGGAAATGCTAAAATACATGTCGATAGTTAGGCTGGGAGCCTCACGTAACCCAGGGATGGGATGGAAAAGTTATGACGAACAGTATAGGCTTAAAAAGAGCCTGGACCCATCCACTTCTTGGGCTGTTATTGATCAAGAATTGTGGCTTCTCTATATGCCAAACCAAGGGGCTGTACCACAACAGGGGGCAAATTTAGTTACAAAAAATGGTACTGCAGGTAACAAGTGTTACAGCTTTAACTTCCAGGGTGTCTGTATGAAAAATGCTTGTCAGTTCCTTCACATTTGCATGAAATGTGGGGGAAAGCATCCAGTGGGTCAATGCAATTCACACTTGTATGCGCCAATAGGACAGTCAAACCAGGTTACAAGTGGTCAGTCCTTTCGTGCCTATGCCCCCAGGGGTCGCAAATTTCATTCAACACAACAATTTCAACCCCAAGGTACTTTAATAGCTACAGGGCTCCCCAGGCCTCAAGATATCTGGCGCCTTGGCCAGTCTCCAATTAAGGTGGGACAACTTAAAAAGTATTTACAACATTATCCATTAAAAAACGTGGCTTCCTATCTATTTTCTGGTTTTTCCGAAGGTTTTGGGTTACATTACAATGGTCCTCGTAGATATAGATTCAGTAAAAACCTTATTTCAGCGACAACCCATCAGGACCAGGTGGAACAAAAGATTAAAAAAGAAATTGATTTGGGTCGCATAGCAGGCCCGTTTACACAAATCCCTATCTCAAATTTACAAATTTCACCTATCGGGGTCATTCCTAAGTCTGACGGAGGTTGGAGATTGATAACAAATCTGTCCTACCCTTCAAATAATAGTATTAATGACTATATTGACCCAGAACTATGTTCTGTACAATATGTACCTTTCAACAAAGTTGTTGACATGATAGCTAACCTTGGTAAGGGTGCTCTGCTTGCCAAGATGGACATTTTATCTGCATTTAGAATTTTACCCATTAGGCCGTCCGATTTTGATTTGCTTGGTTTCCAGTTCAAAAACAAGTATTACTTTGATAAATTTTTGCCAATGGGTTGTTCAATTTCATGCTGTATATTTGAAAAGTTTGCTACATTTCTCCACTGGTTGGTACAAACTAAATCTGGTTTGAACTCTCTTGATCACTATTTGGATGATTTTATCTTTGCGGGTAGGTCTTCATCAGATGAATGCAATAAATTGATGACTACATTTGAAGGGGTGTGCTCAGATTTAGGCATACCATTAGCAGTCAACAAAACAGTTAGTCCAACAACCTGCTTGACCTTTTTAGGTCTTGAAATTGACACTATTAAAATGCTTGTGCGAATTCCGCACGAAAAAGTTCAAGAGTTAACTACATTACTGCAACATTTTACAAATCGGAAAAAAGTAACTTTGAAAGAGTTACAATCATTAGTAGGGGCATTGAACTTTTTTTGTCGGGCTATTCCTTCAGGTAGAGCATTTAATAGGCGATTTTACGCAGCAACTTGTAAAGTCAAACGTCCTCACCATTATATTCGAATTGATAGAGGCATGACAGAGGACATTCAGATCTGGTTGTCATTTTTACAGGACTTTAATGGTACCATGCTTTTTCCTCAGACTGACTGGAACAGTAATGAAGTACTGCAATTATTCACTGATAGTTCTGGCTCAGCAAATATGGGTTGTGGTGCTTATTTCTCAGGACATTGGGTATTTTTTCAGTGGCCGCAGTCATGGTGTTTTTCCGGCATTTTGAATGATATTACATTTCTAGAGCTTGTCCCAATTGTCCTTTCAGTATTGTTATGGGGACACAATTTTCAAAATAAAAAGATAGTTTTCCAAACTGATAACATCGCGTTAGTGGCAGTGCTCAACAATCAAACATCAAAATCTTGTCGAGTTATGTCATTTGTTCGTCCATTAGTGCTTATGCTATGAAAAATAACCTTATTTTTCGTGCCAATCATGTGTCGGGTAAATGTAATGATATAGCCGATTCTATTTCTCGGAAACAGTGGGTAAGATTTCGAAGACTGGCACCAGAAGCAGACAGAGATCCAGAAACTATTCCGGAAGAATTCCTGCATCTGATATGCAGAGTGAAATAGATAGACTGCTGCATGCATCCATGGCAACAAATACACACTCAGCCTATCAGACCGGTCTGTCTTCATTCTCTGAATTCAGCGTCTCCATGCATTTCCAGAATTATGGCCCCCTACTACTGAACACATTATTCAGTATATTGCATATTTATCATTAAGAGGTCTAGCGCAAGCAACAGCTAGGCTTTATCTATCGGCTATTGGTTCAAAGTGCAAACTGCAAAGTCTTCAAGACCCAACTCAAAGTTTCTTAGTAGCTAAGCTATTAGAGGGCATGTCACGATCAAAGTCAAAAACTGATACACGGCTTCCCATAACCCCTCAGGTATTACATAAAATAATTGATAATCTGCAGTTTGTATGTTATAATTCTTACGAAGTGCGCTTATTCAAAGCTGCCTATTCTCTAGCATTTTTTGGTTTCTTGAGAGTAGGCGAAATAGCATTGTCAAAAGGTAAACAACCTCACCATATTCTGGCGGCAAACGACATCAGTTTTCATCAAGTCAACAATAGGGAAGTTTTACATGTTAAAATTCGCTTCTCTAAGACTGACCAATTGGCACAGGGAACAACCCTAGCAGTGCCACAAGTTGGGGGCCCTCTTTGTCCATTGTACAACATTAAACAGTTTTTTCAGGTCAGGCCCAATATATATGGACCCTTATTTTGTCATTATGGAGGTGAGCCGCTTACACGTTATCAATTTTCTTCTATTCTACGCAAAGTTTTGCATTCAGTCGATATACAATCTGCCCAATATAAATCACATTCATTTCGGATTGGGGCGGCTACTTCTGCCTTTGCTGCTGGTTATTCCACAGAAACAATTCAAACAGCTGGGAGATGGAAATCGGATGCATATAAAACATATCTTAGGCTACCCCCAGCTCACATTCCTTCAAATATTGTATAAATATGTCAAATTGTAGCATTACATATTTACATAGGATTTAAGTCTTTCAGACAACTTCTATGTGTGGTGCTTAGGATCATCAATTATAAAGCATGCCTTTACTGAAACCCTTACAAGAGCTGGTTCATCACACTTGGGACTGCAAAGACTGGGCATACACATTTGGTGGCAGGGGTATTGTGGATTATCCCTAAAAGGTTTTTTAAACAAGGTAACTCATCTAGTTGAAGTGGAATCGCCCCCTACATTTCTTATTATTCACTGCGGAGGAAATGATCTGGGTAATATACCCTTACTAGAATTACGAAACATGATACACACAATTTTAACAAGTTGTAACAGAATAGTGCCCAACACAAGGTTGGTTTGGTCCCAAATATTGCCACGTATTACATGGCGTTATTCACATGACAATGTAGCAATGGAAAAGGCAAGAGTACGTCTAAATAGTGCAGCTGCAAAAATGACTATTAAATTAGGCGGGGCTTACATCAGGTATCCGGATATCACCCGTTTCTCACCTTCATTATTCCTACCAGATGGGGTTCATTTATCGGCAACAGGAAACAATATATTCTTGAATACTATAAAGGAGGCTCTTCAAATGTTCATATTTTCTACAAATTCCACTTATCCTAATTGTAGATAAATTCATTGACAAGGCTAATATGGTACACGGCAGTTTAATTTGTGCACCTCCCCCCACTTTTTGTGGCGGTGGACCATGAACTGACAGATTCACAAAATCTATCAGTTCATTGTCCATGTGGCAATTTACGCTGCACAAAGTCACCACAATCATGTATATATTGACTTATTATGACATTTGCTTATGAATTTACCTCTGCTACCCAGGGTCAAATTCAATTCAACCAGATATGTTGAAAATCTGATTATTAACGTTGATTACCTATGACATTTTGTTACAAATTCACCTCTGTTCCCAGGGTAGAATTCAATTTAGCTATAGTTGAAAATGTGATTATTGAAGTTTTTCATGTTGATTGTTTTCACTTAATAGTTGTTGCAGGCGTGCCAATACTTGTTGCTTGTCGGCAGCCTGAAAATTTGTTCAGCCGTGACCATATTAATTATGCCAATTAAATCAAATAAATACATTGTAATTGAAATATATTTATGGTGTTCACTTTTCTTTAATAACTATATCTATTCAATTAAAGAATAGATTGCATTATTGAAGAAAGTAATTACAGGTAAAGGGATATAACTCTTGTTTAACTATCATCTAAGTATTCAGGAGTAATCTCCCTTCTTACTATATGACCTCTCCAGGACCTTTCCTTCCATAACTGAACAGCATATTGCCTCTCAATTTTAAAGTTGTTTTAAAGGTTAGTAGAATGTTGTCATTTTCAAAGTCCCTCCCATCCCCCGTCCCTTGGTATACAATTTCAGGATACTGCTGCTGGTCTTATATATATTTTAGGGTTGAGTCGACATTGCATACAGCTACAACCTGACACAGTTTGATCAATTTTCCATGAGAGGGCCACAGAGGATACATTAACACCATTCATCGGCACGGCTGGAATCGGGCAATTTACGCTGCACAAAGTCACCACAATCATGTATATATTGACTTATTATGACATTTGCTTATGAATTTACCTCTGCTACCCAGGGTCAAATTCAATTCAACCAGATATGTTGAAAATCTGATTATTAACGTTGATTACCTATGACATTTTGTTACAAATTCACCTCTGTTCCCAGGGTAGAATTCAATTTAGCTATAGTTGAAAATGTGATTATTGAAGTTTTTCATGTTGATTGTTTTCACTTAATAGTTGTTGCAGGCGTGCCAATACTTGTTGCTTGTCGGCAGCCTGAAAATTTGTTCAGCCGTGACCATATTAATTATGCCAATTAAATCAAATAAATACATTGTAATTGAAATATATTTATGGTGTTCACTTTTCTTTAATAACTGTTGGATTAATGTAATATCGTTGATCAATACGTGATATGTAGATTCCACAGTAGAGAGATTACACATATAGACGATTACTTTGGTATTATTAAAAGTGCATTTAATATCTCATTATGCCAGCATGATAATTAAAAAAATATTATTATTATTATTATTATTATTAGAATTTTTATTTATTTAATTTTTTGTGGCTCAAGTGTTACATATGATATACACACATATATACTATATACTCAATAAAAAAAGTAAAGAACTGATGTAAGATTTGAGATAACAATCCAAGAACTGAAATAATATATAATCCATCTGTATTTTGTTCTCGTTTTCTTATTTCAAATGATGGAATGAGGTAAATTTTTGTACATAAAATCAAAACTCATTTAAAAATTACGAGAAGTGCGAAGATGAAATGATATGATTTACGTTCTACAAAACTAAATAATGTTTTTTTTGACCTTAAATTGTTGAGTATATATTGTAACATTTAAGTAAAGATGAAATTTAGTTAAGGAATGATTGTGAAGTTTGAGAGCCAGTCTATCTTTTATCATTAGTTTGTGCGTTTACCTTGTCATGTTGTGTTTGTTTCTGCTGTTTCGTGTTCTCAGATACATTTGTTATGATGGTTTTTGCTGTCTCGTGTTGTGAGATACCTTTGTTGTGTTTGTTTCTGCTGTTTCGTGTTATCAGATACATTTGTTGTGTTTGTTTCTGCTTTTTCGTGTTCTCAGATACATTTGTTGTGTTTAATTCTGCTGTTCGTGTTCTTTGTTGTGTTTGTTTCTGCTGTTTCGTGTTCTCAGATACATTTGTTGTGTTTGTTTCTGCTGTTTCGTGTCCTTAGATACATTTGTTGTGTTTAATTCTGCTGTTTCGAGTGCTTTGTTGTGTTTGTTTCTGCTGTTTCGTGTTCTCAGATACATTTGTTGTGTTTGTTTTTGCTGTTTCGTGTTCTTAGATACATTTGTTGTGTTTGTTTCTGCTGTTTCGTGTTCTCAGATACATTTGTTGTGTTTGTGCCTGCTGTTTCGTGTTCTCAGATAGTTTTGTTGTGTTTGTTTCTGCTGTTTCGTGTTCTCAGATACATTTGTTGTTATTGTTTCTGCTGTTTCGTTTCCTTAGATACATTTGTTGTGTTAATTTTGCTGTTTCGTGTTCTTTGTTGTTTTTGTTTCTGCTGTTTCGTGTTCTCAGATACATTAGTTGTGATTGTTTCTGCTTCATCGTGTTCTCAGATACATTTGTTGTGTTTGTGTCTGCTGTTTCGTGTTCTCAGATACATTTGTTGTGTTTGTTTCTGCTGTTTCGTGTTCTTAGATACATTTGTTGTGTTTGTTTCTGCTGTTTCGTGTTCTCAGATACATTTGTTGTGTTTGGGCCTGCTGTTTTGTGTTCTCAGATACATTTGTTGTGATTGTTTCTGCTGTTTCGTGTTCTCAGATACAATTGTTGTGATTGTTTCTGCTGTTTCGTGTCCTTAGATACATTTGTTGTGTTTAATTCTGCTGTTTCGTGTTCTTTGTTGTGTTTGTTTCTGCTGTTTCGTGTTCTTAGATACATTTTTTGTGTTTGTTTCTGCTGTTTCGTGTTCTTAGATACATTTGTTGTGTTTGTGCCTGCTGTTTCGTGTTCTCAGATACATTTGTTGTGTTTGTTTCTGCTGTTTCGTGTTCTCAGATACATTTGTTGTGATTGTTTCTGCTGTTTCGTGTTCTCAGATACATTTGTTGTGTTTGTGTCTGCTGTTTTGTGTTCTCAGATGCATTTGTTGTGATTGTTTCTGCTGTTTCGTGATTTCAGATACATTTGTTGTGATTGTTTCTGCTGTTTCTTGTCCTTAGATACATTTGTTGTGTTTAATTCTGCTGTTTCGTGTTCTCTGTTGTGTTTGTTTCTGCTGTTTCGTGTTCTCAGATACATTTGTTGTGTTTGTTTCTGCTGTTTCGTGTTCTCAGATACATTTGTTGTGTTTGTTTCTGCTGTTTCGTGTTCTCAGATACATTTGTTGTGATTGTTTCTGCTGTTTCATGTTCTCAGATACATTTGTTGTGATTGTTTCTGCTGTTTCATGTTCTCAGACACATTTGTTGTGTTTGTTTTTGCTGTTTCGTGTTCTCAGATACATTTGTTGTGATTGTTTCTGCTGTTTCAAGTTCTCAGATACATTTGTTGTGATTGTTTTTGCCGTTTCATGTTCTCAGATACATTTGTTGTGATTGTTTCTGCTGTTTCGTGTTCTCAGACACATTTGTTGTGTTTGTTTCTGCTGTTTCGTGTTCTCAGATAAATTTGTTGTGTTTGTTTCTGCTGTTTCGTTTCCTTAGATACATTTATTCTGATTGTTACTGCTTTTTCGTGTTCTCAGATACATTTGTTGTGTTTGTTTCCGCTTCATCGTGTTCTCAGATACATTTGTTGTGATTGTTTCTGCTGTTTCATGTTCTCAGATACATCTGTTGTGATTGTTTCTGCTGTTTCGTGTTCTCAGATACATTTGTTGTGTTTGTTTCAGCTACTTCGTGTTCTCAGATACATTTGTTGTGTTTGTGTCTGCTGTTTCGTGTTCTCAGATAAATTTGTTGTGTTTGTTTCTGCTGTTTCGTGTTCTCAGATACATTTGTTGTGTTTATTTCTGCTGTTTCGTGTTTTCAGATACATTTGTTGTGTTTGTTTCTGCTGTTTCATGTTCTCAGATACATTTGTTGTGTTTGTTTCTGCTGTTTCGTGTTCTCAGATACATTTGTTGTGTTTGTTTCTGCTGTTTCGTGTTCTCAGATACATTTGTTGTGTTTGTTTCAGCTGTTTCGTGTTCTCAGATACATTTGTTGTGTTTGTTTCTGCTGTTTCGTGTTCTCAGATACATTTGTTGTGTTTGTTTCTGCTGTTTCGTGTTCTCAGATACATTTGTTGTGTTTGTGTCTGCTGTTTCGTGTTCTCAGATACATTTGTTGTGTTTGTTTCTGCTGTTTCGTGTCCTTAGATACATTTGTTGTGTTTAATTCTGCTGTTTCGTGTGCTTTGTTGTGTTTGTTTCTGCTGTTTCGTGTTCTCAGATACATTTGTTGTGTTTGTGCCTGCTGTTTCGTGTTCTCAGATACATTTCTTGTGTTTGTTCCTGCTGTTTCGTGTTCTCAGATACAGTTGCTATGTTTGTTTCTGTTGTTTCGTGTTCTCAGATACATTTGTTGTGTTTGTTTCTGCTGTTTCGTGTTCTCAGATACATTTGTTGTGTTTGTTTCTGCTGTTTTGTGTTCTCAGATAAATTTGTTGTGTTTGTTTCTGCTGTTAAGTGTTCTCAGATACATCTGTTGTGTTTGTGCCTGCTGTTTCGTGTACTCAGATAAATTTGTTGTGTTTGTGTCTGCTGTTTCGTGTTCTCAGATACATTTGTTGTGTTTGTGCCTGCTGTTTCGTGTTCTCAGATACATTTGTTGTATTTGTTCCTGCTGTTTCGTGTTCTCAGATACAGTTGTTATGTTTGTTTCTGCTGTTTCGTGTTCTCAGATACATTTGTTGTGTTTATTTCTGCTGTTTCGTGTTTTCAGATACATTTGTTGTGTTTGTTTCTGCTGTTTCGTGTTCTCAGATACATTTGTTGTGATTGTTTCTGCTGTTTCGTGTTCTCAGATACATTTGTTGTGTTTGTTTCTGCTGTTTCGTGTCTCAGATACAATTGTTGTGATTGTTTTCGCTTCATCGTGTTCTGACATTTGTTGTGTTTGTTTCTGCTGTTTCGTGTTCTCAGATACATTTGTTGTGTTTCTGTCTGCTGTTTCGTGTTCTCAGATACATTTGTTGTGTTTCTGTCTACTGTTTCGTGTTCTCAGATACATTTGTTGTGTTTCTGTCTGCTGTTTCGTGTTCTCAGATACATTTGTTCTGTTTGTTTCTGCTGTTCGTGTACTCAGATACATTTGTTGTATTTGTTTCTGCTATTTCGTGTTCTCAGATACATTTATTGTGTCTGTTTATGGTGTTTCGTGTTCTCAGATACGTTTGTTGTGTTTGTTTCTGCTGTTTCGTGTTCTCAGACACATTTGTTGTGTTTGTTTCTGCTGTTTCGTGTTCTCAGATACATTTGTTGTGTTTGTTTCTGCTGTTTCGTTTCCTTAGATACATTTATTCTGATTGTTACTGCTTTTTCGTGTTCTCAGATACATTTGTTGTGTTTGTTTCCGCTTCATCGTGTTCTCAGATACATTTGTTGTGATTGTTTCTGCTGTTTCATGTTCTCAGATACATCTGTTGTGATTGTTTCTGCTGTTTCGTGTTCTCAGATACATTTGTTGTGTTTGTTTCAGCTACTTCGTGTTCTCAGATACATTTGTTGTGTTTGTGTCTGCTGTTTCGTGTTCTCAGATAAATTTGTTGTGTTTGTTTCTGCTGTTTCGTGTTCTCAGATACATTTGTTGTGTTTATTTCTGCTGTTTCGTGTTTTCAGATACTTTGTGTGTTGTTTCTGCTGTTTCATGTTCTCAGATACATTTGTTGTGTTTGTTTCTGCTGTTTCGTGTTCTCAGATACATTGTTGTGTTTGTTTCTGCTGTTTCGTGTTCTCAGATACATTTGTTGTGTTTTGTTTAGCTGTTTCGTGTTCTCAGATACATTTGTTGTGTTTGTTTCTGCTGTTTCGTGTTCTCAGATACATTTGTTGTGTTTGTTTCTGCTGTTTCGTGTTCTCAGATACATTTGTTGTGTTTGTGTCTGCTGTTTCGTGTTCTCAGATACATTTGTTGTGTTTGTTTCTGCTGTTTCGTGTCCTTAGATACATTTTGTTGTGTTTAATTCTGCTGTTTCGTGTGGCTTTGTTGTGTTTGTTTCTGCTGTTCGTGTTCTCAGATACATTTGTGTGTTGGTGCCTGCTGTTTCGTGTTCTAAGATACATTTCTTGTGTTTGTTCCTGCTGTTTCGTGTTCTCAGATACAGTTGCTATGTTTGTTTCTGTTGTTTCGTGTTCTCAGATACATTTGTTGTGTTTGTTTCTGCTGTTTCGTGTTCTCAGATACATTTGTTGTGTTTGTTTCTGCTGTTTTTGTGTTCTCAGATAAATTTGTTGTGTTTGTTTCTGCTGTTTCGTGTTCTCAGATTACATCTGTTGTGTTGTGCCTGCTGTTCGTGTACTCAGATAGAATTTGTTGTGTTTGTGTCTGCTGTTTCGTGTTCTCAGATACATTGTTGTGTTTGTGCCTGCTGTTTCGTGTTCTCAGATACATTTGTTGTATTTGTTCCTGCTGTTTCGTGTTCTCAGATACAGTTGTTTTATTTTGTTTCTGCTTGTTTGTGTTTCAGATACATTTGTTGTGTTATTCTGCTGTTTCGTGTTTTCAGATACATTTGTTGTGTTGTTTTCTGCTGTTTCGTGTTCTCAGATACATTTGTTGTGATTGTTTCTGCTGTTTCGTGTTCTCAGATACATTTGTTGTGTTTGTTTCTGCTGTTTCGTGTTCTCAGATACAATTGTTGTGATTGTTTTCGCTTCATCGTGTCTGAGATACATTTGTTGTGTTTGTTTCTGCTGTTTCGTGTTCTCAGATACATTTGTTGTGTTTCTGTCTGCTGTTTCGTGTTCTCAGATACATTTGTTGTGTTTCTGTCTACTGTTTCGTGTTCTCAGATACATTTGTTGTGTTTCTGTCTGCGTTTCGTGTTCTCAGATACATTTGTTCTGTTTGTTTCTGCTGTTTCGTGTACTCAGATACATTTGTTGTATTTGTTTCTGCTATTTCGTGTTTCAGATACATTTATTGTGTCTGTTTTATGGTGTTTCGTGTTCTCAGATACGTTTGTTGTGTTTGTTTCTGCTGTTTCGTGTTCTCAGATACATTTGTTGTGATTGTTACTGTTTCGTGTTCTCAGATACATCTGTTGTGATTGTTGCTGCTGTTTTGTGTTTTCAGATACATTTGTTGTGTTTGTTTCTGCTGTTTCGTGTTCTCAGATACATCTGTTGTGATTGTTTCTGCTGTTTCGTGTTCTCAGATACATCTGTTGTGATTGTTGCTGCTGTTTCGTGTTCTCAGATACATTTGTTGTATTTGTTCCTGCTGTTTCGTGTTCTCAGATACAGTTGTTATGTTTGTTTCTGCTGTTTCGTGTTCTCAGATACATTTGTTGTGTTTATTTCTGCTGTTTCGTGTTTTCAGATACATTTGTTGTGTTTGTTTCTGCTGTTTCGTGTTCTCAGATACATTTGTTGTGATTGTTTCTGCTGTTTCGTGTTCTCAGATACATTTGTTGTGTTTGTTTCTGCTGTTTCGTGTTCTCAGATACAATTGTTGTGATTGTTTCGCTTCATCGTGTTCTGAGATACATTTGTTGTGTTTGTTTCTGCTGTTTCGTGTTCTCAGATACATTTGTTGTGTTTCTGTCTGCTGTTTCGTGTTCTCAGATACATTTGTTGTGTTTCTGTCTACTGTTTCGTGTTCTCAGATACATTGTTGTGTTTCTGTCTGCTGTTTCGTGTTCTCAGATACATTTGTTCTGTTTGTTTCTGCTGTTTCGTGTACTCAGATACATTTGTTGTATTTGTTTCTGCTATTTCGTGTTCTCAGATACATTTATTGTGTCGTTTTATGGTGTTCGTGTTCTCAGATACGTTTGTTGTGTTTGTTTCTGCTGTTTCGTGTTCTCAGACACATTTGTTGTGTTTGTTTCTGCTGTTTCGTGTTCTCAGATACATTTGTTGTGTTTGTTTCTGCTGTTTCGTTTCCTTAGATACATTTATTCTGATTGTTACTGCTTTTTCGTGTTCTCAGATACATTGTTGTGTTTGTTTCCGCTTCATCGTGTTCTCAGATACATTTGTTGTGATTGTTTCTGCTGTTTCATGTTCTCAGATACATCTGTTGTGATTGTTTCTGCTGTTTCGTGTTCTCAGATACATTTGTTGTGTTGTTTCAGCTACTTCGTGTTCTCAGATACATTTGTTGTGTTTGTGTCTGCTGTTTCGTGTTCTCAGATAATGTTGTGTTTGTTTCTGCTGTTTCGTGTTCTCAGATACATTTGTTGTGTTTATTTCTGCTGTTTCGTGTTTTCAGATACATTTGTTGTGTTTGTTTCTGCTGTTTCATGTCTCAGATACATTTGTTGTGTTTGTTTCTGCTGTTTCGTGTTCTCAGATACATTTGTTGTGTTTGTTTCTGCTGTTTCGTGTTCTCAGATACATTTGTTGTGTTTGTTCAGCTGTTTCGTGTTCTCAGATACATTTGTTGTGTTTGTTTCTGCTGTTTCGTGTTCTCAGATACATTTGTTGTGTTTGTTTCTGCTGTTTCGTGTTCTCAGATACATTTGTTGTGTTTGTGTCTGCTGTTTCGTGTTCTCAGATACATTTGTTGTGTTTGTTTCTGCTGTTTCGTGTCCTTAGATACATTTGTTGTGTTTAATTCTGCTGTTTCTCAGATACATTTGTTGTGTTTGTGCCTGCTGTTTCGTGTTCTCAGATACATTTCTTGTGTTTGTTCCTGCTGTTTCGTGTTCTCAGATACATTTCTTGTGTTTGTTCCTGCTGTTTCGTGTTCTCAGATACAGTTGCTATGTTGTTCTGTTGTTCGTGTTCTCAGATACATTTGTTGTGTTTGTTTCTGCTGTTTCGTGTTCTCAGATACAGTTGTGTTTGTTCTGCTGTTTGTGTTCTCAGATAAATTTGTTGTGTTTGTTTCTGCTGTTTCGTGTTCTCAGATACATCTGTTGTGTTTGTGCCTGCTGTTTCGTGTACTCAGATAAATTTGTTGTGTTTGTGTCTGCTGTTTCGTGTTCTCAGATACATTTGTTGTGTTTGTGCCTGCTGTTTCGTGTTCTCAGATACATTTGTTGTATTTGTTCCTGCTGTTTCGTGTTCTCAGATACAGTTGTTATGTTTGTTTCTGCTGTTTCGTGTTCTCAGATACATTTGCTGTGTTTATTTCTGCTGTTTCGTGTTTTCAGATACATTTGTTGTGTTTGTTTCTGCTGTTTCGTGTTCTCAGATACATTTGTTGTGATTGTTTCTGCTGTTTCGTGTTCTCAGATACATTTGTTGTGTTTGTTTCTGCTGTTTCGTGTTCTCAGATACAATTGTTGTGATTGTTTTCGCTTCATCGTGTTCTGAGATACATTTGTTGTGTTTGTTTCTGCTGTTTCGTGTTCTCAGATACATTTGTTGTGTTTCTGTCTGCTGTTTCGTGTTCTCAGATACATTTGTTGTGTTTCTGTCTACTGTTTCGTGTTCTCAGATACATTTGTTGTGTTTCTGTCTGCTGTTTCGTGTTCTCAGATACATTTGTTCTGTTTGTTTCTGCTGTTTCGTGTACTCAGATACATTTGTTGTATTTGTTTCTGCTATTTCGTGTTCTCAGATACATTTATTGTGTCTGTTTATGGTGTTTCGTGTTCTCAGATACGTTTGTTGTGTTTGTTTCTGCTGTTTCGTGTTCTCAGATACATTTGTTGTGATTGTTACTGTTTCGTGTTCTCAGATACATCTGTTGTGATTGTTGCTGCTGTTTTGTGTTTTCAGATACATTTTGTTGTGTTTGTTTCTGCTGTTTCGTGTTCTCAGATACATCTGTTGTTGTGTTTGTTCTGCTGTTTCGTGTTCTCAGATACATTTGTTGTGATTGTTGCTGCTGTTTCGTGTTTTCAGATACATTTGTTGTGTTTGTTTCTGCTTTATCGTGTTCTCAGATACATTTGTTGTGTTTGTTTCTGCTGTTTCGTGTTCTCAGATACATCTGTTGTGATTGTTTCTGCTGTTTCGTGTACTCAGATACATTTGTTTTGTTTGTTTCTGCTGTTTCGTGTTCTCAGATACATTTGTTGTGTTTGTTTCTGCTGTTTCGTGTTCTCAGATACATTTGTGTGTTTGTGCCTGCTGTTTCGTGTTCTCTGATACATCTGTTGTGATTGTTTCTGCTGTTTCGTGTTCTCAGATACATTTGTTGTGATTGTTTCTGCTGTTTCATGTCCTCAGATACATTGTTGTGATTGTTTCTGCTGTTTCGTGTTCTCAGATAAATTTGTTGTGATTGTTTCTGCTGTTTCGTGTTCTCAGATACATCTGTTGTGATTGTTTCTGCTGTTTCGTGTTCTCAGATACATTTGTTGTTTTTGTTTCTGCTTCATCGTGTTCTCAGATACATTTGTTGTGTTGTTTCTGCTGTTTCGTGTTCTTAGATACATTTGTTGTGTTTGTTTTCTGCTGTTTCGTGTTCTCAGATACATCTGTTGTGATTGTTTCTGCTGTTTCGTGTTCTCAGATACATCTGTTGTGTTTGTGCCTGCTGTTTCGTGTTCTTAGATACATTTGTTGTGTTTGTTTCTGCTGTTTCGTGTTCTCAGATACATTTGTTGTGTTTGTGCCTGCTGTTTCGTGTTCTCAGATACATTTTTTGTGATTGTTTCTGCTGTTTTATGTTCTCAAATACATCTGTTGTGTTTGTTTCTGCGTTTCGTTTCCTTAGATACATTTATTCTGATTGTTACTGCTGTTTCGTGTTCTCAGATACATTTGTTGTGTTTGTTTCCGCTTCATCGTGTTCTCAGATACATTTGTTGTGATTGTTTCTGCTGTTTCATGTTCTCAGATACATCTGTTGTGATTGTTTCTGCTGTTTCGTGTTCTCAGATACATTTGTTATGTTTGTTTTAGCTGCTTCGTGTTCTCAGATACATTTGTTGTGTTTGTGTCTGCTGTTTCGTGTTCTCAGATAAATTTGTTGTGTTTGTTTCTGCTGTTTCGTGTTTTCAGATTCATTTGTTGTGTTTGTTTCTGCTGTTTCATGTTCTCAGATACATTTGTTGTGTTTGTTTCTGCTGTTTCGTGTTCTCAGATACATTTGTTGTGTTTGTTTCAGCTGTTTCGTGTTCTCAGATACATTTGTTGTGTTTGTGTCTGCTGTTTCGTGTTCTCAGATACATTTGTTGTGTTTGTTTCTGCTGTTTCGTGTCCTTAGATACATTTGTTGTGTTTAATCTGCTGTTTTCATGTGCTTTGTTGTGTTTGTTTCTGCTGTTTCGTGTTCTCAGATACATTTGTTGTGTTGTGCCTGCTGTTTCGTGTTCTCAAAAACATGTCTTGTGTTTGTTCTGCTGTTTCGTGTTCTCAGATACAGTTGCTATGTTTGTTTCTGTTATTTCGTGTTCTCAGATACATTTTGTTGTGTTTGTTTCTGCTGTTTCGTGTTCTCAGATACATTTGTTGTGTGTTTCTGCTGTTTCGTGTTCTCAGATAAATTTGTTGTGTTTGTTTCTGCTGTTTCGTGTTCTCAGATACATCTGTTGTGTTTGTGCCTGCTGTTTCGTTACTCAGAAATTTGTTGTATTTGTGTCTGCTGTTTCGTGTTCTCAGATACATTTGTTGTGTTTGTTTCTGCTGTTTCGTGTTCTCAGATACATTTGTTGTGATTGTTACTGTTTCGTGTTCTCAGATACATCTGTTGTGATTGTTGCTGCTGTTTTGTGTTTTCAGATACATTTGTTGTGTTTGTTTCTGCTGTTTCGTGTTCTCAGATACATCTGTTCTGATTGTTGCTGCTGTTTCGTGTTCTCAGATACATTTGTTGTGATTGTTGCTGCTGTTTCGTGTTTTCAGATACATTTGTTGTGTTTGTTTCTGCTTTATCGTGTTCTCAGATACATTTGTTGTGTTTGTTTCTGCTGTTTCGTGTTCTCAGATACATCTGTTGTGATTGTTTCTGCTGTTTCGTGTACTCAGATACATTTGTTTTGTTTGTTTCTGCTGTTTCGTGTTCTCAGATACATTTGTTGTGATTGTTTCTGCTGTTTCGTGTTCTCAGATACATTTGTTGTGTTTGTGCCTGCTGTTTCGTGTTCTCTGATACATCTGTTGTGATTGTTTCTGCTGTTTCGTGTTCTCAGATACATTTGTTGTGATTGTTTCTGCTGTTTCATGTTCTCAGATACATTGGTTGTGATTGTTTCTGCTGTTTCGTGTTCTCAGATAAATTTGTTGTGATTGTTTCTGCTGTTTCGTGTTCTCAGATACATCTGTTGTGATTGTTGCTGCTGTTTTGTGTTTTCAGATACATTTGTTGTTTTTGTTTCTGCTTCATCGTGTTCTCAGATACATTTGTTGTGTTTGTTTCTGCTGTTTCGTGTTCTTAGATACATTTGTGTGTTTGTTTCTTGCTGTTTCGTGTTCTCAGATACATCTGTTGTGATTGTTTCTGCTGTTTCGTGTTCTCAGATACATCTGTTGTGTTTGTGCCTGCTGTTTCGTGTTCTTAGATACATTTGTTGTGTTTGTTTCTGCTGTTTCGTGTTCTCAGATACATTTGTTGTGTTTGTGCCTGCTGTTTCGTGTTCTCAGATACATTTTTTGTGATTGTTTCTGCTGTTTTATGTTCTCAGATACATTTGTTGTGTTTGTTTCTGCGTTTCGTTTCCTTAGATACATTTATTCTGATTGTTACTGCTGTTTCGTGTTCTCAGATACATTTGTTGTGTTTGTTTCCGCTTCATCGTTTCTCAGATACATTTGTTGTGATTGTTTCTGCTGTTTCATGTTCTCAGATACATCTGTTGTGATTGTTTCTGCTGTTTCGTGTTCTCAGATACATTTGTTGTGTTTGTTTTAGCAGCTTCGTGTTCTCAGATACATTTGTTGTGTTTGTTTCAGCTGTTTCGTGTTCTCAGATAAATTTGTTGTGTTTGTTTCTGCTGTTTCGTGTTTTCAGATACATTTGTTGTGTTTGTTTCTGCTGTTTCATGTTCTCAGATACATTTGTTGTGTTTGTTTCTGCTGTTTCGTGTTCTCAGATACATTTGTTGTGTTTGTTTCAGCTGTTTCGTGTTCTCAGATACATTTGTTGTGTTTGTGTCTGCTGTTTCGTGTTCTCAGATACATTTGTTGTGTTTGTTTCTGCTGTTTCGTGTCCTTAGATACATTTGTTGTGTTTAATTCTGCTGTTTCATATACATTTGTTGTGTTTGTGCCTGCTGTTTCGTGTTCTCAAAAACATTTCTTGTGTTTGTTCCTGCTGTTTCGTGTTCTCAGATACAGTTGCTATGTTTGTTTCTGTTATTTCGTGTTCTCAGATACATTTGTTGTGTTTGTTTCTGCTGTTTCGTGTTCTCAGATACATTTGTTGTGTTTGTTTCTGCTGTTTCGTGTTCTCAGATAAATTTGTTGTGTTTGTGCCTGCTGTTTCGTGTCTCAGATAAATTTGTTGTGTTTGTGTCTGCTGTTTCGTGTTCTCAGATACATTTGTTGTGTTGTACCTGCTGTTTCGTGTTCTCAGATACATTTGTTGTATTTGTTCCTGCTGTTTCGTGTTCTCAGATACAGTTGTTATGTTTGTTTCTGCTGTTTAGTGTTCTCAGATACATTTGTTGTGTTTATTTCTGCTGTTTCGTGTTTTCAGATACATTTGTTGTGTGTTTCTGCTGTTTCGTGTTCTCAGATACATTTGTTGTGATTGTTTCTGCTGTTTCGTGTTCTCAGATACATTTGTTGTGTTTGTTTTCGCTTCATCGTGTTCTGAGATACATTTGTTGTGTTTGTTTCTGCTGTTTCGTGTTCTCAGATACATTTGTTGTTTCTGTCTGCTGTTCGTGTTCTCAGATACATTTCTTGTGTTTGTTTCTGCTGTTTCGTGTACTCAGATACATTTGTTGTATTTGTTTCTGCTATTTCGTGTTCTCAGATACATTTGTTGTGTCTGTTTAAGGTGTTTCGTGTTCTCAGATACGTTTGTTGTGTTTGTTTCTGCTGTTTCGTGTTCTCAGATACATCTGTTGTGATTGTTGCTGCTGTTTTGTGTTTTCAGATACATTTGTTGTGTTTGTTTCTGCTGTTTCGTGTTCTCAGATACATTTGTTGTGTTTGTTTCTGCTGTTTCGTGTTCTCAGATACATCTGTTGTGTTTGTTTCTGCTGTTTCGTGTTTTCAGATACATTTGTTGTGTTTGTTTCTGCTGTTTCGTGTTCTCAGATACATCTGTTGTGTTTGTTTCTGCTGTTTCGTGTTCTCATATACATTTGTTGTGTTTGTTTCTGCTTTATCTTGTTCTCAGATACATGTGTTGTGTTTGTTTCTGCTGTTTCGTGTTCTCAGATACATCTGTTGTGATTGTTTCTGCTGTTTCGTGTTCTCAGATACATTTGTTTTGTTTGTTTCTGCTGTTTCGTGTTCTCAGATACATTTGTTGTGTTGTTTCTGCTGTTTCGTGTTCTCAGATACATTTGTTGTGTTTGTGCCTGCTGTTTCGTGTTCTCAGATACATCTTTTGTGATTGTTTCTGCTGTTTTGTGTTCTCAGATACATTTTTGTGATTGTTTCTGCTGTTTCGTGTTCTCAGATACATTGGTTGTGATTGTTTCTGCTGTTTCGTGTTCTCAGATAAATTTGTTGTGATTGTTTCTGCTGTTTCGTATTCTCAGATACATCTGTTGTGATTGTTTCTGCTGTTTCGTGTTCTCAGATACATTTGTTGTGTTTGTTTCTGCTTCATCGTGTTCTCAGATACATTTGTTGTGTTTGTTTCTGCTGTTTCGTGTTCTCAGATACATTTGTTGTGTTTGTGCCTGCTGTTTCGTGTTCTCAAAAACATTTCTTGTGTTTGTTCCTGCTGTTTCGTGTTCTCAGATACAGTTGCTATGTTTGTTTCTGTTATTTCGTGTTCTCAGATACATTTGTTGTGTTTGTTTCTGCTGTTTCGTGTTCTCAGATACATTTGTTGTGTTTGTTTCTGCTGTTTCGTGTTCTCAGATAAATTTGTTGTGTTTGTTTCTGCTGTTTCGTGTTCTCAGATACATCTGTTGTGTTTGTTTCTGCTGTTTCGTGTACTCAGATACAGTTGCTATGTTTGTTTCTGTTATTTCGTGTTCTCAGATACATTTGTTGTGTTTGTTTCTGCTGTTTCGTGTTCTCAGATACATTTGTTGTGTTTGTTTCTGCTGTTTCGTGTTCTCAGATAAATTTGTTGTGTTTGTGCCTGCTGTTTCGTGTACTCAGATAAATTTGTTGTGTTTGTGTCTGCTGTTTCGTGTTCTCAGATACATTTGTTGTGTTTGTACCTGCTGTTTCGTGTTCTCAGATACATTTGTTGTATTTGTTCCTGCTGTTTCGTGTTCTCAGATACAGTTGTTATGTTTGTTTCTGCTGTTTAGTGTTCTCAGATACATTTGTTGTGTTTATTTCTGCTGTTTCGTGTTTTCAGATACATTTGTTGTGTTTGTTTCTGCTGTTTCGTGTTCTCAGATACATTTGTTGTGATTGTTTCTGCTGTTTCGTGTTCTCAGATACATTTGTTGTGTTTGTTTTCGCTTCATCGTGTTCTGAGATACATTTGTTGTGTTTGTTTCTGCTGTTTCGTGTTCTCAGATACATTTGTTGTGTTTCTGTCTGCTGTTTCGTGTTCTCAGATACATTTGTTGTGTTTGTTTCTGCTGTTTCGTGTACTCAGATACATTTGTTGTATTTGTTTCTGCTATTTCGTGTTCTCAGATACATTTGTTGTGTCTGTTTAAGGTGTTTCGTGTTCTCAGATACGTTTGTTGTGTTTGTTTCTGCTGTTTCGTGTTCTCAGATACATCTGTTGTGATTGTTGCTGCTGTTTTGTGTTTTCAGATACATTTGTTGTGTTTGTTTCTGCTGTTTCGTGTTCTCAGATACATTTGTTGTGTTTGTTTCTGCTGTTTCGTGTTCTCAGATACATCTGTTGTGTTTGTTTCTGCTGTTTCGTGTTTTCAGATACATTTGTTGTGTTTGTTTCTGCTGTTTCGTGTTCTCAGATACATCTGTTGTGTTTGTTTCTGCTGTTTCGTGTTCTCATATACATTTGTTGTGTTTGTTTCTGCTTTATCTTGTTTCTCAGATACATGTGTTGTGTTTGTTTCTGCTGTTTCGTGTTCTCAGATACATCTGTTGTGATTGTTTCTGCTGTTTCGTGTTCTCAGATACATTTGTTTGTTTGTTTCTGCTGTTTCGTGTTCTCAGATACATTTGTTGTTTTGTTTCTGCTGTTTCGTGTTCTCAGATACATTTGTTGTGTTTGTGCCTGCTGTTTCGTGTTCTCAGATACATCTTTTGTGATTGTTTCTGCTGTTTTGTGTTCTCAGATACATTTGTTGTGATTGTTTCTGCTGTTTCGTGTTCTCAGATACATTGGTTGTGATTGTTTCTGCTGTTTCGTGTTCTCAGATAAATTTGTTGTGATTGTTTCTGCTGTTTCGTATTCTCAGATACATCTGTTGTGATTGTTTCTGCTGTTTCGTGTTCTCAGATACATTTGTTGTGTTTGTTTCTGCTTCATCGTGTTCTCAGATACATTTGTTGTGTTTGTTTCTGCTGTTTCGTGTTCTCAGATACATTTGTTGTGTTTGTGCCTGCTGTTTCGTGTTCTCAAAAACATTTCTTGTGTTTGTTCCTGCTGTTTCGTGTTCTCAGATACAGTTGCTATGTTTGTTTCTGTTATTTCGTGTTCTCAGATACATTTGTTGTGTTTGTTTCTGCTGTTTCGTGTTCTCAGATACATTTGTTGTGTTTGTTTCTGCTGTTTCGTGTTCTCAGATAAATTTGTTGTGTTTGTTTCTGCTGTTTCGTGTTCTCAGATACATCTGTTGTGTTTGTTTCTGCTGTTTCGTGTACTCAGATAAATTTGTTGTGTTTGTGTCTGCTGTTTCGTGTTCTCAGATACATTTGTTGTGTTTGTTTTAGCTGCTTCGTGTTCTCAGATACATTTGTTGTGTTTGTGTCTGCTGTTTCGTGTTCTCAGATAAATTTGTTGTGTTTGTTTCTGCTGTTTCGTGTTTTCAGATACATTTGTTGTGTTTGTTTCTGCTGTTTCATGTTCTCAGATACATTTGTTGTGTTTGTTTCTGCTGTTTCGTGTTCTCAGATACATTTGTTGTGTTTGTTTCAGCTGTTTCGTGTTCTCAGATACATTTGTTGTGTTTGTGTCTGCTGTTTCGTGTTCTCAGATACATTTGTTGTGTTTGTTTCTGCTGTTTCGTGTCCTTAGATACATTTGTTGTGTTTAATTCTGCTGTTTCATGTGCTTTGTTGTGTTTGTTTCTGCTGTTTCGTGTTCTCAGATACATTTGTTGTGTTTGTGCCTGCTGTTTCGTGTTCTCAAAAACATTTCTTGTGTTTGTTCCTGCTGTTTCGTGTTCTCAGATACAGTTGCTATGTTTGTTTCTGTTATTTCGTGTTCTCAGATACATTTGTTGTGTTTGTTTCTGCTGTTTCGTGTTCTCAGATACATTTGTTGTGTTTGTTTCTGCTGTTTCGTGTTCTCAGATAAATTTGTTGTGTTTGTTTCTGCTGTTTCGTGTTCTCAGATACATCTGTTGTGTTTGTGCCTGCTGTTTCGTGTACTCAGATAAATTTGTTGTGTTTGTGTCTGCTGTTTCGTGTTCTCAGATACATTTGTTGTGTTTGTACCTGCTGTTTCGTGTTCTCAGATACATTTGTTGTATTTGTTCCTGCTGTTTCGTGTTCTCAGATACAGTTGTTATGTTTGTTGCTGCTGTTTAGTGTTCTCAGATACATTTGTTGTGTTTATTTCTGCTGTTTCGTGTTTTCAGATACATTTGTTGTGTTTGTTTCTGCTGTTTCGTGTTCTCAGATACATTTGTTGTGATTGTTTCTGCTGTTTCGTGTTCTCAGATACATTTGTTGTGTTTGTTTCTGCTGTTTCGTGTTCTGAGATACATTTGTTGTGTTTGTTTTCGCTTCATCGTGTTCTGAGATACATTTGTTGTGTTTGTTTCTGCTGTTTCGTGTTCTCAGATACATTTGTTGTGTTTCTGTCTGCTGTTTCGTGTTCTCAGATACATTTGTTGTGTTTGTTTCTGCTGTTTCGTGTACTCAGATACATTTGTTGTATTTGTTTCTGCTATTTCGTGTTCTCAGATACATTTGTTGTGTCTGTTTAAGGTGTTTCGTGTTCTCAGATACGTTTGTTGTGTTTGTTTCTGCTGTTTCGTGTTCTCAGATACATCTGTTGTGATTGTTGCTGCTGTTTTGTTTTCAGATACATTTGTTGTGTTTGTTTCTGCTGTTTCGTGTTCTCAGATACATTTGTTGTGTTTGTTTCTGCTGTTTCGTGTTCTCAGATACATCTGTTGTGTTTGTTTCTGCTGTTTCGTGTTTTCAGATACATTTGTTGTGTTTGTTTCTGCTGTTTCGTGTTCTCAGATACATCTGTTGTGTTTGTTTCTGCTGTTTCGTGTTCTCATATACATTTGTTGTGTTTGTTTCTGCTTTATCTTGTTCTCAGATACATGTGTTGTGTTTGTTTCTGCTGTTTCGTGTTCTCAGATACATCTGTTGTGATTGTTTCTGCTGTTTCGTGTTCTCAGATACATTTGTTTTGTTTGTTTCTGCTGTTTCGTGTTCTCAGATACATTTGTTGTGTTTGTTTCTGCTGTTTCGTGTTCTCAGATACATTTGTTGTGTTTGTGCCTGCTGTTTCGTGTTCTCAGATACATCTTTTGTGATTGTTTCTGCTGTTTTGTGTTCTCAGATACATTTGTTGTGATTGTTTCTGCTGTTTCGTGTTCTCAGATAAATTTGTTGTGATTGTTTCTGCTGTTTCGTATTCTCAGATACATCTGTTGTGATTGTTTCTGCTGTTTCGTGTTCTCAGATACATTTGTTGTGTTTGTTTCTGCTTCATCGTGTTCTCAGATACATTTGTTGTGTTTGTTTCTGCTGTTTCGTGTTCTTAGATACATTTGTTGTGTTTGTTTCTGCTGTTTCGTGTTCTCAGATACATCTGTTGTGATTGTTTCTGCTGTTTCGTGTTCTCAGATACATCTGTTGTGTTTGTGCCTGCTGTTTCGTGTTCTTAGATACATTTGTTGTGTTTGTTTCTGCTGTTTCGTGTTCTCAGATACATTTGTTGTGTTTGTGCCTGCTGTTTCGTGTTCTCAGATACATTGGTTGTGATTGTTTCTGCTGTTTTATGTTCTCAGATACATTTGTTGTGTTTGTTTCTGCTGTTTCGTGTTCTCATATACATTTGTTGTGATTGTTTCTGCTGTTTCGTGTTCTCAGATACATTTGTTGTGTTTGTTTTTGCTGTTTCGTGTTCTCAGATACATTTGTTGTGATTGTTTCTGCTGTTTCATGTTCTCAGATACATTTGTTGTGTTTGTTTCTGCTGTTTCTTGTTCTCATATACATTTGTTGTGCTTGTTTCTGCTGTTTCGTGTTCTCAGATACATTTGTTGTGATTGTTTCTACTGTTTCGTGTTCTCAGATACATCTGTTGTGTTTGTGTCTGCTGTTTCGTGTTCTCAGATACATTTGTTGTGTTTGTGCCTGCTGTTTCGTGTTCTCAGATACATTTTTTGTGATTGTTTCTGCTGTTTTATGTTGTCAGATACATTTGTTGTGTTTGTTTCTGCTGTTTCGTGTTCTCATATACATTTGTTGTGATTGTTTCTGCTGTTTCGTGTTCTCAGATACATTTGTTGTGTTTGTTTTTGCTGTTTCGTGTTCTCAGATACATTTGTTGTGATTGTTTCTGCTGTTTCATGTTCTCAGATACATTTGTTGTGTTTGTTTCTGCTGTTTCGTGTTCTCATATACATTTGTTGTGATTGTTTCTGCTGTTTCGTGTTCTCAGATACATTTGTTGTGATTGTTTCTACTGTTTCGTGTTCTCAGATACATCTGTTGTGTTTGTGTCTGCTGTTTCGTGTTCTCAGATACATTTGTTGTGATTGTTTCTACTGTTTCGTGTTCTCAGATACATCTGTTGTGTTTGTGTCTGCTGTTTCGTGTTCTCAGATACATTTGTTGTGTTTGTATCTGCTTGGTTTGGTTAATATAGTCAGATATACTGTCAGATTGTTAGTATTCCATACTTTTGTTAATCTTTAGATTTTTTTATATTTCAGTATTTTTGATATCTTAGTAATAAAAACAACTACTATCCACCATGATGTCATTTGAAGAATACATTGATTAGGCATTTAGAACACATCAGTTATATTGTATAAAACTTGAACAAATATCAATAAATAAAAAAAACCAATAATTAGTCATGCCATTGAACAATAAGTATACATAACGTAATTAAATTTTAATTTAATTATGTAATTATCGTGCTGGAATCAAACAAAAGGCTCTGACGATAACATCATTTAACAAAGAAAGGCTCTGACGCTACTGACGATAACATCATTTAACAAAGAAAGGCTCTGACGATAAAATCATTCGACAATAAAAAATAAACAGTCAGTAGATTAATGTCCATGATATCTATACTAGTGTAGTACAGGCCTGTCTAACACAAAGCCAACGAATTGGTACTAAATCGGCAGCTCATCTCGGCCAATCGTCAGCCATAATTCAACAGCTTTTTGGCTACTCTCTCTTTCTTCGTAGTTTTCCTATCACTAGCTATTTATATCAAAGGGAAAAGTTCTGTCACTTCACTTTTAGCTGGTGACGTCTCTATATATGTGAAATATTCTTGACGTAAAACCCCATTCATTCAATCAATCAATCAATCAATCAATCAAAATCAATCAATTAATCAATCAATCAATCAATCAATCAATCAATCAATCAATCAATCAATCAATCAATCAATCAATCAATCAACCTAAATTACGTTTTCTAAATTTGTTAGAAGACCAGTGGTTTTGTCGGTTTATAATGTTTTTACACAGCCAATAATAAAGAGGAATTTGCAAAACTAAACTCCTTTCCTAAGCAATCAATGTCAATGTATTTTATATGAACATACCTAAGCCAATATTATCAATTACCCTGTTGCAGTAAATGTGTTAATGGTCCTGTGAATGAAAAAATGTCCTCTGTACCTGTTCTACGAATAGGCCCTGTGAATGTCCCTGTTTACACCCCTGTAATTGAATTAATGTTCTCTGTAATGTCCCTTTAAAAGTGCTAATAATTATTCTTTTAAATGTTCGTAAATATTCCTGTAAATATGCCAATGCTCTTTCGAATGCTCATGCAAATGCATTTTTTTCTCTGAAATGTTCATGTTAATATGTAAATGTTCTCTGAAATGTTCATGTAAATATGTAAATGTTTTCTGAAATGTTCATGTAAATATGTAAATGTTCTCTGAAATGTTCATGTAAATATGTTAATGTTCTCTGAAATGTTCATGTAAATATGTAAATGTTTTCTGAAATGTTCATGTAAATATGTAAATGTTCTCTGAAATGTTCATGTAAATATGTTAATGTTCTCTGAAATGTTCATGTAAATGTTCTCTGAAATGTTCATGTAAATATGTAAATGTTTTCTGAAATGTTCATGTAAATATGTAAATGTTCTCTGAAATGTTCATGTAAATACATAAATGTTCTCTGAAATGTTTATGTAAATATGTTAATGTTCAATGGAGTATCGTGTAAATGCATTAGTTCACTAAATGTTCCAGTAAATATGTCAATGCTCTATTGAATTTTTATTTTAATACATTAATGCTCTCTGAAATGTTCATGTAAATATGTCAATGTTCTATTAAATGTTTATTTAAATACATTATTGCTCTCTGAAATGTTCCAGTTAACATGTTAATGTTCTCGAAAATGTTCCTGTAAATATGTCAATGCTCTTTCGAATGCTCATGCAAATGCGTTTTTCTCTCTGAAATTTCATTTAAATACGTTAGTGTTCTCTGAAATAATCATGTAAATGCATTAATGTTCTCTGAAATGTTTATGTAAATATGTCATTAATGCTCTATTGAATTTTCAATTTAATACATTAATGCTCTCTAAAATGTTCCAGTTAATATGTTTATGTTCTATGGAATGTTCATGTAAATGTATTAATGTTTTCTGAAATGGTCATGTAAATATGTTAATGTTCTCTTGAATGTTCCAGTAAATATGTCAGTGTTATCTGAAATGTTCAAGTAAATGTATTAATGTTCTCTGAAGCGTTCCAGTTAATATGTTAATGTTCTCTTTAATGTTCCTATAAATGTGTTAATGTTCTCAAAAACCCCTGTCAGTATGCAAGAGGTAAATTCTCTGAAACATCGCTCAAATCTAAGTTTGTGTAAGTAATGGATTAAAGTACTTACTGATGTAGCCATTAGCTAGAAAAATGCTTTAAGTGGACTATAGGTCATTTCAATATCTTACAATTTTGGTGTTTTAGTTTAATGTTTTCAGGTCCTTTTAGTTTGGATGTTACGCATAAAATCGTTAAAAAATTCTATTTCATGAGAATGACTTGCAGTTTATATTTTCTGAATATATATTAAATGCATTTTTGTATTCATTCAAAACCACCACCAAACCACAACAAGTGATTTTAGTCTCTTGAAGGCTCAGTGAGAATTTTATAGCATAAAATAAAAGATTAAAGGATTAAAAGATTAACACTTTGTGAGATTATGATGATTCTATCAAATATTTAATCCTTAAATCTCCTACTACGAAGACCACATTGACATATAAACTACAAGAGTGCAGAATTAAACAATGATCTAGACATTATGTATTTATACAAAAGCTGATAAATATATATTGTGTTTAAATTAACTTAAGTTGTCATCAAGTTAACATTATGTTCTTCACTTAACTTAAAACGAGCTGGAAATTTTAACAGCAATATTAATGAATTAATTTTGAATAAGATGTTTAATCCAGTCAAACTGGAGAAACAGCAGTAAAATATCGCGCTTTGCAGCTTTATGTTAGGAATTTTGAAGCCAACGTTTAAAAGGACTTTCTAAGCCAAAGTGTAACACATTAAAATATGTTTTAATGTTTGAGATGAAAATTTCCCCAGTTAAAATATAGCATGCAAGGACTTTTGAAGAAACAGGTCACAAAACTTCTTATTTCAGTTAAGAATTAATCTTTATGTCACTTTGTGAAATATTAGATGTGCTCGAGTGTTGAAGTCAGTTTCTCAATGCAAACCGGACATAGAAGACTATGATGTTATAAATAATCGTCAAGTTTATATTTTTTCCAAGACGGTGTGAGATTTATAACAATTTACTACTATTTACTGGTTAAATGAGAAAACACGATAAAGTAAAAATTCTTGAATTGCTCAAAAGCTGAAATAAAACTTTCAACTTTGCGATTTAACTATGGAATTCCAAGAACCAAGAAAACCCGAGAGGAAATTCGCTATAAAGTTGTCGTTACGGGATTTTTATGTTAAAAATAAGATACATGATTCCACCTTTAGTGAGTCCTCAACAAGAGGGTGTGTCAATCCCTCTCCGGTAAGTTTTAACTCGTCAGTGTACAGTTATTCATTTAAACGCAACCAGAGGAAAATGGAAGCAAATATGTACATTTCAAATGGCATGACTAATTCTTATAATAATGTATCTGTTTGTGATAATGAGATTGACAATGTATTGAAATGTACCAAAAGATTGAATAAAGCTTTGAAGCTAAACTCTTTTCAAAGGAACCCGTCAAGTTACCGATGTCATTCTTCTACTACGTCAAGGATATCGGCTCTAAGAAAACACTGAAGCATATTGCGAGCGATTCCGAAATAGGACTGTTAGACCTAAATGGCCAACACCGAGGTCGAATCAAACACGGAGGTTTCTTCAAAACCAAAGGCGACAAAACAGAACGAAAGTGCTAAGTTGTCTATTGACGAAATGGATAATTTAACCAAAAAAATACAACAAACGAAAACTTGAACGGATTGAGACGTTTTTCCTCAGCAAAGCCAGCACAACATAGACATAACGAGGATGTATCAATATCACTGTATTATGTATACGATAAGGAGAAATTAATACTTGATTGGTTGCTAGGTCTCGAATGTGAAGAAGTTGAAGAGCCACCGGAACCAGAAATAGAATACGCAGACATGTTAAACGATCTACTCAAGACACGGCGCTTCATATAGTATACAATGGACATTGAGTATTCGTGTTTAATGTACAGTAACTATACTATAAAAATACAAAATCATGGTTCATAAAATACCAATAATGTGACGTAAAATGCAGGAAGAATCGTGGGAAGTCAAAATAGTGTCTTACTGATGAAATCCTTACTGATCTCACCGAGATGGATTGAGCCCTAATTAAGTCAATTAAGGTAAGTAAGTTTTTTTCTACTTATGACTTTAGAACTAGATAAATATATACATCTGTAGTCATAATCACCAAAATTTACGCGGAATTGTGAAAAGTCGATAAAATGTACCAATACCACTTGCTATATATAACAAGACTACCTTTTGTACATCCATAATGAATTACATTTGTATATGAAAATGTTTGAAAGATGTTTAAGGTTTTGTCTGTCAATTTTAAAAATTCAATGGAGGGTACTGTCAATGTCACCACTGATTTGTTTTAACAATAAAAATTAAGCAATAGTTTGATGGGTTATAATAAAGGTAGGAATTGTCTCAGAAAGTATGTAAAACATATATGCATGTATACCGATACCTAAAAATAAAGCAACCAAAATATACCCCCCAAACAGAATGTAAAAAATACGTTATAAATACGCTGAAAGTTCAGCAACCACTGACTGTATCATCATACGGGTTATTGTCATTATTGGGATGGTCGAGGAAACAGGCGAACACAATGGAGTGTTTTCTAGCACTAAAATCTGCATGTGATTCTCTTGACTTTTGGATTTTACTATTTTGTTTTCATTGATGTTCTTCATATCTCTCAATATAAATATAACATATCTCTCCACTCTGGGTATTTTAACGCCATCTGCACTGCATGCACAAGTTGTCTATAGGACAGATGATGGTGTTGACCTGTAAACGATTTAGAATTTATTCCAGTTGTATATATCTATATTCTTATTATAAAAGCCACCTGCCGCCCGCCATAAATGCAATTTTAACTGGTTCCCTTGGGTGGCATTTTGGACATTATAAGCATGCATTGCTCGGGGATTATGGTACATCCTGGATCCGTTGTATCACGATGTACATGTCTTTACATATTTAACCATTTTGTCGCGCATCTTTGTTAAATTTCAATACTAGTAGTAACACCATTAATACAATGTTGTGTCTTCACGCAATAGTTTACTTTTTGTTCATTCATTATAGATGCTGGCTGATGATATAAAGAGATAAGGAAACTCCGGAAATTGTTACAGAAAGATGTTATAGTTGAAGTAGCGGAATATTTTTGGATAAAAACAGTACCCAAGAAATGCTTGACCAACTTTATAACAGGATAATACGGATTAATTTTTGTTTTAAATCTTCTCAAATAATAAGACAGATATGTTATAGGAGTGTAACAGATAAAAGTTCCAGGTCGTATTGTAGTTCTCATGATTTCCAAATTGTGTGACTTGATTAAAAACATCTGACAAGAAATAGGGTTTAAAGTTCTCAATGTTTAAAATAAAATCATGATTTCACATTTAGTGACAATCCCTCTGTAGTAAGCTATAATTCGTCAGTGTTCAGTTATTCAGTTCAACAAACAAGCATGTATAGGAAAAAAGTTCTTCATTTTTAATTTGAATTAAAGTATCAATAACTGAAACACAATAATATAAAATATAACATGCACAACACGTATAATATATAATATAACATGCACAACACGTATAATAATTATAATATATAAATATATCCATACATAATCCATTTGATCTTGTATAGCTACATGTACTTATTTCTGAATGAAACTCTTAACGCATGCATGTAAAAGTATCACACAATGATCTAAGAAAGCGTTAAATGGTCAAGTGTTTTGAACGAAACTTATTGCACGTCATGGTAAAAATGTATTTTATATATCAAGAGTTGACATGATTGATATGGATGTAGTTCATCTTCTTTCCATATATTTCATTGATTGTGAATAAACAAGAAACGTAACAGCATTCACCGGAAACGCTCGTAAACAGGTTATTACACTTCCTCTATAAAACACTCGAAACCCCTCTTCTTTATAGCTCTGATACGCACAGTCTATGATTCCTTTGAATTCGTTCTTTAAGTCTGATTGGTACCTACTTTTAATGACGTCAAATGGCATGATTGACATCCAGCATACTGAACCAGCACTTCCGCCAGCTAATAAGTCGGCTATGATGCCATTCGAGTCAGTCCAACCCTTACTGTGTAACAAAGCACTTAGGTATTCATATGTCAAACTATAGAGTCCATAACTATATATATCCCTCCAAGCCATTAAGGTCAGCCCTTTATAGAATCCAGTAAGTCCGTGGGTCCTATAAATGTGGACAGAAGCCTCTACCGGCCCTTTAAAGAAAACACGTGTTGAACCTGAAAAAAAAGAATTATGGGAGACATGTACAGTTGCCGATGTCCATGCTCAACAAGGAGTACAAGGGCATAAGTAAACAGTCAAATCCACGCCGATTTAAAAGGCAATAACTCGCCTCAATACAGGTCCAACCCGAAAGTTTGAAAGTCCCCTTATATAACCTTTGTAAAACAGCGGTTTTGCCAGTCTTAGTACTTTGTGTTTTGTAAACTTACGTTTGTGAAATAATTATTATTATCTACTATATATAATGTTTTTGAAATGACGTAAGGGTTCAATTATAGTTCAAGTGTACTGCGAGTGGTAAAACGAATGAAAATGTTTAGGGAGAATCCAATTTCTTGAAATACATGGGCTCAATTAATAGAAGATACTACTGAAAGGCCTTAAGGGCTATAAAAACAACTTTCCATGTGATGACCAAGCACTTTCGAAGATACCCATACTATTTTATCAGTTACAATCTATTCTACATTGGATTATTAAAAAAACATATTAAAATATGTAGTAATTGGGCAAAATCTGATGTTTGGCCAGTATATTTAAAGATTACAGGTATTTTTTGTGTAATGTCCATTCCATTTCCTACTGCAACAAAATGTTTCATAGTATCATTTGACGTATAAAAGAATGTTATCTATGTTTTGGAACAAATGCTTTGTTCTGAGACTATAAAAACATAGTTGCCAAAGTACAGCAGTTTTTGTGTCTACAATGTATAAAGGGAAATAACCGTGTACATTGTATTTGTAATTTTATTGCGTCAAATTTACATAAATTTGATCTGGTGGTATGTCACATGTAAGTACAAAGTAAATATTTAACAAACCATTGATAAAACATGTCATAATTTGTTATATCTGACAAACTCTTGTCTAGCTGTGTGGCCTCCGAACTTTCGGGTTGTATCTGTACATATCAACAGTGGTAGGACTATAACATAACTGTTTTTCGGAAGAGCTTTAGTAGTTGTAAAATGGGAAAACTTTATTTGAAAGATGTGGATAAGTGATCAGTGTCAGTGACAACATCAACATCGGCAGAGTTTTCTATATGCCACTGACAAGAGCTTCGCTACCTTAATGGTTATAACACAAACCTCCATTAGTAG
Source organism: Anadara kagoshimensis (assembly GCA_021292105.1). Classification (NCBI taxonomy): domain Eukaryota; kingdom Metazoa; phylum Mollusca; class Bivalvia; order Arcoida; family Arcidae; genus Anadara; species Anadara kagoshimensis. Next base: position 30,422,571 of record CM037863.1, on the reverse strand, counting down.
AGTTTAGACCAGGTGCTTCCGCAATATCAAAGTTTTGCAAAAAAAGTAGTAAAATATATACCTGATGCAGTTTTGGTCTGATGTGGTATCTGTGATTGCAAAACAACTTTGATATAATCAAACGGAACTGCTGGGATAAGTTGAAAAGCGCCACCTACACATCCCGCCAAAAATATGTTGGTGTATGAGGACTTCCTGTTTTCCCGATCTTTCTCCAGTAACTTTAGTGTGTTACCATAAACTCCGAAGTACACCGAGTTGACGATGCCAAATGATACAAGCGGCCATGACAAACCGCGGAAGAACCCTTTACTCTGAAAATATAAATTTACAAGTGAAGTATTCCTGTCATAGCAGGTACTTCTGCTAATGTCTTCACGATGCGAAAGTGAAAGAGAGTTGAAGAGACATCAGAAAACCTTGTATTTCTACCGATATCGATGGATTTTAATTAAAAGTTAAGCATGGATCGGTAGAATAATGTTTTAGGAAGTGTTCAATGTTGTCAGCAAGAGCGAGGTAAGGAAATACTGGAAGTTATCGACGCGTGTTTTCGTTTCTGTCGTTTTCGCCAGAAATTTCAAGAATTCAATAATGGAAGCTGTCAGACCACAAACCTCCAACAAGTCAAAAATTAAAATGAGGGTTTAGTGGTCTGATTAGTCGGACTATTCTGCTCCGTGATTCGAATAATTCTACAGAAAAAAACTTATCACAAAATGAAAAGTGTCGAAGAGCGGCTGTCGAATGACAAAGATATACATATATATAACAGGGAGTCGAGATGAGCTGCCGATTCGTTAGCTTAGTGTTCAACTTTCGACATGTCTGTACTGTACATACCAGTCCTTGTTTGTTGATATGTTTGATCGCGTCTAGTGTTCCTGAATACTGGTTACCATGGAGCTGTGTCTGTAGCTGAACCTACAACAACAAATAATGAAAAAGTACATGTATTGTTCTCCTGAAAAAAGCAATATAATATTCTTAAAATAGGTTTAATAACTTTAGCATGCAATGGAAACCGAGCCCTATTATTAGACGCAATGGGCGCGCGTGTGCACGTGTGTGTGTGTTGCTGGCCCCAGTTTCACAATCATTTCTTAGCTAAATTATTCCTAAATTTAAATTAAGCAAATTTTGGTAATCCCTTTGGACCTACTGATGAATATTTTCGTTTAAACTGAATGCAAATGTTTTAATCTAGAAGTGATCTTAAAACTGACACCTTAAATTCCTAAATATTTTGAAAATTAACAAAATAATTAAGATTTGAAATTTTGCGAGATTTAAGCTAAGGAAAATCTTAGCTAAGGAATGATTGTGAAACCTGGGCCAGTTTGTCTTCGTTATAGTATATTTGTTGGGTATGTTCTTTATATTCCTTGCTATCACAGTATCGTCTTGCTTACAGTTATTGAATTACTCAATCGATATTTTATACTGAGAAATCATTTATTGTCGCGGTGTCGAACCTTCGTGGTTCTAAGAAATATTGATACCATCTTGTGTGGTCGTAAATATGAGTCTTGTGGTTAATGTTTAAAGCAAGTTTGTAAAATATTCATTTCACTAGCTGACATTTGAAATCGCGGATAATGGTATCCACGAAAAAAACCAACGTTTGGACATCAAGAACATTAATGATTTCCCAGGATTTTGGTTGAATACATTACAATAATGTTCAAATTGACAGAAGCCATAGGTCTTCTACTAAAATTAATGTTAATTGAATTATACTTGAAAATAGGACTAAAATGATAAAATGTCGAAAACTAAACAACTGATATGAGAAAAAAACTTTATAAAAATATATAAGAAAATGTTTGAAGAATTACCTGCTCCAAATTTTTAAGAGCCAGTAATTTTAGCGAAAAGATGTGACATGATCATCACTGGCAGCTGGAAAACTAAAACTTAGGCGTACCTTAGTCGTGTCAAATGGATGGCCAAACACAAGTCCAGCAGCGCCTAGAAACAACGCAAAGTAAAAACTATTGTCAGACATATAAATGTAAGGAGAAACTAACCTTTGCTCACAATCGTTACTTCTTAAATATTGTCCTGTATATATGCACTTAAATCTGGTAAGTACTTTGGTAAAAAATGAGATCGTTTTAAGCTTATCGTATGCTTATTCTAGTTTTGTGGAATTCTTATATACATGTATAATAAAATTTGTGTGAGCTTGGTGCCCTACTTCAACTACAGTTTTTGTCAATGTTGTTTTAAAAAGTCTGTTATCTAGGTGTATATTGCTCCGTGTTAATTCACAAATGTAAGTTGAGTGGCGTTTTACGCACCACTCTATATAATATCAAAGTGGCTCGTTGTTGAATAGTGAAGGAATGTGGAAAATGCCATTTACAATGTATATGGTTTAATTGTAATGTGTTTGGGGTGTTATCAATTTGTAAAAAGAGACAGTCGTTACTGAGAAACGGTTTTATCTGAAAATAAAGAGAAAACCAGATTGTTGGCATAAGACTTTTGGTCCAGTATATATACGGTTGATATTTACGTATTAGGTAGATAAATTGTAAGTATATTTGGACACATAGACATAATGAATATCAAGTCTCACTAAATGGACCTGCTGTTCTAGTTTTGTCTCGGGACTGATCATAGTATAAGAAAGTTAGTCGGTTTGCTGCCGAAAATAGGTGTTTTCTGCACCATCGATCCATGAACTGGCCACTTCCAAGAAATAAATCTTGACATGGGCGTAAAAACTTTATTCAACCTATTTTGTCCAAATGATAAAATTAGTCAAAGTTTTAGATATTCAATGTTCTTTAGTATACAACAATTAGTTGTGTTACAATCTATATATGTTTTCGTTTTGTTTTGACTGATTTTTGAAATGTCACACTACTTATACATGTTATATACTTACCTCCAAGAGCGCCAGCTATGTAATCGTGAAGTACATGTTCTGTTGTCATGACTACACCTAGCCCAAATTAACATTCCCACAGCAATCTGAAAACACACAACAGATAATTAGAAAACAAGTATCTGTACAGTAATAAAATAGAATGTCACTTGGAAGATATGTTTTCATTCTTATGTATATTGATTGATTGGTATTTTACGTTCCAGTCAAGAATATCTCACTTATATCGAATCGTCACCAGCAAGTTAAAGTGGCAGAAATAGTGACCTTTGCAGTGCACAAACGTGAAACGGTCCCGGGGCATCGGTGTTTAAAGTCCCTTTCAAAGGAATCACGTTACTATCATTTCTAAATACCGAATGCTTGGCTAAAGAACGGTCACTACCTATCTTCAAGTCTTGTTCAGACCCGGCATTGGTTCGAACCTCAATCTTCCACATACAGAGCACATGTTAGAAAAAAATCGCTTTGTAAATTGTTGTAACACAAATATGTCCTGTATCATTAATAAACAATTGAAAGTCTCACCTTGTCCAATAGTTAATATTATTTACATGAATCTAGGTTTGTTGAATATAAAATATTCTGCATAATAAATGCATATCCGGCACACTATTTAATGCGTGCAATGAAGATAAACACACTAATACACAAACACCAGTCCATGTCCAAACCACAATCCCAAAAAGCAGAGGAAAAACTTTGAAAACTTGCAAATTTAGTTAAACACATGAACTTCCAACAGAGAAGTGAGACTGAGTGCTTCGGAAGAGGGAAGCACTTTCTGTCTAGCTACCTACAACCGCCACAAAGCAAGAGATCGCAAGACTTGGCATACCTTTTAATGCTAACAAATGTTAATTGTTGTCCTTGGTATGACATTTCTGCTTGAGAGAGAGAGAGAGAGCACAGTGTATGAACGGAACTGTACGCAAAAAGGTAGCTACTGTTCGGCGAAGCGAGAGAAAATGAGGTCAACGAGTAAATTGTTTCTTATTTTCTTGTTGCGTAAATAGCAACTCGAAATCAAATACGGTAAATGAGCAGTTGTTCTGTATCTTCTTCTTGGGCGTATTTGTATGTTTTAGAATCTCAAAATGAATTAAATATTCCATTAAGAACAGTCATGAACACGTATTTGAGCAACGCTGGACCTATCTAAAATGTAGATTTATGCTCATTTAATCGAAAATATACGAGAATTTTAAAATACATGATGAAAACAAACCCTTTTTTCAATCAGTCTATATAGTTACAAAATCTACTTTGGCAGAGAAACATTCAAAATATTGATTCAAACAACATGACCGACAAGATGTTACTGTACCGGTAGTTTCTATTTTGTCTGTACCGGTAGTGAATGTTTAGTAACAGAAACACTGTACCGGTAGTTTTTGTTGTAATACTTTAACTTCAGTCTCTCTGGGATACTGGGGAAATTCCTCTTTTTCCAGTTAGAGATTTTTAGTACTTTTATGCATATTATGCTACCATATGATTTTATCTAATTAGTTGTATAAGTATTATGGTAATACTTCCTTTTAAACATAATCCCTGTGGTAGCTTAGTTGGTAGAGTGCTCGCTCCGTAAGTTGGAGGTTGTTGCTTCGAACCCCGACCAGGTCTGACCCAAAACTTGGAAGTGGGAAGTGACTGTTTTTTCGTCAAGCACTCGGCATTACGAAATAAAATTCATGGTTCTTTCGGATGGGAACTTAAAAAAAACAAGGTCCCGTGTCATGGTAGGCTTGGCACGATAAAGAACCCTGCTGTAAATTGCCATCAGTGCAACGCACAGACAAAATTTATGCACCTTCACCTATAGCTGGCGATTTCTTGATATAAGTGAAATATTCTTGGTTGGGACGTTAAACACATTTACTCAACTCAACTCCTCTTAAACTTGTGATATTGCTTTGGCCAAAAAAGATTGTCGTAAAATAAAATACTTTCATTTACACAGATGGTTTCTTACCATTGTTACTGCAAATAGTCTTCATACATTTTTATTTTTAACGACATTGGGCTTGAACTTGAGCTTAAAACTACTCGCACCTTAAAGTCGCCCTGGGTGTGCGCTAGTACAATGAAAACCATAAACTTAATTTAATGTTCTTTGCGCCAGAAGGCACATAAGGCCTCAACGCTATCCTTCCATTTTTGTCTGTCCTTCGTTGTTGCTTTGACCATCTACTCCATCCAGCAGCGTTTCTTTTCTTTTTCGTTGTACATGTTCTCCTCCATGTGGACTTAGGTCTTCCCTTTTTTCCCTCTGGCTGCCAGCCTAGTGTTGTGTTTCAGTCATTTGTTCCCTCTTTCCTTAGTATGTGTCCGAATCAGTTCCACTTTCTTCTCCTGATCTCATAGTTTATGTTGTTAAGTCTAGCTGTTTTCAATATTTTTTTTCATTAGGTATGTCATATGCTGTTTTTGAATTTCTATTATTTTAATAGAAATTCAAAAACAGCATATGACAGGTATTTTCTGTTGCCATCTTATTCTTAGTATCCTTCTGAGGCAATATGTTTGGAAGCCGTTTGTAAGAGGTGTTCATCTTTCTTCGTTATTTTCCACGTTTTACTTTCATAAAACAATACTGGTCTTACTAAGGTCTTCAATAGGTGCATCTTTGTATTTTTTCCAATATTTTTGGTGTTCCAAATCTTTCTAAGTCTATTTCTTTGAATTTAATTTAAGTCCTATCCTTGATGTCTCTTCAGTCATTTTCCTAGTCTTATCATTCAGGTCTTAGAATTTGGAGGATAAAAGTGCTATATCTTCCGCAAACCCAAGACCTAACAATAATGATGTGAAGTCACTTCCTATTTCTCTTCTCATTCCATTTGTTGTTTTCTTTATCATCCAATCTATAACTAGTAGAAAGAAACCCTGACATTACACATTCCTGTTTTACACCACTTTTAATAGCGAACCACTCTGATGTTTCATTTTCTTCAATGACAGCACATTCGAATTCCTTATACATCCCTCTGATAGCACTAGTGATTTTGGTTGGAATCCCATAGCTCTTCGTTATCGTCCAAAGGCTCTTCCTGTGCACAGAGTCGGATGCCTTTTCAAAGTCCACAGAGTATGTGTATATTGGAGTTCTGAATTCATTTGCTTGTTCCAGTATTTTTCTCAGGATGCTCTGTTGTTACTCTCCCTGGTCTAAAACCTGCATGTTCCTTCCTGGTTCTCTTGTCCACTCCTGTCTTAATCCTTGCAATGACCATACAGCTAAATTCCTTGCTAATGACTGATAGTAAACACACTAGTAAATCTCACGCACAGATTAAGTCTCAGAGGGTAATAATCTTGTTCTCGTCGCGAATAGTAGCTTACGTTTAATAATATTTCTATATTATAGCTATCACCCCCTCAGTTCTTGCAATATGGAAATTTGAGTAATAAATTGCCAAACACATGCTACGTATATATACAGTATACGATATATTTTAATGCAATTGCAAAATGTACTATAATTAAGGGGCTATTGGTCTTTAATATTGTCCATAGCATATTTTGCTTCAATAGAAAAGCATGATTTATAATTTACAATTGAATTACACAAATTTCCAGTATCAAACTGAAAATTCCATCTAACTCGCATGGATGGCGTGGAAAAAAAAAGTAGCTACCGGTACAGAAACAATACAGATGTTGAAAACTACCGGTACAGTTCTAACTTTCGACCACGGAAGGAAAACTTGCTTTTTCAGTGTAAATACGAGTTTTGTAACATTCTGTACATGAGTTAGGGAATCTAAGAATATCTTTCTACATATAGGTACTGATAATGGAACATACAATGTGAAATAATACGTATTTTACATCATTTAACTAGAAGTTAGAAGTCCACGGCTCGACGTTTGATGATGTTCATCATCATATTTATTATATAAGTTGACACTTTTCTGAGAGCACATGGCTACCACTAAAGCTTTATTTAGTGAAGATGGATTAAATAAAAGGGATAAACTAAATCCATTAAAATTGAGCTAGAAAGATAGATAATCAACAACCTTGTGTCTCCCGATACACCTTCTTCTCGCTTCGACGAACAGTAGCTACCTTTTTGCGTACAGTTCCGTTCATACACTGTGGAGAGGGAGAGAGAGAGAGAGAGAGCTGACTGTTATTAGTGGTGATAGCAATATATTTTACACTTACGTTGTTTTAAGGTTTCACATGGTCGTAGCATTTTATATCCCAATATATAAACTAAGCTGCACATGTACAGCGCTTTAAAAAATCACAATAGTAATTGTTTACCTGTGTTTATTTAGGTGTTTCTGTGACGGAGTACAATTATCTGTGCAACTCAATGGCAAACTTATAAATAAAACGAACTACATAACTTGACACGCCATGCCATGCACTGACACGACATTTCAGTCCCGCATTTATAATTTTCAATCGTTTCAATTTCAACCAGTAGAGGTCATTATATGGAATGGAAGTAATTAACTGATCAATAAGACGAGTAACAAGTCGCTGAATTCAGCCGCGACTACACGGGGTCAGGAGTTCAGTTCCCGTCGGAGCTTCAATTATTTTCTATTTTTATAATTGTTTAAATGTTAAGATCAATAATTTCATGTATATGTAAAGCTATAAACTTATCATTAATACCGGACTATTGGACATGACCTAATTCTACTGTTTACTTCCGTGGTGGTGACATGTAAAATTTAAATTGCACATGCGAAATTTCGGATTAACAACAAGCATTGGTTTTTTCAAAATAGTTGTGAAGTAATTCTGTATATGTCATTATATATTACCTGTTTTATATATGCTATAGTTACACCATGTCGGCCAGTAATACCACTGTTGTGACCTTAATTCTTTATCTATATGGTGATTATAATATACATCTACATTTATTGATATAACCCACTATTCCATAATTACATAATTGATAAGGGTTACTGGGTCACGTACCACGTGATCAAAAGCCCCTAACGTCAGGTCGCATTAAACGTTTTAACGACGGCGAAAACTTAATTTTATGCGATTCCCATGATTGTTAGAGATATCATATACTAGTATGTGGTACACTGGCAAACTCCATGTAATAAAAGTTGCACACGCGCATGAACTTCCATCAAGGGAAGTGAGGTCGGATGTTTAAGAAGGATAAGCACTTCCTGTTTACCACTGCGGTAGCTCAGTTGGTAGAGTGCGCGCTCCGTAAGTGGGAGGTCGTGGTTTCGATCCCCGGCGGGGTCTGACCCAAGACTTTAAAGTGGGTAGTGACTGTTCTTTCGCCAAGCACTCGGCATTACGAAATGAAAGTCACGGTTCTTTCTGATGGGAACTTGAAATAAACGAGGTCCGGCTTGACACGCTAAAGAACCCTGCTGTATAATGCCATCAGCACAACGCACAGACAAAATTTCTTCACCTTCGCATACAGCTGGCGACGTCTCGATATAAGTGAAATATTCTTGACGGGGAGGTTTAATATCATTACTCAACTCAACTTCCTGTTTAGCTAGCTACACTACCTCATAAATTTAGTTTCTACTGAAAACCATTGTAACTACTTCGGAACCGATATAATCGTATATAAAGCCCGGAGCTCCGGGCTGAACGTTATACCTGATGAGACGTTGTGTCCACGGGAGACTCAATGGCATTGCGCAATGGCAGCACTCGTAGATGACGACTCGGTTTTTTGCAGTCGGAAAACAACTTGTGGAGAATGTAAGCACAAACAAATATTCCGGCCGGGAAAACACAATTGCGTTTTCTTACCTGTTTCATCAACGTTATCGTTACCTGAAATTACCTATTCTTCCTCCGAACCGAGATCTTCAGAGAACAAAATGGACCGTGTCGAAACAGAGTCCAAGACGTGAACATCGGCGTTTTGTTTTCGGAATTTAGTGCACAAGTCGACGTTACAAAAAATTTTGAATGAAAGCAAAACAACAGGACATTTTTAATGTTTCATTAATAACCCTAACACTGCTATATAGACAAAAATTATCAACTTTTAAAACTTCACATTAAAAACTTCATGCCAGTGTTTACTGTCGTGACGTTTCGGTGACGTCATAATCAGTAGAGACACTGGACAAGAAATTTTGTGCGGCGAAATTAGTAGTTATGTTAATATATAATATTATTGAAAAAGCATTCTGTTAATAATAGAAGAATTTTATGTAGCTTTGCTTCGGTCGGTCTAAAACCGTCATATGGCCCCGAGCCCCCTGAAATATTTGTGTTATTTGTGTATGTGGAGTTGATTTACTCAATAAGGTTCTACATAATTTCTGCTTCACATCGGAATTATAGGTTACCACCATTTTAATTTTTGACTTGTTGGGGTTTCAAAATTAAAATGGGGCTTAGTGGGTTAATTAGTCGGACAACCGGAATATATGTTTAATATTTGCATAACACCAGCAGAAAACAGTCAATAACTCATTTACATGCATGTTACAATAGTGTAATTTTGTGAATCTCGGTATATTTAATCTGAATGCCGAGCGATTCCAAATGCTTGTCATTATGAAATTTCGTATCGCTTTTAATTTTTCCTTGTTTGCAAGCCGGTGTACGCTGGGTTTCTACTCAAACAATACATGCACAGAGCAGTAGTGGCAATATTTGGTCATAATGTGTCAAAGTTGATGCATTTCCTCTGACTCACTCAGTATGCGAAAGTGTTTGTTAAAACAGTTGGTTAATTGAAGTCGTTATATACACTGAAATATGCGCTCGTGTCTTTTATTCCTAGGGGTATATGGTAATTTGCAGGCTTATACTTGGAGTATGAAACCGTGTACAAAATAACAATCTCATCTCGTGTTTTGATTCGATGCGAGGCTTTGCGATTCCTACATGTTAAAGGCTGCGCATGGTGAGGTTTTCTGCTACATGTTCACGCTTTTTCGTCACTCAAATCAGTGTGGTTTGACTCGGATACCCGAGTGCGAAGCAATGCCAAGAGCGATCACCATAGGTCACATGGATCGAGATTTGGTGGATATGGGGGAGTAAATACTGAAGACTGCATACATGGATTATCCAGGATGATGCATTTACCTTATAATTCAGTTCTTCTTGGACATAAATAGACTTTATTAAAACCATGTCCCGATAAAATGATTTGCCTAGCAGAGACGTAATATATATACATGTAGTTGCAAAATATTTGCCTAATATTTTATGGTCTAGGGGAGATAATCAGTCCCTGAATTATCTAATTATCTAGCTGGAATGGATATCGATGTAACCCCAGCAAGTAAGCCAAGTGCCTTCTCTCCCACCATAACACTTACTCCCTAAAGTCTAGAGCAATAGAAATAAATTATAAAAGCAGGGTCATTCGAACCCATTTTTGTAAACTTTTTAAAAGTAGTCGGTTTAAATTAAAGCTTATGATTTATCATTATTTGAGCTTGAAGTAAGTAAGTAAGTAAGTAAGTAAGTAAGTAAGTAAGTAAGTAAGTACGTAAGTAAGTAAGTAAGTAAGTAAGTAAGTAAGTAAGTAAGTAAGTAAGTAAGTACGTAAGTAAGTAAGTAAGTAAGTAAGTAAGTAAGTAAGTAAGTAAGTAAGTAAGTACGTAAGTAAGTAAGTAAGTAAGTAAGTAAGTAAGTAGTAAGTGAGGTAGTGAGTGGTTGCGTGAGTGAGCGAGCGAGCAAACAAGCACGAAAGTATAGTAAAGTAAGTTAGAGATGTGCACGAAAAACTACCTCATTTACATATAAATATTGATAGGTATGTCTAAATTAGGTAGTTTTATCTGTATAGCTTTAATAATGATACGGTTTAGGTCTTGTTTATTTATTTATTTTTTGAAGATTTCTCCATCATTGATAGCAGGCGCCAACCCCTCAATCACCTTTATTATTAAAGTTATACAGATAAAACTGTAACATATTCTTTTGCCTCTCTTCTTGATTTAAGTGGTGGTAAATCGAGTCAGTTTTGCACCATTTTTGTAACACACACGTCTCTAGATTTATAACCCCTGGTTCTAAACCTCTATGATTGTCTCAAAATGCACCACGGTTCTATTTTGTGTTTCTATTTTCGTGAATGCCGATCATTCGGTGTAAAGTATTTTCTGTTTTTGTTTTTGATGCTGAGAATATAACACTTTTTAGCATTAAACCCCATCCCCACTGAATTTTGTGACCATTGTTCGAAGTTCAGAAGATCTTGATGGAGGATTCCATGGCCGTAAGGCCAGGTGCAATTGATTTTAAACAATCTTTTAGTATTTTGTTTAGTATACCATCTGGTCCAGATACTTTGGCAGGGTACATCTTCTCACGGAAGTGATGGCCAGTGTTGGGAGATTGTTTGCCAGTCACGGTGGTTTTTTTTCAAGTTTTTTAAAGAATTGTTTCACCAATATTTCGGTAATTTTTCGTAAATCGTAAGATCTCGTTTTACAGTGTTTTGTATTACATTGGGATTGGAAATACATATATTAAAATAAAACAATGCCAACATAACTTTGGCCTAGTACCTATGAGAAATACATGTAGTAGTAATCTCGGTGGGCCACCGTGACCAGCTGGTGGATGAATAACTTATCAGTTCGATACAACTGGTTTTAGAGAAGGGCATAAAACATGTAATTTGGTACAAGAAATAATTTTCTGATGTTTACATCATTAAATGTATTTTAGTAACACGGATTGCATTTTCCGGATTTATCTTCAGTGCAATTCCGTTTCCAGATAATGTATTATATTGATATAAACACTTCCGCCAAGAAAAGTGGTAAGTCATTCACACATTTTTACATTGTTTGGGTTAAATTGATAAGCTTATGGTGTTTTTAACACTTTAGACCCTGTTAAAGGAAGGCTAAGGTGCCATTTACTAAATCCCGTTTGTATATCTGTTGTGTAAAGCGTCGCTTCTAGTTGACAAGACAGTTATTTACGAATCCACCCAGAGTTCACATCCGATTTAGCTTTTTGTGATAAAAATCCCATTTATTTGTTGCTGAACCGGTCGTATGTTACTGCAGAAATAATTTTTAACGGTATGTATCATAAGATTAATATTAGTTTAATACATCAACGTCCTGGAGATGGTACAAAGGCTAGATTAGAACAAACGTCTACTCTGAACTCGGAACTAGCACTAGCAGTGTCACACATATTCTTTCCAAGCTTGGTTTGGAATATCTAAGAACCAGAAGAGCAAAATCAAAGATAACCATGCTATACATGATCTATTATGGCCTAGTTGACATCCCTGGATACATCCACCAAACTCCAGTAGGAACTGTCACCAGATTACACATCCACTCAATTCCTGGTTCCTTATGCAAGAAATGTGTCATACAGGAACTCATTCTTCCCCAGCACCATTAGAACCTGGAACACTTTACTTAGTTAGGCAGTTGCAACCAGGCTCTGGCAGCCTCAACAATCTAAAGCAGAACTAGTTTTCTTGTACCATACTTTTAACTTTTACATATAGCTTTTAATTGAACCTGATTAATTTTACTTTTTCCACTGGTACATGTAGTTTACAGTGTGTATATACTCAGATTTAAAGGGCACTCACAGAAAAAGATGAACAGTTTTGCATCTTCTTAAGTTTTTTTTGTGATTTATATTATGAATGTCTAGGTTATTTTTTAATCATATTGTTGGTGATTCATATTGTTCTGTAGAGTGCAATTAAGTTAACCATACCTCCCACATTTCTCCCAAATTATTCTTCAGAATTACTATTCTTCAACCATGCCTCTAAATTGATTATAAAACATGAGAACCAGTTGAACTAGGGTTAAATCTAGGGTCGTCAAACCATAGATTAACATATCATCGATAAAAGCCATTGATATAATATATAGATACATTTTTTTAGTATCAATTTCAACAAAAATGGCCACCAGTTCATGGCTATGGTTGGAGTAGTAAATGACACATAGATTAAACTGGTTGTAAATGTTTTATAATTACAATCAATCATTTTAATGCATATTAAAACCAACTGACAAACAATCCATAGTGCATATTATATTAGAAACATTTAAAATGACACCAGACATGCCAAATATTGGTGGAAAATAATCTGTCTATAAACAATTCAACAATAAAAAAACTATTTTAAAATTTTTTCCAATGTTTCGATATGTCAGTTTACCGATGTCAGGATAATGGACAGGTGAGACAGCAACCTCTGCAACTGCTGTCTCAGCCAGTTAGCACCTAAAGCTGGTAAAAGTCGCCCTGAGTGTGCACTAGTTGGTGCAAAGTAGACATATGCATAAAACACACAAAAGTTTTGATTTCTTAATAAATGATACATGTAATACAATTCTGAATGATAAAGAAATTTTCAAAAAGCCAAAAATATTTAATAAGACATCATATTTGGAAAGCTTCATGGTTTAGGAATAAAGTATGAAATATGTTTAAAATTTGTCAATAAATAAATTGTTGCCTACCAATAATTAACCTGCTATCCTCAACCAATTGGTGATCATAGAAATTACTTCAAACTAGTCATCACAGAAAGTGTTGTTGATAGGTTTGATGTCTCTGTGTCCGGGGTTGCCTTGGATATATTTGACGTCTCATAGTTCCATGTTCCTTTCACACAATTTTGATTACACACGTGGCGGGTGTAGCTAGCTAAACAGGAGGTGCTTACCCTTCCGGAGCACCCGGCCTCACTTCCCTGGTGGAAGTTCACGTGTCTAACCTAACTTGTCAGTTCCAAAGTTTTTACTTTGCTTCTGGATTGTGATTCGGAAATGGATTAGTATGTTTGTTTTTGATTATCCATGTAGATTAATATTATTAGAGCCATATGTTGTTTTATTTTTGTTTTCTATTGTAGAAACATCACAATGGATAGACTATTAAGATTAGGAGGTGCAATGCCGCCTGGACTTGGACAGGTAGATATAACATTTACATTATCTACATTATATAGTTATATAGTTAAAACTACATTTCTATACACTTTTCTATCGCTTTGATTAACAGAAGGAAGCACATAATCTTTTTTGTGTGTATACATTATTGTAGGAGTAAATTATTAACATACGTATATGATGACAATGTTGAATTCAGTGTAAATTCATTTTCTGCCGCTGATGAAGGATGAATGATATCAAAAACCAGTGAGGATAATTTCTTATAGCAGTATACTGTTTAATGGCACAATGTATTACTTAAGTTGGTACCATCTCCTTATTAATTCTATGTATTTAATAAAACTTAAATAATAAGTGTCAAATTCAACAGCTGATATATAACTTTTTGTTTTAATTTAAGCTCTTTTAAAAATGAATGGGTAAAGTTGTTCTTTTGAAAAACCTTTCAGTAGGTTCTTGTTATTTTAATCATATTTTATTGTATAAACATCCTTATATATTAAAATTTAAACCTTTATTTATGCTATAGGGAGCACCACCCACTGATGCACCAATTGTAGACACACAAGAACAAGTTTATATATCATCTTTGGCATTGCTGAAGGTAAGTCAACATTCCAATACCAAATAGTAGGTTATTTTCTAGTAGTACAAATTTTATGTATTTTGAAGGTCCTATTAAAATGGCCAGCTTAAAGATTGTCAGTCAAAAATGTTTTGAAGAAAATTTATTGTGATGAAGCTTGAGTGTTCAAGAGGTCTGAAGCATACACTTACAAATCACTGTTCTTCTCGATGCCTAGGTTTGAATCCCAGTTTGACATATCTTAGTGTGAGGAAATCTGTCATATAACTTGCAGAAGGTAATGGCTTCCTCTGGATACTCTTAAATTCCTTTACCAGCCCTGAACTTACTCTGTAAGTGTAAGAATCATGACTTGGTGTACAACATCATTACTTCACTCTCATGGTGGTCATTTGACTAAGTTAGTGTAAGGTAGTGGGTACTTTTCAGTTTTCAGTTAAACTATTATAATACATGGTCCATGTATCCATATTAAGAGTTTGTATGTTTTCATTGTTTGAGCCATTTTCCAAGTAGACAATATATCTGAGTTATTTACTTGGTAATTGATTTATATTGGTCCTTCACATTAACTGTAACATGTCATATTTGTATTGATTTCTTCTATAGATGTTAAAACATGGTAGAGCTGGAGTTCCTATGGAAGTTATGGGTTTAATGTTGGGTGAATTTGTAGATGATTACACTGTCCGTGTTATAGATGTATTTGCTATGCCCCAGTCTGGAACAGTAAGTATGGTCTTCTAATGTACCATGCATAATTGTTGTGGAAAACATCCCCTTCAAAATTTTTCATGCACTGTATGGTGTACTTTTTTGAGTCATAAATAGCAGTAATAATGCTAATGAAGCTTTGTATGATACATGTAATTAAATTGCTAATTAAGATCTTTATTACCGGCATCCAATTGCATGATATTTTAGAAAATGCTGAACATTATTTGACGGGGAAAATAGTTTTAACATATACTTTAATTTACTTTATAATGGAATTATTTTTATTGAAGGTAAATAATGTTGTATTTATTATTACAGGGAGTGAGTGTTGAAGCTGTAGATCCGGTATTTCAAGCTAAGATGTTGGACATGTTAAAACAAACAGGAAGGTAAATGTTTAATTATTATTGATGTAGTATAGAGATTTGTGTATGGTGATGATAAGCCTGTTTATTATTGATGTATTATAGAGATTTGTGTATGGTGATTATAAGCCTGTTTCTTACATAGTAACATAATAAAAGTCTGTCCAGAGTGTATATGCTTATTGGAGCAGTGTTTATTTCTGTTTCCATGGTGTGAAGTAACTAAGAATACAAGCATGTCATTCCTAGTTAGTAGAGTTGAGTAATGATGATTAACACCGATGTCAAGAATATTTGACTTGATATAAATCCTGTCCTAGTGAGGTTGATCCAAAATATTTCTGATGATATCCAGTCATTTAATAACTTTAAGTGTAAAATGTTGCTTATTGACATACATGTATAGTGGCTGGGATTTGATCCCACTAAACAACCATTATGTCATACACCTTAGCCATTCATTCCTTGTGTGCATATAATGACTGATCAGAGAATACCCCAGCTTAAAAATCAGGAAGAAGTCAATGACAAATTGTGGAAAGCTATTAAATTTGTAAATAAAAAAAAATATCATGGTCACCACTTACTTGTTATTAATACTAATGCCAGTTTGTATAAATTTGTAAATATTTCAGACCAGAAATGGTTGTTGGTTGGTATCATTCACATCCTGGATTTGGTTGTTGGTTATCAGGTGTGGATATAAACACACAACAGAGTTTTGAAGCATTATCAGAGAGGGCTGTTGCTGTTGTTGTTGATCCTATACAGAGTGTAAAAGGAAAAGTAAGTACTTTGTCAGTTATTATTATCTGGAATCTTGTCATAAGATTCCTTCCCATTTATTACAATATACAAATGCCAGAAAAATCAAATGAAAGAACAATATATTCAGGTTATTGCTTATAAAATTCTTTTTGTACCAAAAGGAAAAACACATATATTTATGTTAGTAAAGTTTTCATTCCTGAAGATGTACATCCATTTGATTCTTAAACTCTTTGTTCATATATTTTGCATTAGTTGTATTACATCCATCAAATGGGAAGTGTAAAACCCAAATACAGTTTCCTTCATATACTTTTTTATACTTTCAGGTTGTTATAGATGCTTTTAGACTTATCAACCCTAATATGATGGTGCTGGGACAGGAACCACGTCAAACTACATCAAACTTAGGACATTTACATAAACCATCTATACAGGTATGCTCAGTCTATAAGCTAATCAACCAGCTGCGAATCCCGATTTCAGTGACCTGAAGTAACTGAGAATACAAAACTCTCCCTTAGAACAGTTGTCAGTCCAAAGTAAGGTTAATTCCTAGCATATTTGTCAGGATTCATCTGTTTGATAACTTGATGTCTTGCTCAAGGATATGTACACAGTCTGACTGGCACTCAAACCCAAGACCCTAGTATCATTAGTCAATGACCATAACCACTTGGCCACATGTTTTCACTCCAGTCTCCAAACATAACACTGTCCGTCTCATTTGAGTAATTATCATCTTGATCATTGAAAGCAATTTCAGAATTAAATAGGTAAAATGTATAATGATTGTATTTCCCTAATTGCTAAAGACATTGTCAAAATGTATGATTTATATTAGGGAATTCAATCTTATTGGCCTGCAGCAGTTAATAAGTCCATGTTTGTTATGTTTACACAAGTTATATTATTTTATAATGTTTTTCAGGCATTAATTCATGGATTAAACAGACATTACTATTCTATAGCCATTAACTACAGAAAGAATGAACTGGAACAAAAGGTATGTAAAATCGTTAACTATTGTATACTATAACTACAACACACACACATACTGAAAAAAAGTTTGATAGACCAGAACCATACATCTAATTTCCCCCTATTTATGGTAATCCTTTGCCCCATGATGATAAAAAAGGTCTATGTATTTTAAACCATTATGCCAATCTGGTCCATTGTCTGTTTGACACAAATTAGGTCATTTTACTCCATTTGTTTGGAAATTGAATTATAGACTTTTGCTTGAGTAATTTTTTTTATTTTTAAATGCTCTCTAGACATCTAAAATGTTTTATTTAACTTCTAGATACATTGTTTTCTGTGAATCAAAGTTTTAAATAATGACTCATCAGTCTATAAATACAAACAATATAAAACACTATCGCAATGAAATTTTCAATACACATAAATGCATTCCATAACATGTGACTTAGTGTCCAGTGTCCCCTTGCCTCACTAGTTAAGCCGTATAAAAAATATTTATATACACTTCCTAGCATTTCAAAACATGTCCATATTAAACTGCAGACAAGGCATGAAAACATCAAAGAGGGAGAGGTATGCTGACATTGGTTGTATAGGACAAATTGGAATGTACAACCTAAATCATTTTAACAATTTTTCATTAGTCAGTGATATAAATTTGCTCGACTTTTAACGTTATGTTGAAGATGTTTGAACATTAACTGTAATATTTTTATATTATTATTTCAGATGTTACTCAACCTACATAAGAAAAGTTGGGTAGATGGTTTGTCTTTACAAGACTATAACACACATTGTACAAATAACGAACAGACTGTTAAAGAGATGCTAGAATTAGCTAAAAATTATCATAAGGTAGGATCAGTACTTGTCTAATATTGTAAGAGTTTGTACATTTGTCTCCCCTTGAGTTTGGGTGTCGGAGCCATACATGTAAACGAACTGATACATTTACGTATTGTCCTCCTTTATATTAGGTTTAAAATTTCTTGCAATACCTTATCTATATGGTTGTATAGTGGAAAAAGGGAAATCATAGAGAGACCCTTAAGTTATACATAACATAATGTAATCTGATGGACAAAACAATGGTTAGATTTTATATACTTTAGTATGAACTATTGGGACCTCAGATAGGGCCTACTGAAGTGGGAACCCTATAGTATATTTAACAGTCCTCTCCAATAAACATACAATAGATACCGGTACTTCTTACATTACCAGGGCCCAGTTGTTTGAAGCTTGATTAATTTAATCAACGTATCATTACTGAATCAACAGTTCTAAAATATTTTGTTTCAATTTGATGAAATTCTATTAATTTTTTCGTGTTTTAAACAAAAAATTCACAAAATATTTGATATATTGCAAAAAACAAATTTTGACTAATCAATTCATTAAACTAATCAAGCTTCGAACATTTGGGCCCAGGTATTTAAGTGTTGGATCTTTTGACCTTGTATTTAATTTGCACTTTAGAGGTCTTTTAATTAATGGAATTTGTCAATAAACTGCTGTAAGAGACATTGAACATAATCCAAGGTGAGAGATTAACCTTGTTTTTGGCAAGAATTTCTACACCTTTTTGTAATTTTATATAGGAATTTGTTTATCCTAATGTTATACATCAGTGATACTTCTTGTATGTGTTTCAAGAGCATGTCTTCATTTATCCGCAGTAGATAGCCTTCTTACCAAGCACTCTGCATTTTGAAAATAAATTTCCTTCAAATTTTCCATATCATCTCTTAATAATTTTTACTGATACATAAAACTCAGTTCTTCTATCGAATCTTTCGCGTATATTAAATAGAATAAATACCAGTAATTAATTATCTGTCTTTGATAGACATTACATTTATAACTATAGTAACCAGTATTATTGATGAAAATAATCCTACACCTTGATTATGTTAATAATTTTAGGCTCTTGAAGAAGAAGAAAACATGACACAGGAACAACTAGCAATAAAGAATGTTGGAAAACTGGTATGTATATTGATAGAGAGGGAAGGGGGGGGGGGGTCGTCAAATGACAAGAGGTTTGAGCTATCTTGGTTGTCTCATCTGCTGATTTGAAATTGAATGCAATGAAATCTCTAGTCTCATATTCCTTATCAGAAGTTCTATGATCTAAAAAATAAGACTATCAAAATAAAATTGAAATACCAAAATACATACCCCAAAGCCAATTAAAAAAAGTGTGTGCACTACTTGCCAGAAAGTTTGAAATTTAACCAAAGTAAAATTTATGAGAATACATGCAATTGCAGTTGCACCACCTTATCTCAAACTTCACAGGGATATAATCTTGGTTTGACTTATCCAAAGTTCCAAATAAAAGGAGCTATGAAGGGGTGGCATTGTTTGCTTAAAGCAATGGTTATAAAATCTGTTTGCAATCAGTAATAATGATTAATATCTTATGGAAGCCACCAGGTCATTTCAAGTTAAATAATGATTTTGGTTATAATGTAAATGAAACATGCCAACACCAAAACATGTTTTGTAATTTGTTAAAGTTGAGTAACCAAACATTTTATTTTGAGTTACCAAACATTAATTTCATCGAACTATGGTTCACTGTACCTGACAATCCAAAAATTAAAAAAAACTAGTTCCAGATAACCAAACTTACCGTACTTATTAAGTGGATTTGGACTATAAAGCAGTTACGCTTATGATGCAGAAATTGAATAGGAGATATATTAAACAGATTTTACTATAGTTGAACATTTATTTATCTATTTTAGGATCCTAAGAGACATTTAGAAGAACATGTAGATGTATTGATGACCACTAACATAGTACAATGTTTAGGAGCTATGTTACATACAGTTGTGTTTAAATAATCAAGTTTATCTCGGACATATAAATGGACTAAATGTTACTATACAAATGTACAGGAACATTTATACAAAGTGTTATCTTCAAGCTACTCTAGTTCAACACGATTCAATTCTTTACAATACAATACACGCGGAAGTTTCATTTGCATACTGTATAATTGAGTGTTTCAAATTGTTTTGGTAGGGCTGGCTGTGGCCATGACTGAAAACTGAAAATAACTGAAAACAGCTTATGGTTGTTTTTAAACCAGTTAATGAGTCAGTCCCATTGTTGTTTTATACAAGTTTTGTGTGAATATATTGGTTAATTGACCATTACTAGTGAAACTGATAATGAAAAAAAGACTTGTAGACATTTTCTATAACTCAAAGCTGTAAATCTATCTACATGGTCAGTGCTTGCTCATGAGAAAACACAAACAATCTGATACATACAGACCTATAATGATATCTGATATCAATGTGTATTAACCTGTAAATTTTATTTTGGATTCAATTTGCAGTCGATTGTTGACTGTAAAATCTTGTGTAAATACACGGTAAATATGTTTACTTATAAAGTATCGAATCTCTATCACCGAGTTAAAGTTTTTAAAGGTATCTGTATTACACCTGAAGTATATGATAAATTTATCATCTCAAGACTTGGATATCACAAACTTTGTTAAGAAAACTCAATATGTTGCGATACCTAGAAATATTCATATTTATTTCATTAAGATTTCACCTTACAACATATAATGATAATTATCATTTACATGTATTTAAGTTCTGTATTTACAAATAAAGTTCTTGGTGATATTACTGGGATTTGTTAAATTGTGTTTATATAGATTACTTGTACAAATAACTTATTATTTTATACTCTTGTTTGTGCCACCACTCAATAGCTCAGTTGGTAGAGTGATCACTTTTTAAGTGGGAGGTTGTGGGTTCGAATCCCGACCAGGTCTCACCCAAGAATTAAAAGTGGGAGTGACTGTTCTTTTACCAAGCACTTGTAATTACAAAATGAACATAGTTCTTTTGGATGGGAACATTAAATAAAGGAAGTGTCGTGTCATGGTGGGCTTGGCACGCTAAAGAATCCTGCTTTATAATGCCATCAATGCAATGAACAGGCACAATTTCTGCACTTGCTCCTACAGCTTGCAACATCTAGATATTTATAAGTGAAATATTCTTGACTGGGACGTTAGATATCATTACTCAACTCAACTCATACTATGTGTATGTGTGTGTTTTGAGTGTCACTAGCACTAGAATCTTTTATATTGATTTCAGAGCTCATCTCCACAGATATTAACACTTACTAGTATTTCATACTGGTGTGTGTGTGTGTGTGTGTGTGTGTGTGACCATTAAACATCCATTGTTGTTTTAATGGTTTAGTGTTTCTTTGTGGCACTTGGCAGTAACAAAAATGTAATATCGATTACTGTCATCTTGCTATCAGATTTGAATGGTGTCAAAGTTAGGTTCACGCAATATGAACATCAAACTTACAGGGAGCTTAATTAAATGTAAAAATATATTATAATTGATCTATAGCTCTTGTTAGCGTGTGGGGACAGATTGGTCAAAAGCATTGACTTGTAGATCACAGTGCCTCTCCACATAAATCAAACTCTGAGCAGATTCCAGTATGACAAAGTTTGTTAAGATCTGTGGTTATTCAAGTTCCCACCACCATCTAAGAACTTATGGCCTTCATATACTGTAAGTATAGTGTAAGTGTACTATTTTCAATTATTTTGCGGTTAAACATTTTGTGCGAAAATTTGTACCACATGTAAATTCTTGGTGTCGTAGTCAGTTTCATAAATCTGGTAATATGGTAGGAAATTACAAAACATCGAAAATATAAAGGTGTGAAATAATGTACATTTATGATTTACAGTGAGTTAAAAAATCTTGACTGATACATAAAATACTTCAGTCGTGTAAGCATGATGGTAAGAGGTACAGAAGAGCTTAATTGTTAAACGTTTCAGTGTAGTATTTTTAATGAACAAGACTTGAAAGCATATATGTTTTTCTGACAGTTATTTTATATACTCCATTACTTGGGAACAATTTAGTATCGTGAAAAGGTACAGTGCAAATATATGAAATGTTACCTTAAAAGGAAAAATCAAGAAGATATGAAATTTGTTTCATTTGTGGCATGGATGGAAGAATAAATTAACAATGTTTTATGCCCAGTCAAGATTCTTTCAGTAGTATCATGGTGGTCCATTCTTGAATGATGGAAGAAACCGGAATGGCTGGATAATACCATAGGCTTTTGTTAATCAAACTGTTAAAACTTTAGTAAACTGACAATGTAAATAGTAAATGAGGCATTTTCATGAAGTCTTACTTTAGTTTTACAATAGCAAAATTAAGACTCCATGAGAATAAGTAAAGTATTTTACATTATAAGTTTTGAATATCTAAGTTACAATGTTTACTAGCAAGTAAGACCAGTGTCACTGAAGACTAAGTGATTCTGTTTTGTTGGCCACAAGTTACCATCTGTATACAACTGTATATATAAGAGTTTGAAATTTTGTCAGATTTCAGTAAAAGAACGGTTGTGAAATGCATCTGGTGTAAATGTGAGGTTCAGCATAAAATCTTGAGATAGAAAATTTACAACCATACAAACTAACTCTGAAATCATTTGTTTTGCAATATTTAATGAATCTTGTTATAATTACAAATATTATTATTACATATTATAAATGATATTATGATAAAAGAATGTATTCATTTAACAACAAATTGTAAACTTTCACAAAGCTCTTGTTATCAAACACACAATTGTCTGGCAGCATGGTCATTGAAGGTTGAGGAATGAAATCATGTGACTGATCATGTGATTCTTAGCCATCCATCCTTCCATTATTTTTTGCCTCTATATCCATCCACAAATTCTGAAAGTTACAGAATAGATCAAATTAGAAAATGTTGATGAATATTGTACTTTTATATAATTATAAAGAGTTGCTATGGTTGCTACTCATGATATGGTATTACAGAAAAGACAGCATTAATGGAGGAAAACAAGACTGACAAATGTCCCAGAAAAAAAGTTAGTTTGAATTAGAAAGGAAATGGTATGAAAGTCCCTGTTATATGTAAAGCATGAGGAAATCTGTACTTAAACTGTGACATATGATATACCGAGAAGAAAGTTGTCTGAAAATTGAAAATGAAAATTTATGTTAAATTAAACCCAAACATATCAACTTTGTCAACTGTTTACATCTTTAAACAATATAAAATGAGATAGGTTAATGCTGCCATATACAGCCCAACCTGCCTTAAAGGTCTCCTCTATATAAGGACCATCTGCTTATAAAGACAGCAGAATTTTATCCCAATTGTTCTTTATTCATATTATTTCAACCTGTATATAAAGGTCACATGCCCATAAAGACCACTTTTACTGGTTCCCTTTTAGTGGCCTTTATAGACAGGTTTGACTGTCTACAATGAGTAAAAGAAAAGAGAGATGTATGCACAACAGATAGATGAACAGACAACAACTACTAAGGTTAAACATTCTGGAATAGAAATGTGGTGTGTTTTCATTTGTTATCAAGAACACTCGCATGCGGCAAAGATATACAAAAGCACCATGCTAAATACCTTAGACCAAAATACAAATACTGATCCACTTGTCAGAAATAAATACTGATATCCTTAATATTCAATTTGTGCCAAAAACAGTATTGCAGGAAACTAAAGAATTAGGGATGACAGCCTAAAAATATTAAATCCTTGTCCTATATTTGCCATCATCCCTGTCTAATATGCGACATCATTGTTATATGTGTGGTGTCACAGCTATATGTGACATCACTCCTGTTGTGTGACAAAAGTATAGACATTATTGCTTTCATATATATGGCATCACCCCTGTCATATATGTGGTGTCACTACTATATGTGACTACACATGTCATTTATGTGACATCATTGCTATACGTGTTGACCAACACCCCTGTCATATATTTGACATCACTGCTTCATGTGACATCGCTCCTGTCATATATGTGACATCACCCCTATTATATATTTGACATCACTGCTATATGTGACATCACCCCATTCATATATATCACTGCTATGTGTGACATCACCCCTGTCATAAATTTCACCGATCACCCTTAGGCCTGTCATAAATGTAACATCACTGTCATATATGTGGTACCACTGCTAAAAGTGACATCACCCATGTGAAATGCGAGATCACCCCTGCATTATATGTGACATCACTGCTATATGTGGCATCTCCCCTGTTGTGTGACATCACCCCCTGTCATATATATATATCTGTCACCCCTGTCATATATGTGACATCATTGTCATATACAGTACAACCTGCCTTAAAGGCCACCTCTGTATAAGGGCCACCTGCTTATAAAGGCCAGTAGAATTGTATCCCAATTGTTCTTTATTCATATTATTTGAACTTGTATATAAAGGCCACCTGTCCATAAAGGCCACTTTTTCTGGTTCCCTTGGGTGGCCTTTATAGACAGGTTTGACTGTATGTGGTGTCACTGCTGTTGTGCGACATCACGCTTGTCATATGTGTCATCATTCCTTTCATATATGTGATATCACTGCTATAATTGACATCGTCCCTGCCATATATATGGCATCACCCCTTTCATACGTGCCATATCTTTTATGCGTGGCATTGTCCCCTCATACATATGGCAACCGTTCAACATGAATTATGATAACTGAAATATAATTACCACTGTAATTTATTTGCCCATCACCATCTTCATCCACTTCCCTGACTAGATCGTCTGCTTCTTCTTTTGTTAATTTTAAAGCCTTAGCTACTTCGTCCGCTGATATGTAACCATTTCCGTTAGAATCCATACTTTCAAATATTTCTCGGAGATAATTTTCTTCTATTCTATTTGCTATAAGTCTATCCTTCATCATGGAGTTAAACTCTTCTTGGTCTACATAGCCATCTCCTTAATAAATAAATAAACAAATAAAAAAAATGCTGGATCAGAACCATAAACAACCGGCCGTTGACTCATGATCAGTGGTAGAGTGTCCGCCTCGAGAGCGGTAACCTCCGATGTGGGTACGAATCTCGACTGGGTCATACATAAGATCTTTATATACTGCTTCCTCTCCAGACACTCTTAAGTTGCCTCGGACGCTCGGACCATAAAAAACCTGCATACAAAGATTAATCTTTAGAGATTTAAGATTTTGATCCCATCGCAAATAGCTGAAAATTATTGATGTACATTAAACAGCATCAAAGCAACAACAAGAAGACACATGAGCATGTTACAACTAATTATTACTTATACACTTTACACCACTATCCCTCATTCTAAATTGAAAGAACGTCTAAAACACACTATTCACTTGTCATTTTTCAAAAACGGTAAGCCAAGATATGAATATCTAGTGCAGAATAGGGATTCTGATTATTTTGTCAAGCATCATACGGATTCCAAACAAAAATATAACGAAGATATAATCAACGAAATGTTGGAACATAGCTGTTGTGTTTGGTAATACATTGTATAATTTTCAAACAAACAATCATCGGTATGCCAATTGGTACAAAATGTGCACCATTGCTTGATTTGTTTCTTTATTCTAATGAAACAGAAGTTATGCTGGACAGAACCTTGTTGCCGTCTCTGAACAATCCTAACTTTGGAGACTATGTGAATGCCATCTATCCTAGTGAGGTTGGAATAAAAGATACGACTAATTCCACAAGTTCTGCTTCATATTTAGTCTTGTACCTCAATTATGACGCCCACGAATGCTACATTTGAAACTGTATGGCAAATGTGATGACTTCAAATTTTCTATTGTCAACTTTCCTTTTTTATGCATCAATATACCTGCTTCTTGTCTATTTGTTTCCCAATTAATACACGTTATGGTAGAGCTTGTTAACACTGGGAACAACGAAACAAGCTGCTTATAAGTAACTTTTTGACTCAGAAATATTGCAAGGCTAGGATTCAGGGCCCTCAAAAAGTTTTATGGTCGTCATCACAGTATTGTTGATAAGTTTGTCTCTGTGTCCAGAAATGTCCTGGATATATTTGACGCCCAATTTGAGTACACACGTGTCTGATGAAGCTAGACAAACAAGAGGTGCTAACCCTTCCAGAGCACCCGGCCTCACTTTCCTGGTAGAAGTTCACGTGTTCAACCCTACTTGTCAGTTTTAAAGTTTTTACTTTGCTTCTGTGTTGTGATTCGGCCATGAATTAGTATGTTTTTGATTATTATGTACAATTTATATTCAAACGTCTAAACTATCCATTATCACCATCAAAACAAATGGTAAACGGAAAAATAAAAACTCGGTGTACATTTAAAATCCTTTGAAACAATTATAGAAGAAGTGGTGCACAAAAATAAATCTAGACTACTACTTACCATTGCTGTCTACTTCTTGTAGCATCTTCCTCGCCTCTTCATATGATAGGTTGAGTTTTAACTGTTTACATACTCGTACTAACTCAGACTGAGAAACTCTACCATCTCCATTTAAATCCATAACAGTAAACGCTCTCCTTATCACTACATACAAAAGATAAAATATTGTTAATCATGTTGGTAAAGGTCACTAAAAACTAAAACAACTGGTCGAAAATGGACCGTCAAACCTGTCTATACATAAACTAATATAATAAAAAACAAACATGTACATACCAATCCATGTCCTTATCACAATCCCAAAACAAATTAAAAGTGTTAACTATTTTACCAGCATTTCATTCACAATTTGGTACATTTTGATGTTTTTGCTGAAGCTCCGTGGGGAATCGAACCTTGACCTCCGGATTTGCGGATCAAAAACTCAAAACTGACTTGATGTTAACCATTCAACTTTGTGATTCTTAAAACAATAGTATTTTTAGCATGATAGCATTCAATATTTCAGCAATTGCTAAGGTTGGTGATGTCTCGATACATTGGATGTAGTTAAGTACATTAAACTCCGACTGATAAGTAAATGATATGTATTTTTATATATAGTTATACATACTTTCATTTTCTTCCGGGGTTAGTGTATCGTCCTCCATTTGAAAAAACTGAAAAGTTAATTTTTACTTTAAATCATTAATTCTTTCGAACTAATAAGTTTTCCAAAAAGTATTTACAACTTAGGTTGTTAACGAATATTATTTATTCATTGAATAGCTCTAAATAATTATATGAATAAAATAAATAGATAAGTAAATAAATAAGACAGAATCCGGCACGCTGTCTACAAAGACAGTATTTATCAGTCAGAAGAAACCCTAAAACTGTCTGTTAATTAATTGGGGTTTTACGTCCAAGTAAAGACTATTGCGCGTAATTATACCAAGACGTCACCAGGTGAACGTTACAGAAATTTGGACTTTTGCAGAGCGCAACAAAGTTCAATGTGCAAGGGGGGGGGTTTCTTTATCGTGCCACGTCTACCAAGAAGATCATGGGGCTTCGTTTGAGGGTTTCCGAAGAACATGTAAAATACTTAGAACATACTAAAAAACATGGCTAATGTAGCAAAACGATAAGACAGGTAAAATGACATTTGGTTATGAAACAGTCGACTATGGACGAGCATTGAATATACTCGCAAAACGATGGCCAGTGGTGTAGGCACAAAGCACCCCATCGCATGTTACAAAGAAAATTAGGAACCACGTGCGCATTTTCTATATAGATTTAAATTATTCACGAATATTTTCACGTATTACTGTCGTAAATTTGCATTATGTTTGAATAAACCAATAAAAAGTAAAACTCACATTGTTCTTTTCTTTGTGGTTAACCTGAAAATACCTTAGTAATATTCCTCCTGTTCCACCATGTACACGTACATATTTCCTTAAAACCCCGACATTTTTGTTGGACTAGTTTATAATCTGTTAGAATTGGGTTTTACTTTGTCATGTGGGATTAATTAAGATTATTGGATTATTTGCACTTTAAACTTTTAATCCAAATTACTTTGTCTAAATATAGGAATGTATGGTTTATGTATAAAGTAATACAATGTATAATTATGATTGCTACACCTTCTTATGTAAGTAACGTCACCCTAATACACCAATATAATGTTTGTATGTGTCATTGACGTAATGACAATTATAGAAACTCAATCCAAAAATGGCGTTTTCTTAATCCAGTATAAAACTAAGATTCCAGTACTCAGCCAATGAGGTCAACCAGACTTACAATAACTATGGAAGTGTTACCGCGACCTTATAGCATGTTATATCACTGTTTCTCTAGCAAAAGTAGAACTTAATTGTCCTTTATGGATAAGTGTTCTCTATAGAGGGCTTTATATAACAAATATTTGTGAAGTTTTATTGCTTCAGACAAAATGTAATTTTGGAAGTTTGTTATACCATTGCTTATGCCTATACGCGTGACGTCATTGACTGTTCCAGCGGTTGGAAATGCATGTCATAAACGACAGTGTTTTAATTTAAAAATTAAAAAAACCGAAACAAGATTTTCAAAAATGCGATATATAAATACATGTATAATTATTGAACTGCCTAGATTTGACGTTTATGGCGCTATAACTTACATTGTCGTGTATATAACTTACATTGTCGTGTATATAACTTACATTGTCGTGTATATAACTTACATTGTCGTGTATATAACTTACATTGTCGTGTATATAACTTACATTGTCGTGTATATAACTTACATTGTCGTGTATATAACTTACATTGTCGTCTAATTGTAAGTATATTATTAACGCCATTTCTAGACAGTTCAATAGTTAAATATAACTGCTATATTTTAGATTCATGATTTCTTGGTATCGCTCATTTGTCATTATAAAACATAACCTTAATGTTATCACTATCATCAGGCGTTCAAGTTTGGATTCAGAGTTTCCGCTACTTCGCAATTTCGTCGAATAATAGAAGACAACAAAGTGAATACGAACGAGACTGATAATACAATGGCTATCGTTTGATTTCGCTGATTTCTATTCTATCTTGAACTGTTACGTCATCTGAAAGTAAAACAACAAACATATACTCCAAATGATGTTTGACGTATAAATATGTGCACGATGCCAATGTCACGTAGAGGGTCCATATTGGTACGCGTATGACGTATAATTGTACACGATGCCAATGGCACGTAGAGGGTCCATATTGGTACGCGTATGACGTATAAATGTAAACGATGCCAATGGCACGTAGAGGATCCATATTGGTACGCGTATGACGTATGAATGTACACGATGCCAATGTCACGTAGAGGGTCCATATTGGTACGCGTATGACGTATAAATGTACACGATGCCAATGTCAAGAAGAGGATCCATATTGGTTCGCGTATGACGTATAAATATGTGCACGATGCCAATGTCACGTTGAGGGTCCATATTGCTACGCGTATGACGTATAAATGTACACGATGCCAATGTCATGTAGATGGTCCATATTAGTACGCGTATGACGTATAAATGTGCACTATGCCAATGTCACGTAGATGGTCCATATTGGTACGCGTATGACGTATAAATGTGCACTATGCCAATGTCACGTTGAGGGTCCATATTGCTACGCGTATGACGTATAAATGTACACGATGCCAATGTCATGTAGATGGTCCATATTAGTACGCGTATGACGTATAAATGTGCACTATGCCAATGTCACGTAGATGGTCCATATTGGTACGCGTATGACGTATAAATGTACACGATGCCAATGTCAAGAAAGAGGGTCATATTGGTACGCGTATGACGTATAAATGTACACGATGCCAATGTCAAGAAGAGGATCATATTGGTACGCGTATGACGTAAATATGTGCACGATGCCAATGTCACGTTGAGGGTCCATATTGCTACGCGTATGACGTTATAAATGTACACGATGCCAATGTCAAGAAGAGGATCCATATTGGTACGCGTATGACGTATAAATGTGCACAGATGCCAATGTCATGTAGATGGTCATATTGGTACGCGTATGACGTTTTAAATGTGCACGATTCCAATGTCACGTAGATGGTCCATATTGGTACGCGTTAATGACGTATAAAATGTGCACGATGCCATGTCAAGAAGAGGATCCATATTGGTACGCGTATGACGTATAAATGTGCACAGATTGCCAATGTCATGTAGATGGTCCATTGGTACGCGTAGACGTTTAAATGTGCACGTTCCAATGTCACGTAGATGGTCCATATTGGTACGCGTATGACGTATAAATGTGCACGATGCCAATGTCATGTAGATGGTCCATATTGGTACGCGTATGACGTATAAATGTGCACGATGCAATGTCACGTATATGGTCATATTGGTACGCGTATGACGTAAAATGTGCACGATGCCAATAATGTCATGTAGATGGTCCATATTGGTACGCGTATGACGTATAAATGTGCACGATGCCAATGTCACGTAGATGGTCCATATTGGTACGCGTATATGACGTATAAATGTGCACGATGCAATGTCATGTAGATGGTCCATATTGGTACGCGTATGACGTATAAATGTGCCGATGCCAATGTCACGTAGATGGTCCATATTGGTACGCGTATGACGTATAAATGTGCACGATGCTTTGCCAATGTCACGTAGATGGTCCATATTGGTACGCGTATGACGTATAAATGTGCACGATGCCAATGTCATGTAGATGGTCCATATTGGTACGCGTATGACGTATAAATGTGCACGATGCCAATGTCACGTAGATGGTCCATATTGGTACGCGTATGACGTATAAAGTTCACGATGCCAATGTCATGTAGATGGTCCATATTGGTACGCGTATGACGTATATAGAGGATCTTAGACGAGTGGGTTTAATATGAAATTTATTAAACGAGTTTAATAAATTTCATATTAAACCCTCACGAGTCTAAGATTCTATATATCATATAACTCAAAATACCGAGCCACAATGACATGTACATATTATTTGATGCCATATACAAACAACTGATTTCTATCAAGCTCAGACAAATCACCTCCAAATTAACTGCGCAAGTAAGAATATAGTTCTATTTAGATATAGTAAAAGTAAATTCATCACCTAAAATAAAAACGACAAAACCAGTATGTAAGTTTAAATTATGTTATATTTTTCGAATGCATCAAAATTATTTTTCAAAGAATCGGAAAGTCTTTAAAAGTCAAAAAATAAACAACAGACCGACATAGTTTTCAAATGACGTCATTAGGCGCGATCAGAAGCGTGAAAACTAATTACGTCACAATCAAGTGATATTACATGGGTACCTGTGTAATACGAAAAATATTACACCGTTTTATTTCATCAATAAACAGGATGGTTATGTGATATAAATGTGCACGATGCCAATGTCACGTAGATAGTCCATATTGGTACGCGTATATCTCCGTAATGAATAAGGATTGAATGCAGTAATCGCTATTTTAATCAACGATAATGGCGCTTTCATCTTCGCAAAAAACCATCAAGAGTAATTCTCTATTGCAGACGAGCCCGTGTGCGTTGAAAAAACCCTTTCCGTTCGCCATGTTTAAACGTGTCTCTCTGCTTACCAAGAAAAGGAATAGATTTTTCGCACTGCGTGAAAAATGAAAGGATTGCATCTACTAAACCAATGAATAAAAACCAAACATACTAATCCATGTCCAAATCACAATCCAGAAGCAAAATAAAAACTTTGTTACTGACAAGTTAGGTTAGACAGGTGAACTTCCGCCGAGGAAGCAACAAATCAATCGAAAATCTATAAGTTCGTTAATGCACAATTTCCGTCATCTGTCATCTGTCATCTGTCATCTAAATGATGCCCTTTACAGCCGCTCTTTCAATAACTTTATATCTTCAAAACGGTACATTGACATGCACATAAAATTGGGTTCAAATGAAAATTATGTTTTATCGTAAATAAACATTTTCCCCTTATTTACGATTGACGCAAATGAAATGCATCCGCCACATTTTCTGAAGACGCGACACAAACATTGTCAGTCCTTCAAAGATTAACCAAAACACAAGTTATTTTAATTAAATGTTGTGGATTTCACGGTTCATGTGGCCAATGTTGGACACAAAACCAACAACATTACTGATTAACATTGCACATTACGGCTTTTAAAAATCACCAGATTTATATACAAAGTGTTTACAATAAATTAGTCAGGCTTGGTAATTTTGTCACACCTGTAACCTAAGATACTAAAAAAGTTTAATCCTGTCGTGATGTATATCACAATATGTTTTTATATAAATGTAAGATACATGGTATTATTTCTCTTAATTCAAGATTCTATTTACAATGTCATACCGATTTAAAAAATCTTTTACAATGGCCAAGCAAAATACTATTAGAATTTTATCATGCGTTAAGAGACCGATATTATACATCGACTTTCTGTTTATTTAGTGCATATTTAGTTATAACATTTCATATCCTCAATTTACAATTTAATGATTCAATATTTTAACAAATAAAACCACATAAGTGAACATTGTGGCCTAGAATTTGGACAATATATCTATTGAGCATGACTGACATTGAAAAACATTCTAATAAATTTCAAAAGAAACTGGTATAATATATAATTACTTATATCAGATAGAGAAAGCTCTACTTATATCAGAAGTTATATTAGAACTTGATCGAATTTTTAATGTAAAAGGTGTGCCTTTATTATAATTATACAACAAATCACATTTATATATCATAAATATGTGACGTCATAGATGGGACATTAAAAACCAAGACACAGGATCACGATATGTTTACACGTTTTGTACTGTTGTTCTGCTCATGTTTTGGGCATTCGTGACGTAAGAATCCTTAAAATACTGTTTAAATTTAAGTTTTCGTGGATTAAAATACTGGGCGTTGAAAACAAAATATGAATCATGTTCAGAAAAATATATATAGTACCAGGAGTGAACTTCTGATAGTGGCTTTAGGAAACTAGAAAACCAAGACCTATGTCAAATGATGTTGAATTCAATGTTCTTCTGACAATACCTGTCTGATTATTTCCGTAAACTTTTAGGCCCAGCATAGAGACTAACTGCATCAGAAGAAGACCACCGATGTCAAATAAACTGGACAGGTAATTATAATTACTTAAATTAGCAATATATTCTGAAATTACGGACGTTTATTTGAATTTACAATTTTCGGCTGTTATTGGGTTTAAGCATTAGTGTATTAGTTAATTTCATGAGCTTCTAGTTAAAGTCTATAGTTAAGTATGTCAACTATTGCTTGCGAATAAACTAATTATTAAAATAATTATTTAACTTGGGAATTTACTTTATTTGAATACTGTTTTTCCGTCAATAATAATTGTATGACTATATGTATTTATTTTTTGTGTTTTGTTTTTATAATTGTTTTCGTTCTTATCGACATGGTGCATGTTTTTGTATGTGTTAGTTTAAGTTTAATTCACTTTTATTTTTGTTTCAGATTATAACAGAGATGTCTGTACCAGGGAGAGAACAAGGGATGGGTCCGGATTATCGGATACATACGTATGACAAGATACACGAACCACCGGTCTATAGAGAATATAATTCCAGTTACTCTTATAACCATATACATAGTTATAACCATGTACA
This sequence comes from Anadara kagoshimensis, assembly GCA_021292105.1. Taxonomy (NCBI): domain Eukaryota; kingdom Metazoa; phylum Mollusca; class Bivalvia; order Arcoida; family Arcidae; genus Anadara; species Anadara kagoshimensis. The sequence continues at coordinate 30,388,914 of CM037863.1, read as the reverse complement.
TTCATATGACAAAGTACACCAATATAACACGGTAAAAAACTACGATCATGTTCACGAATGGAAGTACCGGGAATATAAAACACACTACAGGACAAAAACAAGAACAAAGACGAAACCAGAGAGACAATGGGAGTATGTCCCTACAAAAGTTCTATATTATAAAGATGTATGGCCACAGTTGTATTTATGTTATAAACAACCAATGGGACCTGATATAAGAGTTACTGATTACAAATACAAAGAATATACTCAATCAAATTTTAGACCCCGACATTTTAGTTTTGAAGATATTGAAACAGATTGTGCCAAATACATGGACCAACCTTACAAAGAGTATAAAGGGAATGTTGATTATAAACTGACAAAATCTAATTATCATCCCTTCACAATATATACACACCAAGAGAAAAGACACAAAACTGTGATGAAAAAACAATATAAGGATGAAAATCAAAACATCATCGACAAACCTGGTAGTACGGACAAAATCGCCGCAGTTATTGTACCAACAGGCCAACCACAAGAAAAACAGACGGTGTTAACGCCCCATAATACCCCTTCCCCGTCTCCAACCCCGGTAGAAGTGTCATCTGTGATTATAGACTCGCCTATGTCAACACAAAGAGACGAGAGACACAATATTATACCAGTGATGGCTGCAGTGCCGCTGAACAAAGAATATGTGGATGATGATGAAATAAGTGCTATTCCAGAAGAATCTGAAGTAGATATCGATGAATTCGAGGAATCTGACATAGATGATAAAATAGATAGTCCAAAACCAACTGCAATTGTTGGAGCAGCGGTAATTGGTTCCAATGTTCAGGAACAATCACCATCTAAGAAGCAAACACCTGACGATGGCGGCGAAGATAAGGATGATGATGATGATGGTGATGATGATGATGATGATGAATCAAAAGTACCAACAGCTGCAGTGGTAGGAGCCGCCGCAGTAGCCACAGATACAAATCAGAATACAAACAACGAAGACAAAATACAAGAAGCGGAACAAGATAATCAACAAAACAATGATCAGGATGCTGAACCAGATACAGAGGACAACTTAGATCATGACGTTAATACAGCACCAGTAGTGGCCGCGGCAGTTATAGCCTCAGAACCCGTTACTGACACTGAAAAACCAACAGCCGAACAAGATACAGAGGTAGAAGGTGGATCATCAGACGTCTCCACAAACAAAAAGTCAACATTGCCACCCGAGGTAGTGGCTGCCATAGAGGCATACGATGTGGCACACTCAGAGATGAAGGTAAGGGTAATTTACTTAATTATACATTTGATTTTATTTGGTAGTCGAAAATATTTTTATATTGATAGTCCATTTATTTATTTTTTATTTGAATACTTTGGTTTCCTCAACTATTCCAAATCAGACACTGCTACATAAATATAATTATCTTGAAACGATTTCCCCCGCCAACTTTTTAGGTACACAAAACATACTTTACGAAAAGACAATGTTATTTTTAATTTAAAAAGACTTATTTATGCACCAGAATGAAAACAACACCAGCATAAGAATAAACTAGAGTTGTATATGAGAATAAATATCCTTGAATGAAGCCAAACGCACAATAACAAACCACAAGAACTAAGGAAAAAGTACAAGCCACAGTTTGACCACTAACGAACTATAATACTTCTTTGGCTGACCACAGACAAAAGTATTTTGGAGAACATTAGCATTGGATTTTGAATTTGACACATTTTTGTTTCATAATTTTAATAGCTAAATTTATGTCGCTGAATGCTTGTTTCCCCGAGTTTAAGAAGAAACAACAATTAAAAAAAATACAAATTATGAATACATGTTACATGTTGTAACCGCTAATCATAGAGACTTGACTTGAAACGAACGGACAATGGGCAAAATGACACAATGGTTTCTAGTGGTATGTGTCCTGGGTACTTTAAATAGGACAAAGGACACAATGGTTTCTAGTGGTATGTGCCCTGGGTACTTTAAATAGGACAAAGGACACAATGGTTTCTAGTGGTATGTGCCCTGGGTACTTTAAATAGGACAAAGGACACAATGGTTTCTAGTGGTATGTGTCCTGGGTACTTTAAATAGGACAAAGGACACAATGGTTTCTAGTGGTATGTGCCCTGGGTACTTTAAATAGGACAAAGGACACAATAGTTTCTAGTGGTATGTGCCCTGGGTACTTTAAATAGGACAAAGGACACAATGGTTTCTAGTGGTATGTGTTCTGGGTACTTTAAATAGGACAAAGGACACAATGGTTTCTAGTGGTATGTGTCCTGGGTACTTTAAATAGGACAAAGGACACAATGGTTTCTACAACCCTGATTACGTGTGTATTATTTATTTCAGGTTACCGATCCATACTCGGCGACTGGTACAATATCAAGGACAATAAGCATGATGCCATGAAACAATTCTGGTCCTAATACATCTGTCTTTCTGAAAAGTTGATCTGGTGTGATCACATCTATAGTGCAATAATATTGTTTGTTACGCAACGAACAGTTGATTGTGACTACTGCGGGTGCTAAGTGCGACATGATACAGTGTCAGGTTCCTTAGTGGTAGGACAAGGAATAGTTATTGCTCTGTGCCAAATGTTACATTTTGAGGACTTACCTGGAGTTTTTTAAGAATGATACTTTAATGCAAATCTTGGAGGTAGGCATTGAATATGTGAAGCTCCGATATTCAAAAACTCTGATTGTATTTGTGCACAAGGTATTTTAACTTTTAAAAGTTCTGCGTTACAGTGAAAAGTTTGTCACAAAGTCAAATTTCAGCATTAACGACATGATAACATTGGGTGTTTTTACATTTATTCACGAGTGTATTAGGTTTTTGAACCTTGTTATAATGTTTTCAATTTGACGGATAACAACACACCATACTTATGGCTGGCTGACTGTTTGATAATAATCCGCAAGCCGGTATGTAATAATGCAACCAAATACAACTTTGTAACCAATTTCACTGTGCCGCCAAAATTTGTACGTGAGTGGGAGTGATCTTGATTCATCTCATGTATTGCGTTTTGTCTTACCAGTCAGCTGTTCAGCTTGGGTTAAGAAACCCCAAATGTCCAATACACAGACTGACATTAAAACTTTAATATCTGTTACATGTATATGTATATACATTGAGAATTTGGTGCTTTTATCCCCTAATTATCTGAAGTCGTCTTTCAATTAAATACTAGTATTCCTGGTGGGGCAAATAAAACTTTATAAATTACCTATTGTTGTTGTTTTTATTAGCTAGTTAAACAGGCGGTACTTACTTCCCTTGTAGAAGTTCACTGATTAACCAATTTTGCTGGTTTTTACTTTGCTTTGAGATTGTGATTTGGACATGGATTGATATGTTTGCTTTTACTTTGCTTTGGGATTGTAATTTGAACATGGATTGATATGTTTGCATTTACTTTGCTTTGGATTGTGGTTTGGACATGGATTGATATGTTCTTTTACTTTGCATCGGGAATTTGCTTTGGACATGGATTGATATGTTTGCTTTGGATGTGATTTGGACATGGATTGATATGTTTGCTTTTACTTTGTTTTGGGAATATGATTTGGACATGGATTGATATATTTGTTTTATTTTGCTTTGGGATTGTGATTTGGACATGGGTCGATATATTTGTTTTATTTTGCTTTGGGATTGTGATTTGGACATGGGTCGATATGGTTGCTTTTACTTTGCTTTGGGAATGTGATTTGGACATGAATTGATATGTTTGTTTTACTTTGCTTTGGGAATGTGATTTGGACATGGATTGATATGTTTGCTTTTACTTTGCTTTGGGAATGTGATTTGGACATGGATTGATATGTTTGCTTTTACTTTGCTTTGGGAATGTGATTTGGACATGGGTCGAAATGTTTGCTTTTACTTTGCTTTGGGAATGTGATTAGGACATGGATTGATATGTTTGCTTTTACTTTGCTCTGGGAATGTGATTTGGACATGGATTGATATGTTTGCTTTATCTTTGCTTTGGGAATGTGATTTGGACATGGATTGATATGTTTGCTTTTACTTTGCTTTGGGAATGTGATTTGGACATGGATTGATATGTTTGCTTTTACTTTGCTCTGGGAATGTGATTTGGACATGGATTGATATGTTTGCTTTATCTTTGCTTTGGGAATGTGATTTGGACATGGATTGATATGTTTGCTTTTACTTTGCTTTGGGAATGTGATTTGGACATGGATTGATATGTTTGCTTTTACTTTGCTTTGGGAATGTGATTTGGACATGGATTGATATGTTTGCTTTTACTTTGCTTTGGGAATGTGATTTGGACATGGATTGATATGTTTGTTTTACTTTGCATTGGGATTGTGATTTGGACATGGATTATTATGTTTGCTTTTACTTCGCTTTTGGATTGTGGTTTGGACATGGATGTATGTGTTCTGTTTTACTTTGCTTTCGGATTGTGATTTGGACATGGATTGGTATGTCTGTTTCCAATTAATTATTCATTTATTCCTAATTTAGAAATTTGATTTTTATACTTAAATTTAACAAAATATATTCACTGAAATATCGAATTTTGACAATTTAGAAAGCAATTACCTTAAAGGGACAAAGCCAGATCACTATTTTACATCAACTTCAACTGAAAAATGCCACCATAATGGACACAGAAATAATAGTTTTTAAAATTCATAAAACATAAGAGTGTACATGGACAACCTAAAACTAAATGTAGGAATTCACAAATTTTGTAATTCAGCCACATTCTAAACTGTTTTCTGTTTACCCAGTTTTATTAAGACTTTAAGGAATTCACTATTGACTATGTTCTTATACAGTAAAACCTCGATTCATCGCCACCATTGTTCAGTCATATTTTGGCGTTATAAAGGGGTTTGGCGATAAATTGAGGGAGGCTCATAAAGAAAAACATAATCAAAATGGATTTTGGGACTTCAAAATAGTGTGGCGATAAGCGAGGTGGCAAAGTTATCGAGGGGCATTATAACGAGGTTTTACTGTAATTAAGTTTCACATTGTCATATATACTAGTAGACATTAGCAGTCATAGGAACAAATGCTGACGTCATATTTACGTCATAATGACATATGGTCTGTGACGTCTTCAGCTTGTTCAGGTTGTTGTATGTATAAGTGTGTATGCGAGGTGTATAGTTGAGTGAAAGAGTGTGTGAGTATATGGCAATTAGTTCATGTTTATTTTTATACATGTTAAATAAACATTTATATACTTTGTACGTTAGTGTTTGTTCCCTATGACGTAAACTTACAAAAATTATAATTCCTTGACCTAATAAAATTATAAGGAATTATTATATATATAAGGAATTAAGCAATGTTAAAATCTTTTATGGTTTGGTTATAGTAGAAAACAGCTGAACTTTCATTATTTATAATATGAGCCCTTTGTTACCTCTCGGGGTGTTATATATACTGCTGTATAAGATATATAGGCAGAGGTCTATATAATATCCATACTTAATAGTTCATAACTATTCATATCTTAAACTTACAATGAAGCATTTCATAGCTTTAACTATATATATTTTCTATACTCTTCTTTTTCATATTCTTACCAAACCATTACACTTACAATGGAGTTTGCCAGCGTACTACATGATCAATACCTCTTAATGTTTGTGTGGAACATTTTGAAAAACATTTACTTGAAAATTTCCAGAGTGGCATCATTTTTACGAGAAAAAGTGAAAGCAATTGCATCTCCAGGGGAAAATATATAATTGTTCTGCAGAAACCGTATGAGGTATCACATGGTACATTTGCGAACCCCATTGGTTCTACAGGGATACACTTAATATTTTCTCTATTTCATTGGGTATAGAATTATGTACAGCTATATCAGACATATCAAGACATTTACATATGTTATTCTTGATCTGCTGCTAATATATCCTGAGCTGTTTCTGAAGAAGCCTTAAATATACACAAGAAATCTACCCCTCTTGTAGTACTTGCTTCATTTATATAAAAACAAAAACAAACTGTTTGTTAATCAATAAAACTTTTTATTCCCTTTCCCTGACCCATTAACAAATAGATTTACAATAAGCTGTATCAAGTAAACAAATTATCTAACTCAATACTTTATATAAATATAACAAAATAATGTCTATAACATTTTAAATAACTTTCAAAAGGATGGAATGTATAAAATCTAGGTCTTGACTTTGAAAGGCATTTAAAGAAAACACCAAATCCGAAAACCCGATGTCACTATCTTTTCAAATTATGAGGATAATGTAGTTATTTAAAAGTGTATTACATAAATGACATCACAACCTTGATCTTTGACCTTGATTTCATCTAGGAAACGGTGCTACAAAATGCCAACAACAGCATCGCCAAGTGGGGCAATATATGCCCATCACTATCTTTGATGTGAGCAAGAAGTATAAATGAGGAAATCCTCAAGAGATAAGTCATATATCTGCTAAGTTTTAAACAAGAATTCTGCAGAAAATTCCTAGATCAGATTAATAATTTTGGAGAAACAAACTGCACTTTTAAATGCATGGAAACTAAATTTGTATAGTAACTGTGACCTTGACGGGTGTGAAAATATGCATTTCAATAAAATTAAAATATTAGCAAAAGCACAAAGGCCAAAAACTACTGTTATTGCAAAGCACAGATGTCAACTAGAGGTCTAATAGCATCTGTAACAATGAAATGACACTTTATGTACAAGTAACTGTAAGCTAGTACATTATATATATTAAGCATGTCAACAAATTCATATGCACCTTAATTTTAAATGGAACAGTATTTGAAAACTTGTAAAATCCCAATAACTACAAAGGTCAAATGATTAGACTTGACCTTTGGCCTTTCTAAAAAACATCAAAATAGAAAGCCTTAGGTCATTATCTGTTCAAAATGACGAGATGTAGCATTTTAATTTAAAACCAGAGGCTCAGTGTGGCTGAGCCTGTATCGCTCACCTGACTAAAATGCTTTTAAAGCAAATTTGTATATATGCTTTTCCCATAGGGTCCAATGTGAAACAATGTTCTCCGCTGGCAGCCATGTTTTATGGCAGATCAGAAAAATTTTGGCAATCTATGTAAAGGACCTTCTATACATCATTCCTGTAAAGTTTCAATTTGCTTCAGTCATTTCTGAAGACAATGGTCAAAAATGTGTTTTTCCCATAGGGTCCAATGTTAAACTATCTTATACATCATTCCTGTAAAGTTTGGTTGAATTTGTTTCACTAGCTTCAGACGAGATAGGGTCCAATGTGAAACTATGTTCTCCGCTGGCAGCCATGTTTTTTGGCAGATCAGAAAAATTTTGGCAATCTATGTAAAGGACCTTCTATACATCATTCCTCTAAAGTTTGGTTAAGTTTGCTTCAGTAGTTTCAGAGGAGATAGCCAAAATGTGTTTTTCCCATAGGGTCCAATGTTAAACTATGTTCCCCACTGGCAGCCATGTTTTAGACGGATCAGAAAAATTATGGCAATCTTTGCAAAAGACCTTCCATATATCATTCCTGTAAAGTTTAATTGAATTGGCTTCAGTCGTTTCAGAGGAGATAGCCAAAATGTGCGTTTTCCCATAGGGCCCAATGTTAAATTTTGTTTGGCCCTGGCGACCATTCCTTTTGGCGGATCAGAAAAATAAGGGCAGTCTTAGTAAATGACCTTACATACATTATTCGTGTAAAGTTTGGTTTAAATTGGCTCAGTGGTTTCAAAGAAAAAGCAAATATATGCTTTTCCCATAGGGTCTAATGTTAAACTATCTTCTGCTCTGGCGGCCATGTTTTTTGACGGATCAGAAAAATTTTGGCAATCTAAGTAAAGGAACTTCCTTACACTATTCCTGTAAAGTTTGGTTAAATTTGCTTCAGTCATTTCTGAGGAAATAGTCAAAAATGCATTTTTCCCATAGGGTCCAATGTAAAACAATCTTCTGCGCTGGCAACCATGTTTTTTTGGCGGATCAAAAAAATTTCGGCAATCTAAGTAAAGGACCATCTATACATCATTCCTGTAAAGTTTGGTTAAGTTTGCTTCAGTAGTTTCAGAGGAGATAGCCAAAATGTGTTTTTCCCATAGGGTCCAATGTTAAACTATGTTCCCCCTGGCAGCCATGTTTTTAGGCGGATCAGAAAAATTTCGGCAAACTTTCCATACATCATTCCTGTAAAGTTTAATTGAATTGGCTTCTGTCGTTTCAGAGGAGATAGCCAAAATGTGCGTTTTCCCATAGGGCCCAATGTTAAACTTTGTTTGGCCCTGGCGGCCATTTCTTTTGGCGGATCAGAAAAATTAGGGCAATCTTAGTAAAGGACCTTACATACATTATTCCTGTAAAGTTTGGTTTTAATTGGCTCAGTAGTTTCAAAGAAGATAGCAAATATATGTTTTTCCCATAGGGTCTAATGTTAAACTATCTTCTGCCCTGGCGGCCATGTTTTTTAACGGATAAGAAAAATTTTGGCAATCTAAGCAAAGGACCTTCCTCACACCATTCCTGTAAAGTTTGGTTAAATTTGCTTCAGTCATTTTTGAGGAAATAGTCAAAAATGCATTTTTCCCACAGGGTACAATGTAAACAATCTTCTGCGCTGGCAGCCATGTTTTTTGGCGGATCAAAAAAATTTCGATAATCTAAGTAAAGGACCATCTATACATCATTCCTGTAAAGTTTGGTTTAAATTGGCTGAGTGGTTTCAAAGAAGATAGCAAATATATGCTTTTCCCATAGGGTCTAATGTTAAACTATCTTCTGTGCTGGCGGCCATGTTTTTTGACGGATCAGAAAAATTTTGGCAATCTAAGTAAAGGACCTTCCTTACACCATTCCTGTAAAGTTTGGTTAAATTTGCTTCAGTCACTTCTGAGGAAATAGTCAAAAATGTGTTTTTCCCATAGGGTCCTGTGTTAAACTATCTTCTGCGCTGGCAGCCATGTTTTTTGGCATATCAAAAAAATTTCCGCAATCTAAGTAAAGGACCTTCTATACATCATTCCTGTAAAGTTTGGTTAAGTTTGCTTCAGTAGTTTCAGAGGAGATAGCCAAAATGTGTTTTTCCCATAGGGTCCAATGTTAAACTATGTTCCCTGCTGGCAGCCATGTTTTTAGGCGGATCAGAAAAATTTCCGCAATCTTTGCAAAAGACCTTCCATACATCATTCCTGTAAAGTTTAATTGAATTGGCTTCAGTCGTTTCAGAGGAGATAGCCAAAATGTGCGTTTTTCCATAGGGCCCAATGTTAAACTTTGTTTAGCCCTGGCGGCCATTTTTTTTGGCGGATCAGAAAAATTTGGGCAATCTTAGTAAATGACCTTACATACATTATTCGTGTAAAGTTTGGTTTAAATTGGCTCAGTGGTTTCAAAGAAGATAGCAAATATATGCTTTTCCCATAGGGTCTAATGTTAAATTATCCTCTGTGCTGGCGGCCATGTTTTTTGACGGATCAGAAAAATTTTGACAATCTAAGTAAAGGACCTTCCTTACAACATTCCTGTAAAGTTTGGTTAAATTTGCTTCAGTCACTTCTGAGGAAATAGTCAAAAATGCATTTTTCCCATAGGGTCCCATGTTAAATTATCTTCTGCGCTGGCAGCCATGTTTTTTGGCGGATCAAAATAATTTCGGCAATCTAAGTAAAGGACCTTCTATACATCATTCCTGTAAAGTTTGGTTAAAATTGGTTCAGGGGTTTCAGAGGAGATAGTTAAAATGTGAAAAGTTTACAGACGGACTGACTGACTGACTGACTGACAGACTGACAGACTGACGGACGACGGACGCCGAGTGATGGCAAAAGCTCACATGGCCTTTAGGCCAGGTGAGCTAAAAACCCCTTATTTTCAACAGTATTAACAAAACACAGACTTGAGACTCTACGGAATCAAAAAAATAACATCATATTCTGCCCACACTCATAAATTTCAGAGCCACTTTGAAAAGTAACCTACTTTTGATTGCTATTACAATGGCACAGACAATTCTTAATTGCATCTGCCCATATACTTCTGACCAAGTTTCATTGAAATCTGTCCACTAGATCAAAAGAAGTTTAAAACAGATGTTAACATAATAACACCATGCATACAATGGTGTGTTGTTTTTTAGGGCCTTCAGGATAAATTCAAGGGCTTTTAGGGTCAGACTTGTTTTTAGGGACTTTTTAGGGCAAACCACAAAGTTTAAGGGCTTTTCCAGGCCTGTACAAACCCTGACACATATACATGCTGCACAAAGCTGTCAATTACTCTTTTAATATGGATGCATTTGGGAAACAAATTATAAAGATATTTTGGCCAGATAAACTTTCAAACAAGAAAATCTAGAAAAGATCAAACCATTTTACAGAACAGACATAAAAAAGAGATGGTAAGATTGGATTGGCCATACACTCAGAAAACAACATCACAAAACAAGAGTTAGGAGTGGAATTAACAAGATAAAGAGGAAGACAAATGGCAAAGAACATTGGCAGAAGAATTAAAAGAAGTGAAGCTATCTAGCAATAAAAAAACAGCATAAATCACTCCAAATGTAAAAATACTGTGTTGACCATGTGTTATTCAGGGAACTATATGAACTAAAAAAAGAAGAGTTTTTGTTTACAAAATAACTTTTTTTTCTTCTCAATATTGACAAAACTATTTATTTTTGACAGTGACAGTTTTACCCTTTATGACATTTTTACAATTAAAACAACCAAGGCACATGTAATGGTATATTGCAATATAAAATGTATATCAGTTCAAACCCTGGCACGATTACAAACCAAAATTTATGATGTGTAAACTTGTGTGATTAATATAAACAATTAAAAGAAGTAAATACCAATAAATTACGTATTATACCAGTTTTAATTTTACAGCACTAGACGGCCGTTTCCAAATACAATTCCTCATCAGTAGTGCTTGGACTAAAATTATGAAACCAAAATTATTTTGAAGATGTTGAAAAGCTACCCAAAAGACCAAAATATACTTTACCAAATTAAGCTAAGGAAATACTTTGCATGAGGGAGTATACCTTAGTTTTGAGAAATTTTAAAATTTATAAGTACCTATAGCTATGATAATTTTTTTCTTTAGAAATATTTCTCTATTTTACACATAAGTAAATACATGTAGCTTGATGTTTCCTCCAACCAGCACAGCCATAAGCAATTAAGTAGAAGTAAACATTTTTATATTATATTGTGCGTATATTTTTCATATTTAAAACCGTTTCACTATTAAACAAATATTGTCAGAAGAAGAGCTAAGCTCATCTGTGTATCAAGTTTGTCAAAGAACACTTACACAAAACATTTCAAAATCATCTGAATATCAGATGCTCATACCAGATCTTTAACACGAGCTTGTCTGTACTTCTAACAAAATGTATGTTTGCTTTGCAAGATAAATTATGAAAAATTAACTGATTTATAGGTCATCCCATCTCTTTTATCCAAGGTATTTTGTAAAATGTTTATAAATACACATCGACTTGTATAAGGTACAAGCAAGAAATCAAATAAGACTTAAGTGTGTCCACCTCCAACTTACAGTAGATAATACATAGAACAGTACAACGAGTACCACAAATAAAGTACATGTACCATGGCATATACCAGTTAACCACACACATTATTCAGTAGTTACCCTTGAGTTCCTGAAGTATTTGCTTTTAAACAACTATAATTGAATGATTTCATGACTAATGGATCAGTTTATACATCAAATTGTATAAGTAAATAGTATTTTGTACTATAAAAATATCATCCTAGTCAAAATTACTTCAATATACAGGTACATGTATATTCCCTTTCTTAAAATTTCTAAATAAAAATGTATCATAAAAACAACAAATACAGATGTCCTTTGTTGGTATGTACCACCAGAGATAAACATAATAGTAATATTCCACAGTTTCCAGTTTCACAATCCTTTCTTAACTAAGAGTTTCCTTCTGTTAAATCTGACAGATTTGATACCTTAATAAATTTTTAATGTTTTAAGACATCCAGGAATTTCAGGTGTCATTTTGAAGATTTCTTCAAACTTATATCATTTGCATTTAGTTTTTGTTAAAAATATGTACTCTTAGTTTCAAAAATGGTTGTTGATAATTTATAGATTTAAGGGAGATCTTAGATAAGGACTGATTGGGCTTGGTTTGAACAAATATAAATATACAATGTTAGAAAAATGAAACTCCTGTTTACTCTACAAAATACCAAGGAAAATATATAACAAATAAGGCAATATAACAACAATTTTATATAAAAGTCTTAATTACAATAAATATCATTTTCTGAGTTTTATAAATAAAACAAATGTAACAATTAATAACATAAAAAATCCCAAATAACCAAATGATGAAAAACCAAAATTCTTCAATAAATACCCTCCTACTGTCGGTGATAATGATCGTATCATGGAGTTGACGGCCATGTTTAATCCAAGCATTGCACCTGAAATGAAAAAGATGACTTGTTATACTCAATTTACCCATATGAATAGGTTCTTCTTGATAATGGTGCTATACTTTTCAAAAACAAAGAAGTGAAATGAATCAACATTTAACATATAGATCATTGTTTTTGAGTTACAATTGGCTTGAATAATGCATAGTGTCATGTAAATAGCATGTCTCCATTCACAATGTGATGCAAAGAGGATCAGATAGAAATAAATTATTTACTACATATACCATTGGCCAAAAATACTACAAAATTTAGAATTCATATTTTGGGTGAAAACATGGAAAGTGTGAAACCATCTTTTGTATTCAAATGTATTTAATAGTTTCTTTGATATTGTTCATCAAAAGTCATATATTTTACACTTGCCAATATAAAAAGATAGCAAAATATAGTAAAATAAAACAGAAAATTCCACTTAATCTTCATTTTTGCATGGTTTTCATTGCCATGGCAACTGTAATTTTATTTAAAATATATTTAAATACAAGTTTTTAAAAAAACAGTTTATTTATGTGCATGATTTAGTTGTGGTAAAATTTCAGTGAGAAATTAAATATTTGTGTCAAAACAATGGTCATCTTTAACAAAAAAAATGCATTTTTTCGCATCAATAGTATACCAATTTTTATATTTTTGGCCTAATAACTTATTAACTACAAATTCGTTCTTTTTATTTTTTATAAAAACATGCAAATTTTTAAATTATCTTTTGCAGCATCTTTCATTGATACTTAACTTTGATTTTCCTGCAAAACCATATTTTACTAGCGTACTAGCCTCAATATATAAGACATTTATTTCAAACACAAAACTCAGCAATTTTTCACATGTTTTCTCCACATGCTCCATAAATGTGGTGTTTATGTTGCCATGGCGACAGATATATGGATGAAACATACGTAAAAGGGAAGTATAGTATATGGGGATACCAAATATATATGGGTTGGTTTTAAATGTTTTTACTGCAAATACTTTAAATTTTGTATTGAAAATAGGATAGAGTTTTTTACATTTTTTTTTTAATATCTCTGCTAATTAAAGGGTTAATACACGAAAATGTATTTTGAAAAGTGTTTACAATACAGGGTTACATATAGGACTAAAGATTTTTGGGAGATGGTGCCCCAAGTGCTACAAGTCTCCCACTCGTGTACAAAAATGGGGAACTTCTTTTTATTTCAAACTAACCTGTTGTATGTTTAATGAATTTTACATTGTCATTGGTAACTGACAATAACTACATTTTATTTAAATGCTATACAATCACATACCCCACTTCAATTGGGAAGTATCCACTTTATTGTTATACATGTACGTTTATTTTACAAAGTTACACATACATGATTTCACCAAAATTCCAAAGATTAAATTCTAAGCTCAGCAAATTATTATTTTCAAAAAATTTGATTCTTATTTAAATAGATGTACATTTAAACAAAATGAACATAGTTAATTTGGGACCAGGTTCTCTTGAAGGTAAGCATATAACTTTAGATGCAATCTTAATTAAGACCAACAGAAAACATTTTTACCAGAAATAGCAGTATGTATCACAAAACGTCCATTTAAAATATTTTGCAATCAGTAAAATTATTAAGGTTAAGTCTTTCATTTTCAGCAACTGGCGCTTTAGATTTTAAACTGCCTCTATTGAATCTGATTCAGGTGCATTAGTTACATCAGACATGTCTCAATCTGTCTTATAATCCACTCATAGAGAAATCTGTTTGCGTTTTGCTTCGAGAGTTTGTTCATGTGCATTTTTACTTGTAATTATCTCCCCTTTACACAGCCAATGATAAGAGTACTAGAATAAATGAATATTAAGGACTATTTCGGGTTAAAAGAACATGCACATGATCTCTGTGGGAAATCCCCATTCTTAACTAAAAGTGATATTGCATACCATTCTGACTCTAATGTGTATATTGCCAGGCATTTTTAAGTTTGGAAATCAATATAAACAGATTAACAAAATTTAACTTAAAGGCTGTCCAAAATAAAAAAGGAAAATCTTTTTTGTCCTTTTTACAGGGGTCTTTTCCAGGTATTGAAATATCTAAAAAATTAAGATCATATGTCTCAATACTTACTATTTAACTCTATGTTTTGGGTTGATTTCAGGGGAAATTTACCATGGATTTATATGAAGAAGATTTCAGGGGAAATTTCCCATGAAAAATTCATTGACTTATTTAAAGAATTTTTAGGGGCAAATTTAAAGAATTTTCAGGGGCAGTTTACCATGGACTTATATGAATATTTCAGGGGAAATTTCCCATGAAAAATTCATTGACTTATTTAAAGAATTTTCAGGGGCAAATTTAAAGAATTTTCAGGGGCAATTTACCATGGACTTATATGAAGAATATTTCAGGGGAAATTTCCCATGAAAAATTCATTGACTTATTTAAATAATTTTCAGGGGCAAATTTAAAGAATTTTCAGGGGCAATTTACCATGGACTTATATGTAGAATATTTCAGGGGAAATTTCCCATGAAAAATTCATTGACTTATTTAAAGAATTTTCAGGGGCAATTTACCATGGGCTTATATGAATATTTCAGGGGAAATTTCCCATGAAAAAATTCATTGACTTATTTAAAGAATTTTCAGGGGCAAATTTAAAGAATTTTCAGGGGCAATTTACCATGGACTTATATGTAGAATATTTCAGGGGAAATTTCCCATGAAAAATTCATTGACTTATTTAAAGAATTTTCAGGGGCAATTTACCATGGACTTATATGTAGAATATTTCAGGGGAAATTTCCCATGAAAAATTCATTGACTTATTTAAAGAATTTTCAGGGGCAAATTTAAAGAATTTTCAGGGGCAATTTACCATGGACTTATATGAAGAAGATTTCAGGGGAAATTTCCCATGAAAAATTCATTGACTTATTTAAAGAAGGTTTCAGGGGCAATTTACCGTGGACTTATATGTAGAATATTTCAGGGGAAATTTCCCATGAAAAATTCATTGACTTATTTAAAGAAGGTTTCAGGGGCAATTTACCGTGGACTTATATGAAGAAGATTTCAGGGGAATTTCCCATGAAAAATTCATTGACTTATATAAAGAAGGTTTCAGGGGCAATTTACCATGGACTTAATAAAGATTTCAGGGGAAATGACTTATATAAAGAAGGTTTCAGGGGCAATTTACCATGGACTTAATAAAAAAAGATTTCAGGGAAAATTTACCATGAAAAATTCATTGACTTAATATTTGAAAAAGATTTTAGGGAAAATTTCCAATCAAACATTCTAAAACTTTTTTACAGGAAATTTTGGATAAAATTCCCACAAAAAAAACCTGTTTCAGACCACTACTGTCAAAATTGTTTCATGACATTGTAACTATTATGATGTTGATACATGTTTTGTCCATTTAGGTCCAATGTTTGACAAATTTCAAACAGTGTCTCTCAGTCTCGGCAGAAATGGTGATGATTTATGTAAGAAAAATGGACACAAAAATTTGATGGAAATGAGACTCAATCTACATTATATATTACATCATGTACTTTAAGTTTTATACATGATATTACACTGTAAAAGCTAACACAATTAAAATAGATTACATAAAACAATTTATTGATGGAAACGGCTACTTGCTTGTATATATTGGAACCACTGATTACAAAACTCTAGACTTTGGACAGATCTAGAGTCAATATAGAGTAAATATTTTAGTACTATTAACAATTTGGAAAGTCATAAACCTTCCACTTCCTTTACAACAAGTGGAAAATTTGAGCTGATCAGTTGCTGTACTGTAGCAATTTGCAAAAAAATAATAGTAATGTAATGTTTCATATAAAACAATTTTTTTAAATTTTAAAGCATTCACCATTTGAGATAAAATAGTAAATAAATAAATTCAGAAATGCTTAATCAATAAAAATACAGTTTTAGATTTAAGATATTTTTCTAAACATGAAAGAAAATATTTATGTAAATCTTTTGCATTAGTACTGAGACTTCATTCATCATTTATCTCATAAATGTTTTGGAATTTTCGAAATGACTAAATTTTGATCTTATGAGTAAAATGCTTTTAAAAACATTTTTTGTGATTTTGAGGAAAAATAATTAAAAATATTCTGACATATAAGTTAAGTTGTTTATTTAATTTGTTTGCCATTCAATGCAGCTAAAAATGTTGAGTTATTCGTATAGTCTATTAGGTAGACATCTTCTTTCTGAAAAAAAGAATAATCTGATAAATTCAGTTTGTGGACATTTCATCAATTCTTTTAAATATTACTTTCAGTAAAAAGGTATTGGTAATACGGTACATGATAAACCAAAACCATACACCAACAAAATCTAAAAAAACTTAAAATATTCTCAACTTTGATTTGAAAGGTTCATCTTGCCGATGTATAGAAGTGATTAAAGCACAAAAGTTAAAGAAAATGTAACCTACATATGCATGTAGATCATGCATATTTCAACATTAAACTGAATATTAATTGTCAACCTGCACTATGCCCTTACAGCACTTCAAAGGTAAAAATTCTGGCACTTCACCGACAATAGGTGACATCTTGAAATAAGTATCTAGGACATATTTTGAATAGGGAATAGGGAAAATTTATGAAAGATTATTGAACACAGTTTAGAAATGACCCAACTTAGACTACTTAGTTAATGTATATTTATTTATTTATTTATTTATTTATTTATTTATTTATTGTAAATGATTGTTTTATCAAATACTATAAAATATCCTGCAGATGCACTATGTTGAATACGAACAAAATTATACTTGATATATTAATGTATATGTAATTTGGTGTTGTCCCAGTGAAATATGTTGGGTAGTGGTAAGTGGCAATACACCTTGATTATTAATTAGTTTGTGTTTTTTTCAAAAAAATTCTTACGTTATTGGACTTTAAAGCAAATTTTCTTTATTGAAACTACAAATAAACATTTTTGACAAAACTTATAAAACTATTATATGCTTGAAATGATCTTCAAAAATGTAAGATTAATTCCCCCAGTTTTTCTACTTTTGCAGTATGTGCCAGAAAAATTGATAGTTTTTTAAATTAATAATTCTGTAGTATTTTAAAATGCGTAAGCAATTACAAAAGAAAAGTTAAAATTACTCACACATATCTGTTCATATCCCCTCCATTTGTTAAGCAGATTTTTGATTTTTTTTCATCTGGGATTAACTTTCCATTTTCTAAGTGATACCATTCATCATTTATTTTGATGTTAGGTTTTAAATGTTGACAATAAAACAGCTTTTAGTATACAGTTCTATCACTAAGACGGAGCAGAATTTTTGAAGGTGTGTCACTATTTCAGGCTACATTAGATTTAAATACTTATGGTCAATACAAACTGAATTATCACCTTAAATAAACATAGTCATTGTATTTACAAATATCTCCTCTAAATCTGATTTCTTTAGGGCCCTTTTTCCTAGTTCCTGTGTGTGTGTGTGATCTTTTTTCTGAAAATGATTATTATGTATACACATAACATTTTTCTTTTTTACCATCACTTTAAAATTAACAATGTCACTCCATTAATTGTATCCTCAGATTGTCCATTTTATTTTGTGTTAACCAATTACAATGTAACTTCAGGTATTATACAGACTTCTGGTAAAAGGCGACATCCTGTATTAAGTATTTAATTAATTTTAACTTTAAATAAATAACCCTATACTATGAGTATATCCTTGTCCATGGGTGTCAAATACCCAAAGGCAAATTTAATTTCTTCTTACTGCTTAATCAATTTTACTCATTTGTTGATTTATCCACATCACTTATTACAGGTACCACAATTTTCCCCTATATTGTGATATGTTAAGTGACCATGTAGTATCCACCCAAGGGTACAAAATAGATGTCCTATGCGTGACATAAGTCTTGACCATAAAGGGATTCATTTCTAAACTAGACAACAGTTATTTCTAAACAAGATTTTAACAAGTATTAACTTTGGGTTTTGATGATTAAAGTATAAAAACTGTTACATTACCAAGTTACATCATAGAGTAAGCTATAGTGTTGGGTCTAGAAGCATTCAAAATTTCTGGGATGACCCGATGCATGGGGATTCAATGTACCAATATAATACAACCTCTTTATCAAAAAATGGCCAAGCTCGTGCAAATGTCGAGTCAACTCGAGACAATATTTCACAATATCAGTTCAATAACCCTATAATAATAATGATAATAATGTTTTTATTTTAAAGTGCAACCCAAGTGATATACATTCTTTCTAGTGATATTACAAATAAACAGTATCATTGTATCGGCCAGCCTGTGGAACCCCTATATGTAGTAACTACCACAAATGTAGTAACTGTCACAAATGTAACTAAAAACTGTCTCTGAAAGAGGCTAATAACCCACCCATCCCAACCCCCCAACCCCAATTTTTGATCTGTGGACAAATCCTATGTATGGCCAAATTGTAATGTGAAAAATTCTGTGTATAGAATTGTTAATAATTCGGCAAAATACATGTGATGAAACCGATAATGGCAGGTGCACATGTTGCTCAATATCTATGCATAGTTTAAAAAAATGGATCATATATAATTAAGTAACTATATAATCCAGCCAAAATAGGGGGTGCACATGTTTAATGTATAGAAACATCTTGTAAAGTTTCAGACTTGTTTGTTAAAAGCTGTAAGAGGAGTTGATTACACAAAATGGGTACCCCTCATATGGAATATTGATGAAAAACGACTAAGTTCAACTACCCGTAAAATCTGAAAAAAATAATATAATCCAACCAAAATAGGAGGTGCACATGTTCAATGTATATATAGAAACATCCTGCAAAGTTTCAGACTTCTTGGTTAAAAGCTGTAAGAGGAGTTGATTACGCAAAATGAGTACCCCTCATATGGAATATTGTTGAAAAATGACTAAGTTCAACTACCTATAAAATCTGAAAAAATATATAATCCAACCAAAATAGGAGGTGCACATGTTCAATGTATATGGAAACATCCTGCAAAGTTTCAGACTTCTTGGTTAAAAGCTGTAAGAGGAGTTGATTACACAAAATGGGTACCCCCCATATCATAGAGGTCAAAGTCAAAGTCACAGTGACCTAAATTTGGTTTATGACACATCGCCTTCCCATGATGCATCTACATACCAAGTTTGATAATCATAGGTGCTACGGTACAAAAGTTCCGTTCCGGACACGAATTACTATCATAGAGGTCAAAGGTCAAAGTCAAGGTCACAGTAACCTAAATTTGGTACATGACAAATCGCCTTCCCATGATGCATCAACATATCAAGTTTGATAATCCTAGGTGCTACGGTACAAAAGTTCTGTTCCGGACACGAAGCGGGACGGACGGACGGACGGACAGACAGACGGACAAATAAGGTGATTCCTATATACCCCCCCCCCCATTTCGTTTGCTGGGGGTATAATAAAATTGCGTCACATATGTAGTAACGAACCACAAATGTAGTACCGACTGTTACCGCAAATGTAGTAACAATTTTTGTTACCACAAATGTAGTAAATCAAAATGTACAGTAACAAAACTTTGAAATTTAAGCATTAGAAACCAACATTTAAGATACGTTCTAACCCAGTAGACGCGACTGGTATTCCTTTAGAAGTGATTTTTAATGCATTATAATTGACTCTTAACCCAATAGAAGTGGCTCTGATTCTGATAGAAGTGACTTTTAACATGATACAAGTGACTTTTAACGCGTTAGAAGGGCTGAATTTTATCTACCAGTAATCTAAATATAAATGTAATTAATAACTACTAGTATATGATAATCCTTGTAGGTGGTGTCACCCCTGTCCCTGTACATATATTATACATTTATTACCTTTGAGTGAGGGAAATATGAATATTTGTTCACCCCCAACAAGTCATATTTCCCGAGGGCCAAGCCCGAGGGGAATGTGATTTGTTAAGGGTGAACAAATATGAGTTGCAGATCAAGTTAATGTTTTGTTTCTCTACAATTCCGACCCTTTGCTATTGTCTTTGACAATTTGATTGAAATAACAGTTTTCTGCATTTTTATTTTAAAAGCTTGCACATATTGAACTGATTTTTGGCATGTGAGTCTACCACAATGTGTAACAGATTCAGTTCACGTTTTATTTTGCTCCGCTGAAATTACGTGCGACCTCACAAAGGTTATCTTTTCATATTTAATATTTTCTGGTGTTTATGATCTTCTCTCTCTCTCTCTCTCTCTCTCTCTCTGTGCAGGTGTTGCATTTACAATACCGGTACTTCATAAATATCGTAACTGCATTTTATAAGATTTGGTATTTTCATCAGTCTGTGAAATAGAACATCTGTAATCATATATGGTATATTCAAAGCGGCGACTAATAAATTCATCTCAGGACTCCCTTGTAGTAGCCTTGTCATAGCTGAAAATGGCTGTTCACATGAACATGAACCGTGACATTCCACATCGTTATGAGTAGCTTAGCACTGAAAAATCTACTTGGCATTTTGACTCTGGCTGAACATGGTTGAAACTGAGGCATAATATGGATAAATTACCTGACAGAGAAACCAGAGCGCTTGTCATTAATTAACACTAGCCTATATATTACCCATTTTGAAAAAAAAATCTTATATTCGATCATTTTTTAAATGTTACTACATTTGTTGTAAAATTGAGTTGTTACATTTGTGGTAAAGTTTTGTTGCTACATTTGTGGTAAAATTTTGCTACATTTGAAACCAACATTTACTACATATGTGACAAACCTTACTACATTTGTGGTTCGTTTTTATTTTTATTACATTTGTGACAGTTACTACATTTGTGGTAGTTACTACATATAGGGGTCTTACACAGCCTAAGTAGGCTTATGGTGACTACCTCCAATGTTAACGTTCCTATGTAGAGCGAGATCTATTACGTGTAATTAAAAATTTATGAAAAAGTTTGCCATGTGTTTATTTTTGAAGAAGAAAGACATAGTATATTCTTCACAAGGTCCTCATCTAGTAAGGCGATATTAATATCCAGTTTAGCGATGAAATCAGTCCGTAAATCATTATAATTATTGCAGTATAAAATAAAATGTTTCTCATCCTCTGTCAGTTTTGGACACAAAATCAATTGAGTCTATTGGTACATTTCTATATCGGCCTTTCTCCAGCTCGAGAATATATGTACTATAAACACACACACACACACACACACACACACACACACACACCTGTTTGCAGATATCCTCTATTATTATTATTACACATTAAAACATAACAAAAATTTCTTCAGCCTGTCAGCCTGAGACATATCACATGCACATCAAGACAATGCTTTAAAATTACTTATCTAAAGCTGTAACAATCTAGATTTATATACTGGTTTGTCATGTGACTCATTTTACTATTTTTCAGAAAATAAACTTTTCTGTATGTAAAATACTATGATATATTACACATTTATTTCCATGATCAGTTTCGGTATGTATCATATCCATTGCGAAATAACATTTACGACAGGTCAGTACTTTATGTATTTGTCTATTGTATTAGCAAAATACAAATTTGTACAATTTTAAAAGTATATATGACATTATATTAGGTATTGGGCTTAGTTTACAAGCAGAATATCTCTCTCCGACCAGGTCTGACCCAAGTCTTAAGTGAATGGCTGTTCTTTCATCAAGCACTCAACATTAAGATATGAAATTCACGCTTCTTTTAGATGGAAACTTAAAATAAAGGACGTACCATGTCACAGTAGGCATCACACGATAAAGCATCCTGCTGTATAATGCCATCAGTAAAGCACACAGGTAAAATTGCTGCACATTTGCCTATGGCTGGCAACGTCTCGATATAAGTGAAAAATCTTGGCTGGGACATTAAACACTATTACATGTACTTAACTCTCTCTCTCCCATAACATAGGATCTTAAACATCTAGATAGAAGTCAGATATGGTGTATAATATAATGCTGGAAGAGATATTCTGAATACTGTAACATTTAAAGTGATACTTCAGTTTGTATTGACTTAACCATACATGTAAAGTAGCATGAACTTAGTTCATTGAACTAGTGATATGGTTCTGTGTTAGTTGTAATACTATTCTAATGAGTTAATGGTTTTTCAAAAGCTTTTCTGTTTCAAAACCATCCAAAATTTATTTTAGTAAAATAACACGAAGTGTTCAGTGCTTAATCTCGCACCTTGTAATAACTCAATACTTATTTACAGTATCATTCTGGATATAACTACTCCAAATGTTTTATATAATAATAAGTATTGAGTTGTGACAATTTTTTGTGAGTTTATTGGAAAAAATGACCTTATTCTTGCATTTTCCATGTGCACTGAATTTTTGGAAATACAGTAGTAAATGGCTTATGGCTATATAGTAAATACATTGAGACAGAAAAATCTTAGTTCTAAACCCATTTCTATCAGGAAATTATATACAATATGCCTGAGGTTCATTGTATGTACACTGTCAATATATACACACACATTACATCATTTGAAAACCATTCAAATTTCAAAAAGCTAATCTGTGCTAGTCTTAAACATCAAGGAATGTCAAACAACTTTCAGCTGGTGATATCTCAATATAAGTGACTCAGCATGGACTGAAACTAACTCTCTCTCTTTCTCTCTCTCTCTCTCCATTTGAAAAGGGCAAGTGACATCTTTTTACGAGCTTACAAATGTTAATTTTTCTAATGTTAAATTTTCTGACAACATGTCTTCCTTCATTATTATATCCCGCTTATAAAGTGGGGGGGGGGTAATATAGTGATAGGGGTGTGTCTGTCTGTCCTTCTGTTACATCTTAGGGTACCTATCTCTTATCCGCAACTCCTCCTAAACCCTTCAATGGATTTTCATGAAACTTTCACACAATCTTTGTGATATAGTTAGATGTGCACCTTCTATTTAATAATTTGATCAGATAGATTTTTTATGGGGGGGGGGGGAGCGGGGGGGGGGTATTTTTGTGAGCTTGGGCTCACAGTTATTCTAGTTTTGATTTTGTTGTCACTAATTTGTATTATTTCAGAAGGATTTGAAATTGAAATGGGTGGAGATTTAGTTTATTTTTTGTTAAAACCCTTTCCAGTCACTCCATACTACCCAGATAGATTCTTTCTCATGGTTTAAATTTAACTAATAATATTTTGTTTTTATAAAAAAATTTATAAGTAGATAAAGTTAAACCATGTGAAATTTACCAAGAGAGAGAGAGAGAGAGAGAGAGAGAGAGAGAGAGAGAGTAATCCAAATAAAATAAGAACTAAAACAAATTATTTGGCCATACTATTGTTTTGTTCATAAGAATGTCCATTCATGCGTTTATTCGGATGCAGTTTTGATGTGGATTTAACAAATAAAATGAAGTGTTTTAATGGATTATTAGTTTCTACAGTTAACAATCAAGACCACCACATCTTATACTTAGGTGTGTGTTTCCTTGTGTTTTAAGATGTGTTTGAATTATGCAATATGTCATTTTTCTAATGAGAGAGCAAGAGCCTCTGCATATCCATGCACTCAATTTAATAAAGACATGATTCAATTATTTCAAAACATTAAAGAGGAATTTTCTGTAGTTATTTGAGATTAAGATGAAAAAAAGACCCTAGATCTATTATTTTTTAACATTTGAATTGTAATAATCTCTGGGGAATGCAGATTATTCACTAAACAAAGCTATAATAAATGTTTATTGCCAAACTTGATGTTCATTTTTTAATTGTCAGTGATAGCAATGAAAATTCAGTTTTTACAGAATGATGTTTATTACAGTTAATCAAAAACAAACATACTTATCCATTTCCGAATCACAATCCAGAAGCAAAGTAAAAACTTTGGAACTGACAAGTTAGGTTAGACACGTGAACTTCCACCAGGGAAGTGAGGCCGGGTGCTCCGGAAGGGTAAGCACCACCTGTTTAGCTAGCTACACCCGTCACGTGTGTAATCAAAATTGTGTGAAAGGAACATGGAACTATGAGACGTCAAATATATCCAAGGCAAAATACACACTAATTATAATGAGTATAATTCCATTAAATTTTTAGCTCACCTGAGCACAAAGTGCTCAAGTTATTGTTACCGGTCTTTGTCCGTCGTATGTCGTGCGGTGTGTGTCGTCCGCCGTGCGTCAACTTTTGCTTGTTAACACTCTAGAGGCCACAGGTATTGTTATATCTTCATCAATCTTGTCCAGAATAATGTCCAGAATAATGTTCAGGTCAAAAGCTAAGTCAAGGTCGTATATGAGTAATGTTGGGTCAATAAGTAGGTCACTAGATCAATCATAGAAAAACCTTGTTAACACTTAGAGTCATATTTTTTGTCCAATCTTCATATAATTTGTCCAGACCAAAGCAAGGTCAAGTTATATTAACTAACAATTAACTATTCATGACATTATTGGAAAATGTATAGAATTCAATTTATTCTCAGGTGAGCGCCCAGGGCCTCATGGCCCTCTTGTTTACAATAATTTCTCCATATTCTCCTAATTTAAAAAGTCCTAAATTCTAAAACATGAAATATGTCTTTTAAAATGCACATACTTTTATGAAACCTAAAATCTCTGAGGAACTCTCACTCATCACCTCAAACTTATAAAAATATTCAAAGTAAATAAGAGATTTAATCAATAGTATATTCTGAAACACTATCCCAAATACTGACATAAGCTGTCATTAGAATTTAATTAAAACATAAATCTCCTGATAAAACTTAACACATCAAGTAATACCACACATACACAAAACTGGACACCTGAAGTTGGTTACTTTTTCAACATTCAACATTCAATGTTGAAAAAGTAAATGATATCTGAAGTTAGTTACTTATTCAACATTCAATGTTGAAACAGTAAGTAAGTAAGTTTATTTACTTTTTCAACATTCAACATTTTATTTTGAAAAAGCAATTACATCCATAATTAAAGAGAAGCTGTCGCCTTAAAATGATTTATGACTTTCAGAGGATAGAGCTAATATTGTATGGGGTTAACTATGTCAAATAACAAATAACTTTGCTATTATATCCGATTTTCTTACATTTCCCTTCTAGATCTTACTTATATCCTCTAAGTTCACAGTGAACAAGTTCTCGTGCCAACTAATGATATATTATGCAACACTTCTATTGTCACTAGGTATGTCAGTGTCAAATTTGGTTATCTTTGAACGGGGTTGACTATGTCAAATAGCAGAAAAACTTTGCTATTATGTGCGAATTTCTTACATTTCCCTACTAGTTCTTACTTATATCCTCTAGGTTCACAGTGAACAAGTTCTCGTGCCACCTAATGATATATTATGCAACACTTGTATTGTCACTAGGTATGTCGGTGTCAAATTTGGTTAGCTTTGAACGAGGTTGACTATGTTAAATAGCAGGAAAACTTTGCTATTATGTCCGATTTTGTTACATTTCCCAACTAGTTCTTCCTTATATCCTCTAGGTTCACAGTAAACTAGTTATCGTGCCACCTAATGATATATTATGCAACACTTGTATTGTCACTAGGTATGTCAATCTCAAATTTGGTTATCTTTGAACGGGGTTGACTATGTTAAATAGCAGGAAAACTTTGCTATTATGTCCGATTTTGTTACATTTCCCAACTAGGTCTTACTTATATCCTCTAGGTTCACAGTGAACAAGTTCTCATGCCACCTAATGATATATTATGCAACACTTGTATTTTCACTAGGTATGTCAGTGTCAAATTTGGTTAGTTTTGAACGGGGTTGACTATGTCAAATACCAGGAAAACGTTGCTATTATGTCCGATTTTGCTACATTTCCCTACTAATTCTTACTTATATCCTCTAGGTTCACAGTGAACAAGTTATCGTGCCACCTAATGATATATTATGCAACACTTGTATTGTCACTAGGTATGTCAGTGTCAAATTTGGTTATCTTTGAACGGGGTTGACTATGTCAAATAGCAAGAAAACGTTGCTATAATGTCCGATTTTCTTACATTTCCCTACTAGTTCTTACATTTATCCTGTAGGTTCACAGTGAACAAGTTCTCGTGCCACCTAATGATATGTTATGCAACACTTGTGTTGTCACTAGGTATGTCAGTGTCAAATTTGGTTATCTTTGAACGGGGTTGACTATGTCAAATAGCAGAAAAAACTTTGCTATTATGAGCGATTTTCATACATTTCCCTACTAGTTCTTACTTATATCCTCTAGGTTCACAGTGAACAAGTTCTCGTGCCACCTAATGATATATTATGCAACACTTGTATTGTCACTAGGTATGTTAGTGTCAAATTTAGTTAGCTTTGAACGGGGTTGACTATGTCAAATAGCAAGAAAACGTTGCTATAATGTCCGATTTTCTTACATTTCCCTACTAGTTCTTACATTTATCCTCTAGGTTCACAGTGAACAAGTTCTCGTGCCACCTAATGATATGTTATTGCAACACTTGTGTTGTCACTGGTATGTCAGTGTCAAATTTGGTTATCTTTGAACGGGGTTGACTATGTCAAATAGCAGAAAGACTTTGCTATTATGTCCGATTTTTACATTTCCCTACTAGTTCTTACATATATCTCTAGTTCACAGTGAACAAGTTCTCGTGCCACCTAATGATATAGTATGCAACACTTGTATTGTCACTAGGTATGTCAGTGTCAAATTTGGTAGCTTTGAACGGGTTGACTATGTCAAATAGCAGAAAACTTTGCTATTATGTCCGATTTTCTTACATTTCCCTACTAGTTCTTACTTATATCCTAGGTTCACAGTGAACAAGTTCTCGTGCCACCTAATGATATATTATGCAACACTTGTATTGTCACTAGGTATGTCAGTGTCAAATTTGGTTAGCTTTGAACGGGTTGACTATGTAAATAGCAGAAAACTTTGCTATTATGTCCGATTTTGTTACATTTCCCTACTAGTTCTTCTTATATCTCTAGGTTCACAGTGAAAAGTTCTCGTGCCACCTAATGATATATTATGCAACACTTGTATGTCACTAGGTATGTCAGTGTCAAATTTGGTTAGCTTTGAACGGGGTTGACTATGTCAAATAGCAGAAAATTTGCTATTATGTCCGATTTTTTACATTTCCTACTAGTTCTTACTTATATCCTCTAGGTTCACAGTGAACAAGTTCTCGTGCCACCTAATGATATATTATGCAACACTTGTATTGTCACTAGGTATGTCAGTGTCAAATTTGTAGCTTTGAAGGGGTTGACTATGTCAAATAGCAGAAAACTTGCTATTATGTCGATTTTCTTACATTTCCCTACTAGTTCTTACTTATATCTTAGGTTCACAGTGAACAAGTTCTCGTGCCACAAATGATATATTATGCAAACACTGTCGTATTGTCACATAGTGTATGTCAGTGTCAAATTTGTTAGCTTTGAACGGGGTTGACTATGTCAAATAGCAGAAAACTTTGCTATTATGTCGATTTTCTTACATTTCCCTACTAGTTCTTACTTATATCCTCTAGGTTCACAGTGAACAAGTTATCGTGCCACCTAATGATATATTATGCAACACTTGTATTGTCACTAGGTATGTCAGTGTCAAATTTGGTTAGCTTTGAACGGGGTTGACTATGTCAAATAGCAGAAAACTTGCTATTTATGTCCGATTTTCTTACATTTCCCTACTAGTTCTTACTTATCCTCTAGGTTCACAGTGAACAAGTTCTCGTGCCACCTAATGATATATTATGCAACACTTGTATTGTCACTAGGTATGTCAGTCAAATTTGTTAGCTTTGAACGGGGTTGACTATGTCAAATAGCAGAAAACTTTGCTATTATGTCCGATTTTCTTACATTTCTACTAGTTCTTACATATCTTAGGTTCACAGTGAACAAGTTCTCGTGCCACCTAATGATATATTATGCAACACTTGTATTGTCACTAGGTATGTCAGTGTCAAATTTGGTTAGCTTTGAACGGGGTTGACTATGTCAAATAGCAGGAAAACTTTGCTATTATGTCCGATTTTTTACATTTCCCTACTAGTTCTTACTTATATCCTCTAGGTTCACAGTGAACAAGTTCTCGTGCCACCTAATGATATATTATGCAACACTTGTATTGTCACTAGGTATGTCAGTGTCAAATTTGTTAGCTTTGAACGGGTTGACTATGTCAAATAGCAGAAAACTTTGCTATTATGTCCGATTTTTTACATTTCCCTACTAGTTCTTATATCCTCTAGGTTCACAGTGAACAAGTTCTCGTGCCACCTAATGATATATTATGCAACACTTGTATTGTCACTAGGTATGTCAGTGTCAAATTTGGTTAGCTTTGAACGGGGTTGACTATGTCAAATAGCAGAAAACTTTGCTATTATGTCCGATTTTCTTACATTTCCCTACTAGTTCTTACTATATCTCTAGGTTCACAGTGAACAAGTTCTCGTGCCACCTAATGATATATTATGCAACACTTGTATTGTCACTAGGTATGTCAGTGTCAAATTTGGTTAGCTTTGAAGGGGTTGACTATGTCAAATAGCAGAAAACTTTGCTATTATGTCCGATTTTCTTACATTTCCCTACTAGTTCTTACTATATCTCTAGGTTCACAGTGAACAAGTTCTCGTGCCACCTAATGATATATTATGCAACACTTGTATTGTCACTAGGTATGTCAGTGTCAAATTTGTTAGCTTTGAACGGGGTTGACTATGTCAAATAGCAGAAAACTTGCTATTATGTCCGATTTTCTTACATTTCCTACTAGTTCTTACTTATATCCTTAGGTTCACAGTGAACAAGTTCTCGTGCCACCTAATGATATTATGCAACACTTGTATTGTCACTAGGTATGTCAGTGTCAAATTTGGTTAGCTTTGAACGGGGTTGACTATGTCAAATAGCAGAAAACTTTGCTATTATGTCCGATTTTGTTACATTTCCCTACTAGTTCTTACTTATATCCTCTAGGTTCACAGTGAACAAGTTCTCGTGCCACCTAATGATATATTATGCAACACTTGTATTGTCACTAGGTATGTCAGTGTCAAATTTGGTTAGCTTTGAATGGGGTTGACTATGTCAAATAGCAGGAAAACTTTGCTATTATGTCCGATTTTGTTACATTTCCCTACTAGTTCTTACTTATATCCTCTAGGTTCACAGTGAACAAGTTCTCGTGCCACCTAATGATATATTATGCAACACTTGTATTGTCACTAGGTATGTCAGTGTCAAATTTGGTTAGCTTTGAACGGGGTTGACTATGTCAAA
This sequence comes from Anadara kagoshimensis, assembly GCA_021292105.1. Classification (NCBI taxonomy): domain Eukaryota; kingdom Metazoa; phylum Mollusca; class Bivalvia; order Arcoida; family Arcidae; genus Anadara; species Anadara kagoshimensis. The sequence continues at coordinate 30,359,159 of CM037863.1, read as the reverse complement.
TAGCAGAAAACTTTGCTATTATGTCCGATTTTGTTACATTTCCCTACTAGTTCTTACTTATATCCTCTAGGTTCACAGTGAACAAGTTCTCGTGCCACCTAATGATATATTATGCAACACTTGTATTGTCACTAGGTATGTCAGTGTCAAATTTGGTTAGCTTTGAACGGGGTTGACTATGTCAAATAGCAAAAACTTTGCTATTATGTCCGATTTTCTTACATTTCCCTACTATCTTACTTATATCCTCTAGGTTCACAGTGAACAAGTTCTCGTGCCACCTAATGATATATTATGCAACACTTGTATTGTCACTAGGTATGTCAGTGTCAAATTTGGTTAGCTTTGAACGGGGTTGACTATGTCAAATAGCAGAAAACTTGCTATTATGTCCGATTTTCTTACATTTCCCTACTAGTTCTTACAATATCCTCTAGGTTCACAGTGAACAAGTTCTCGTGCCACCTAATGATATATTATGCAACACTTGTATTGTCACTAGGTATGTCAGTGTCAAATTTGGTTAGCTTTGAACGGGGTTGACTATGTCAAATAGCAGAAAACTTTGCTATTATGTCCGATTTTCTTACATTTCCCTACTATTCTTACTTATATCCTCTAGGTTCACAGTGAACAAGTTCTCGTGCCACCTAATGATATATTATGCAACACTTGTATTGTCCTAGGTATGTCAGTGTCAAATTTGGTTAGCTTTGAACGGGGTTGACTTTGTCAAATAGCAGATAAACGTTGCTATTATGTGCGATTTTCTTACATTTCCCTACTTGTTCTTACTTATATCCTCTAGGTTCACAGTAAACTAGTTTTCGTGCCACCTAATGATATATTATGCAACACTTGTACTCTTGCTAGGTATGTCAGTGTCAAATTTGGTTATCTTTGAACCCGGTTGACTATGTCAAATAGCAGGAAAACTTTGCAATTATGTCCCATTTTCTTACATTTCCCTACTTGTTCTTACTTATATCCTCTAGGTTCACAGTAAACTAGTTCTCGTGCCACCTAATGATATATTATGCAACACTTGTATTTTCACTAGGTATGTCAGTGTCAAATAACGTTAGCTTTGAACGGGGTTGACTATGTCAAATAGCAGGAAAACTTTGCTATTATGTCCAATTTTGTTACATTTCCCAACTAGTTCTTACATTTATCCTCTAGGTTCACAGTGAACACGTTCTCGTGCCACCTAATGATATATTACGCAACACTTGTATTGTCACTAGGTATGTCAGTGTCAAATTTGGCTAGCTTTGAATGGGGTTGACTATGTCAAATAGCAGGAAAACTTTGCTATTATGTCCGATTTTGTTACATTTACCTACTAGTTCTTACTTATATCCTCTAGGTTCACAGTAAACTAGTTCTCGTGCCACCTAATGATATATTATGCAACACTTGTATTGTCACTAGGTATGTCAGTGTCAAATGTGGTTAGCTTTGAATGGGGTTGACTATGTCAAATACCAGGAAAACTTTGCTATTATGTCCGATTTTCTTACATTTCCCTACTAGTTCTTACATTTATCCTCTAGGTTCACAGTAAACTAGTTCTCGTGCCACCTAATGATATATTATGCAACACTTGTATTGTCACTAGGTATGTCAGTGTCAAATTTGGTTAGCTTTGAACGGGGTTGACTATGTTAAATAGCAGGATAACTTTGCTATTATGTCCGATTTTGTTACATTTCCCGACTAGTTCTTCCTTATATCCTCTAGGTTCACAGTAAACTAGTTATCGTGCCACCTAATGATATATTATGCAACACTTGTATTGTCACTAGGTATGTCAGTCTCAAATTTGGTTAGCTTTGAACGGGGTTGACTATGTCAAATAGCAGGAAAACTTTGCTATTATGTTCGATTTTGTTACATTTCCCTACTAGTTCTTACTTATATCCTCTAAGTTCACAGTGAACAAGTTCTCGTGCCACCTAATGATATATTATGCAACACTTGTGTTGTCACTAGGTATGTCAGTGTCAAATTTGGTTAGCTTTGAACGGGGTTGACTATGTTAAATAGCAGGATAACTTTGCTATTATGTCCGATTTTGTTACATTTCCCGACTAGTTCTTCCTTATATCCTCTAGGTTCACAGTAAACTAGTTATCGTGCCACCTAATGATATATTATGCAACACTTGTATTGTCACTAGGTATGTCAGTCTCAAATTTGGTTAGCTTTGAACGGGGTTGACTATGTCAAATAGCAGAAAAAACTTTGCTATTGTGAGCGATTTTCATACATTTCCCTACTAGTTCTTACATATATCCTCTAGGTTCACAGTGAACAAGTTCTCGTGCCACCTAATGATATATTATGCAACACTTGTATTGTCACTAGGTATGTCACTGTCAAATTTGGTTAGCTTTGAACGGGGTTGACTATGTCAAATAGCAGGAAAACTTTGCTATAATGTCCGATTTTGTTACGTTTCCCAACTAGGTCTTACTTATATCCTCTAGGTTCACAGTGAACAAGTTCTCATGCCACCTAATGATATTATGCAACACTTGTATTGTCACTAGGTATGTCAGTGTCAAATTTGGTTAGTTTGAACGGGGTTGACTATGTCAAATAGCAGGAAAACGTTGCTATTATGTCCGATTTTGCTACATTTCCCTACTAATTCTTACTTATATCCTCTAGGTTCACATTAAACAAGTTATCGTGCCACCTAATGATATATTATGCAACACTTGTATTGTCACTAGGTATGTCAGTGTCAAATTTGGTTAGCTTTGAACGGGGTTCACTTTGTCAAATAGCAGATAAACGTTGCTATTATGTGCGATTTTCTTACATTTCCCTACTAGTTCTTACATTTATCCTCTAGGTTCACAGTGAACAAGTTCTCGTGCCACCTAATGATATGTTATGTATTGTCACTAGGTATGTCAGTCTCAAATTTGGTTAGCTTTGAACAGGGTTGACTATGTTAAATAGCAGGAAAACTTTGCTATTATGTCCAATTTTGTTACATTTCCCTACTAGGTCTTACTTATATCCTCTAGGTTCACAGTGAACAAGTTCTCATGCCACCTAATGATATATTATGCAACACTTGTATTGTCACTAGGTATGTCAGTGTCAAATTTGGTTAGTTTTGAACGGGGTTGACTATGTCAAATAGCAGGAAAACGTTGCTATTATGTCCGATTTTGCTACATTTCCCTACTAATTCTTACTTATATCCTCTAGGTTCACATTAAACAAGTTATCGTGCCACTTAATGATATATTATGCAACACTTGTATTGTCACTAGGTATGTCAGTGTCAAATTTGGTTAGCTTTGAACGGGGTTGACTTTGTCAAATAGCAGATAAACGTTGCTATTATGTGCGATTTTCTTACATTTCCCAACTAGTTCTTACATATATCCTCTAGGTTCACAGTGAACAAGTTCTCGTGCCACCTAATGATATATTATGCAACACTTGTATTGTCACTAGGTATGTCACTGTCAAATTTGGTTATCTTTGAACGGGGTTGACTATGTCAAATAGCAGAAAAAACTTTGCTATTGTGAGCGATTTTCATACATTTCCCTACTAGTTCTTACATATATCCTCTAGGTTCACAGTGAACAAGTTCTCGTGCCACCTAATGATATATTATGCAATACTTGTATTGTCACTAGGTATGTCACTGTCAAATTTGGTTAGCTTTGAACGGGGTTGACTATGTCAAATAGCAGGAAAACTTTGCTATAATGTCCGATTTTCTTACATTTCCCTACTAGTTCTTCATATATCCTCTAGATTCACAATGAACAAGTTCTCGTGCCACCTAATGATATATTATGCAACACTTGTATTGTCACTAGGTATGTCAGTGTCAAATTTGGTTATCTTTGAACGGGGTTGACTATGTCAAATAGCAGAAAAACTTTGCTATTATGAGATTTTCATACATTTCCTACTAGTTCTTACATATATCCTCTAGGTTCACAGTGAACAAGTTCTCGTGCCACCTAATGATATATTATGCAACACTTGTATTGTCACTAGGTATGTCAGTGTCAAATAACGTTAGCTTTGAACGGGGTTGACTATGTCAAATAGCAGGAAAACTTTGCTATTATGTGCGATTTTCTTACATTTCCCTACTAGTTCTTCATATATCCTCTAGGTTCACAGTGAATAAGTTCCCGTGCCACCTAATGATATATTATGCAACACTTGTATTGTTACTAGGTATGTTAGTGTCAAATTTGGTTAGCTCTGATCGGGGTTGACTATGTCAAATACCAGAAAAACTTTGCTATTATTTCCGATTTTGTTACATTTCCCTACTAGTTCTTACTTATATCCTCTAGATTCACAATGAACAAGTTCTCGTGCCACCTAATGATATATTATGCAACACTTGTATTGTCACTAGGTATGTCACTGTCAAATTTGGTTAGCTTTGAACGGGGTTGACTATGTCAAATAGCAGGAAAACTTTGCTATAATGTCCGATTTTGTTACGTTTCCCAACTAGTTCTTACTTATATCCTCTAGATTCACAATGAACAAGTTCTCGTGCCACCTAATGATATATTAGGCAACACTTGTATTGTCACTAGGTATGTCACTGTCAAATTTGGTTAGCTTTGAACGGGGTTGACTATGTCAAATACCAGAAAAACTTTGCTATTATTTCCGATTTTGTTACATTTCCCTACTAGTTCTTACTTATATCCTCTAGATTCACAATGAACAAGTTCTCGTGCCACCTAATGATATATTAGGCAACACTTGTATTTCCACTAGGTATGTCAGTGTCAAATTTGGTTAGCTTTGAACGGGGTCGACTATGTCAAATAGCAGGAAAACTTTGCAATTATGTCCGATTTTGTTACATTTCCCTACTAGTCCTTACTTATATCCTTTAGGTTCACAGTGAACACGTTCTCGTGCCACCTTATTACATATTATGCAACACTTGTATTGTCACTAGGTATGTCAGTGTCAAATTTGGTTAGCTTTGAACGGGGTTGACTATAGATTTTCTGCTATTTGAAATAGTCAACCCCGTTCAAAGCTAACCAAATTTGACACTGACATACCTAGTGGCAATACAAGTGTTGCCTAATAAATCATTAGGTGGCAGGAGAACTTGTCACTGTGAACCTAGAGGATATATGTAAGGACTAGTAGGGAAATGAAACAAAAACAGACATAATAGCAAAGTTTTTCTGTTATTTGACATAGTCAACCCCATTCAACGTTAAACATATTTGACACTGACATACCTAGTGGCAATACAAGTGTTGCATAATATATCATTAGGTGGCACGATAACTTGTTTAATGTGAACCTAGAGGATATAAGTAAGAATTAGTAGGGAAATGTAGCAAAATCGGACATAATAGCAAAGTTTTTCTGCTATTTGACATAGTCAACCCCGTTCAAAGCTAGCCAAATTTGACACTGACATACCTAGCAACAATACAAGTGTTGCATAATATATCATTAGGTGGCACGAGAACTTGATCACTGTGAACCTAGAGGATATAAGTAAGAACAAGTAGGGAAATGTAAGAAAATCGGACATAATTGCAAAGTTTTCCTAGTATTTGACATAGTCAACCCCGTAAAAAGATAACCAAATTTGACACTGACATACCTAGTGACAATACAAGTGTTGCATAAGATATCATTAGGTGGCACGAGAACTTGTTCACTGTGAACCTAGAGGATAAATGTAAGAACTAGTAGGGAAATGTAAGAAAATCGGACATAATAGCAACGTTTTCCTGATATTTGACATAGTCAACCCCGTTCAAAGCTAACGTTATTTGACACTGACATACCTAGTGACAATACAAGTGTTCATTAATATATCATTAGGTAGCACGAGAACTTGTTCACTGTGAACCTAGAGGATAAATGTAAGAACTAGTTAGGAAATGTAAGAAAATCGGACATAATAGCAATGTTTTCCTGCTATTTGACATAGTCAACCCCGTTCAAAGCTAACCAAATTTGACACTGACATACCTAGTGACAATACAAGTGTTGCATAATATATCATTACGTGGCACGAGAACTTGTTCACTGTGAACCTAGAGAATATAAGTAAGAACTAGTAGGGAAATGTAACAAAATCGGACATAATAGCAATGTTTTCCTGCTATTTGACATAGTCAACCCCGTTCAAAGCTAACCAAATTTGACACTGACATACCTAGTGACAATACAAGTGTTGCATAATATATCATTAGGTGGCACGAGAACTTGTTCACTGTGAACCTAGAGGATATATGTAAGAACTAGTAGGGAAATGTATGAAAATCGCTCATAATAGCAAAGTTTTTCTGCTATTTGACATAGTCAACCCCGTTCAAAGCTAACCAAATTTGACAGTGACATACCTAGTGACAATAGAAGTGTTGCATAATATATCATTAGGTGGCACGAGAACTTGTTCACTGTGAACCTAGAGGATAAATGTAAGAACTAGTAGGGAAATGTAAGAAAATCGGACATAATAGCAACGTTTTCCTGCTATTTGACATAGTCAACCCCGTTCAAAGCTAACGTTATTTGACACTGACATACCTAGTGACAATACAAGTGTTGCATAATATATCATTAGGTGGCACGAGAACTTGTTCACTGTGAACCTGGAGGATAAATGTAAGAACTAGTACGGAAATGTAAGAAAATCGGACATAATAGCAAAGTTTTCCTGCTATTTGACATAGTCAACCCCGTTCAAAGCTAACGTTATTTGACACTGACATACCTAGTGACAATACAAGTGTTGCATAATATATCATTAGGTGGCACGAGAACTCGTTCACTGTGAAAGTAGAACATATCTGTGAGATCTAGTTGAAAATGTAAGAAAATCGGACATAATAGCAAAGTTTTCTAGCTATTTGACATAGTCAACCCCGTTCAAAGCACTGACATACCTAGTGACAATATAAGTGTTGCATAATATATCATTAGGTGGCACGAGAACTTGTTCACTGTGAACCTACAGGATATAAGTAAGAACTAGTAGGGAAATGTAACAAAATCAGACATAATAGCAAAATTTTTCTGCTATTTGACATAGTCAACCCCATTCAACGCTAACCAAATTTGACACTGACATACCTAGTGGCAATACAAGTGTTGCCTAATAAATCATTAGGTGGCACGAGAACTTGTCACTGTGAACCTAGAGGATATAAGTAAGAACTAGTAGGGAAATGTAACAAAATCAGACATAATAGCAAAATTTTTCTGCTATTTGACATAGTCAACCCCATTCAACGTTAACCATATTTGACACTGACAAACCTAGTGGCAATACAAGTGTTGCCTTATATATCATTAGGTGGCACGAGAACTTGTTCATTGTGAACCTTGAGGATATAAGTAAGAACTTGTAGAGAAATGTAACAAAATCGGACATAATAGCAAAGTTTTCCTGCTATTTGATATAGTCAACCCCGTTCAAACTAACCAAATTTGTCACTGACATACCTAGTGACAATACAAGTGTTGCATAATATACCATTATGTGGCATGAGAACTCGTTCACTGTGAAAGTAGAACATATCTGTGAGATCTAGTTGAAAATGTAAGAAAATCGGACATAATAGCATAGATTTTCTGCTATTTGAAATAGTCAACCCCGTTCAAAGCTAACCAAATTTGACACTGACATACCTAGTGACAATACAAGTGTTGCATAATATATAATAAGGTGGCAGGAGAACTTGTTCACTGTGAACCTAGAGGATATAAGTAAGAACTAGTAGGGAAATGTAACAAAATCGGACATAATAGCAAAGTTTTTCTGCTATTTGACATAGTCAACCCCATTCAAAGTTAAGCAAATTTGACACTGACATACCTAGTGACAATATAAGTGTTGCATAATAAATCATTAGTTGGCACGAGAACTTGTTCACTGTGAACCTAGAGGATATAAGTAAGAACTAGTAGGGAAATGTAAGAAAATCGCTCATAATAGCAAAGTTTTTCTGCTATTTGACAAAGTCAACCCCATTCAACGCTAACCAAATTTGACACTGACATACCTAGTGACAATACAAGTGTTGCATAATATATTATTAGGTGGCACGAGAACTTGTTCACTGTGAACCTAGAGGATATAAGTAAGAACTAGTAGGGAAATGTAACAAAATCGGACATAATAGCAAAGTTTTCCTGCTATTTGACATAGTCAACCCCGTTCAAAGCTAACCAAATTTGAAACTGACATACCTAGTGACAATACAGTGAACCTGTTGATCACAATTTCCTGTTTTTCCCGGTTTGAAGCATTTGTATAATTGGGAATGTGTTCGGTAACATATCAAAGATATTTCTCCCTTCAAAAAATTATTAAAATTGTGTTGCCTGGAAGGGCCCATAACGCACAACCTCCTTTGTGTTGTTCTTATACCGTATTATTACGTAAATTAATAACCAGTTTGCTAAAATACAGCAGGTTTTTGTATTTAAGTTACAAATATGCACTTAAATCAAAACTCTGTATAGTACCTACATTTTTCCGCACTATTTTGGTACCATGCACGGAATACTGGTACCAATTTCGTCATAACCCAATTGTGTCGCTTACACATTGTGCAAAAAAATTCATGTAATTTTATGTTTTGTGTTTAATAATTTGATTGAGAGAAGTAAACACCTCTACTGTAATCAGTAAGACAAATACAAATATTTGACATTTTAAACGCAATTTTGTGTTAGTAATGGAAATTAATTACATGTTTTGTATTAATTATGTTTTATGTATTGGGATTTACAGGCGAGAGTTGCTCTTGAGGTTAATTTTAATAGCGTTAAGTTACTTACAGCCCCTACAAATGTCTGACACGTGATCACTGGACACTATGACATTATAACTGTCTGACACGTGATCACTGGACACTATGACATTATAACTGTCCCGCACGTGATCACTGGATACCGTACATGAATCTCATCATTTTTGATGTTTTGGTTGGGTTTGTAAAAGGCGTGGAAAGTACCGTATCTGTCCTTCCTAAAATAGAATGGACATTGTAGTGGTCAGTAAAAGGCAATTAATTTAAATGTCAAACTGTTTAATTGTTAAAAAGTTACAGTCGATATTCATTTTAACTGTTATCTCTTGTTTACTAGTCTAGTTTTCGTCTTTTTCCATTTTTTCTTGCAATAGTGATGCTTTTGAAGTGTAATGATTCACGATCAATGCTTTACAAATTGCTTTACACTCGCTGCGCCATCAATGTCTTTAAATCTGCCAAAAATGGTGATCATGTTTTCCCTTCTTTTTGTTTTGTTTAAATGACCTGCCAAGAGTTGTATGTTTAACAGAACAACTTAAGTTACAAAAACACACAGCTTATTGTGACATGTATGGTCATAATGAGAATTGTTTAATATAAAGTATTTTATTATGATTTTATTATTCTTAGCAATAAGTTTATTAGATAATTATGACAGACTGTGGTTTATAGGCCACTGGACAGCTGTCAGTAAAACATTCGGGTGGTAAGGGGAAAATTCACTTTTCTATTAATTTGGATGCTCGTTCGGCTGACCAACTGGTTGGTTCCGGGGATTTCGACTGAATGTAGACGAATGAAAAAGAAGGGAGGAATGTGGCGGACCGGGCTCGATTATTGGCCGGGTGGCTAAGTCATTAGAGCAATCCGCTGATATTGAGTAGGCCCCATGTTCTAGTTCCAGTTTGGTCGCTACTTTTTTTATCTCAAAGGAAGTATTTGCTGCATATGTTCCGGACCGATGTCCTTTTTACCTGTCATGTGCTATTTTTGTCTTTATGTCTTTATTATTTTATCGGAAAAAAATATTTAAAATCATTTGCCATATGCTAATGTTTAATGCTATATGTCATGAAATGGGAAAATACACATGACACATGTACATACGGACAGCATTAATATCCATGTACTTTCTAAAAGACCTGTCATGTGCTACTTTTGAATTTTTATGAAATAATACATTCAAAAGTAGCACATGCCATTATATCATAAAAATTCAAAAGTAGCACATGCCATTATATCACAAAAAATTAAAGGCACATTCGATTGAAATGTTCACATTTCTTAACTTTCAGAACAACGAAAATTACGATATGACTTGAAGTCCTGAGAAAATTGTAAAATTAAACTTCATCCTGTAATTTCAAGCGATCACATTTAATATGTAAATATGACACATGCAAATATTATTTTACATCAGATTACGCTCAATTTGCCCTAAAAATATCTTTGCTTCACAAAATGCACATTGTCTCAAAAAGGACATTTAAAATATTTCTCATCGTCGTTAATTTTCATTACTTATAATATAATAATAATAATAATATTATTATTATTATTATTATTATTATTATTATTAACGTGTATATATCAGCACCAAAACAATTAAGTGACTTCAATTAATTACCCCAAAAGTTAAGATCAGCGTAATCAACATGCAAAACGAATATAATATCGTGTTTTTAATTAAATTTGTAGACTCTTCTCTTCCTGATAAAATTAACTCAAAAATGTTCTCGATTGTCATAAACACTTTCACGTCAAAATAATATTGCAATTATCATACATGATTATGCTGCAGCAAACGATTGTCCCATCCTTGTATTGTCATTCATATTACATTTAAAACCCAACACGTCCGAGTCTTAATAAATTATCAGTGGGATGTCTTATTGACATTATTTAGTCGTGTTATGATAAAAATATGCAAATTAACAAGAACATTGACATGTGCATCTATGACAGATGACCAGTATGGTCACTAGACAATGTAACGTCTCAAAAACTCATTAATCAAGGGTTAAGTGTATCCAACATCTCTTCAGATAAGGTAGTGTGTTAGTTCATTACATGTTGTGAGGGAGGACTGAGGATAAAGTTGCAATTATAGGTCGAAAAACCTGAAAAATTAAGTTGTGTATTATATCCGAATGTTGAATAAGTAACTAACTTCAGATTATATTTACTTTTTCAACATTGAATGTTGAATGTTGAAAAAGTAACTAACTTCAGATACGGCACAAAACTGGTCTTTAAATTGACCTCAAAGTAGTCCTTAAGTTAACTTTTATTCTAGCAGAGCATTTTCACACTGGTAATTATAATAACACACACACACACACACTTTGCCATTTTAGATCAATTTGTATCATAACTTCCATCAATAACACATATGATACAACTTACAAAAGGTAAATAAAATTTAAAGCCTGTGGCATTGAGGTGTAATTAAAGTACCTGTAATAAGATTTAAGCAATAAATCAGCATGAATGTCCACCTCATACAATGTGGTCAGAATATCTATTGAAACTGAGAAATGATGACTTATTTATTTAAACTGGGGGCAGGGCTTGTCTGGAGTGTATTTATAAAGAAGTACTAGCCAACACCTGATGGTATATTTGTTGATTTATTCTTGTATTGTGATCAAAGGATGTTTACTAAAATGTTATAAATTAATACTTGCTGGAAAAATAAATTCCATATACATGTACAATCTGGATATCTTTACTGGCGCAAAGGTGTGATTTACATACAGTCAAACCTGATGAAGAATACTATTTTTTGTCATAAATGCACCAGATGAGTTTGCATACCCAGAATTAAAATACAACAGTTTCTTGCAAAATACTCTCAAGTAATGAAAGGTACAAAACACACAGGCATTTTTAAAGTCAGCTGTGAATTTTAACCAGGCTACCGATCCCAAGAACTTCTTATGGATGCATCATGATTATATCAGAAAACCAAAGTGAAGTAAGTATATACTGATTATTTTATTATTTTTATGTTTATTATATTATTTATCCTAACTGACATGCCTTTGGGGCATATTGCAGAATAGTTGAATGTTTTAAATAGATGACTTATGAATTAAATCAATTCGGATTGTAAGACTAAACAATGCAATGGAAATTTTAGTGGTCAAACATTTACAAAATCAAATACTGTACATGTAATATACCCATGCAGCGTAGGAGATATTTAAAGATGACACAAGACAGAAAAAAACTTTCTTGAATGATAATTGGTGTATTTTGTTTTTAAACTTTTTAATAAAAATACTTTGAAACTTTATTTTACAGATTTTTGTCTAATGCTAGCTGATTGATAAACAGTACAGTCATGATGTAGCAAGTTAATGGATATAACAGTGATAACTTAGGGGAGTCATTCATGAATTTAACAAATAGCAGAATTAGGAGATTTTTGGATAATATTTGAGATTCGGTCAAAGTATTGTCATTAGATTCAGTATCAAGACACAGCAGCAGTATTTCATTTGTAAGTATCCAACTTTAAGCTTTACAGTATATACAAATGAAGGACTGGACCCCCCCCCCTCCCAACCATTAATTAATGTCTATGTAAACAATTAAGAATTTTTACAGAACTGTTCGTATTTTTATCACTTTATCATTTGAGGCTTCCAGGCATCCCAATAAAATGATGTCACTTGAAAAGTTGTAAATTTTTAGCTTACCTGAGCCATAGGCTCAAATGAGCTATTGTCATTTATCTTCACCCGCCATGCATCATGTGTAAACTTTTCACATTTTAATCAACCTCTCTAAAACTACAAAGCCAAATTTGATGATATTTGACAGTAATAATGTCTAGGTGAGGGGCTTTCAGATTTTATTAAATGAAAGGATTATGCCCCTATGGGTCCCCATAAAGGGGAAAATTGTGAAAATCTTTAAAAATCCTCTCCTCTGAACTTACAGGAGATATAGCTTAGATATTTCATGTAAAACATACGTAAGGCACATACTAGTAGTTTCAGATTTGCACAAATCGTAACTGTAGAGGCCAAAATGAGGAAATGGCAAGGTACTTAAGGGGAAAATCGCTAAAATTAATGTATTTGTCAATATATCTTAAACTTAAAACTATAAACTTTTTGTATAGGCATGTATATAAGAATACTATAGGCATTTGCACAACAATAATTTTGATATATGAATGAAGGTCATAGGTTCAAAGGTCCAGTGGTTAGTGGTGATTACTAGCTAATTAACTCAAAGACCATTAATAAAAACAGGTTTATGCTTGTTTTTTTGTGAGATAATGGTTTTAAAAATAGTATTCAAAGAGGTAAAGTCAATTAAAATAAAATTTTAACACATCTCTTTTGCCAACGACCATTTCAACTTATCTCTAAATAAATGGGGACACATGGCTTAGTGTTAAAGCAGAAAATTTATGATTTATGGGTCACCGGTTTCGCCACAGAGTGGTTAAAATAAAAAAAATTACGAGAGAGAGAGAGAGAGTGTGTGTGTTTTCCAAATTTTCCGGCTAGTTTGTATGGAGCCGTTATCACCATGCCCCCTACAACAGCCATTGCCGAGAGAAGTTTCAGTGCGCTGAACTTATTTAAGAAGCACAATGAAAGAAGATCGTCTTTCATCTCTTGCATTAATGCACATACATCATGAGATGGACGTCGACGTAGAAACAGTTATTGACAAATTTAACGCCCAGAAGAAGAGGAAAGTTAACTTCGAATGACCAATAAATACTAATATACATTTGGAAACCGTGGGCTACGATTATTAAAATAATCTCAAAATCTTAAAAATACTAATTCAGATTTCAATAAATTATGCATCATCATTTGTCATCGGAGCTAAAATCTGAAAATCTTTCAAATTATCAAACCAAATTTTTTTATCCATTTAAATCTATGATACAAATGCAGAGAACATGTGTTGTTAAACCTGGTACTCAACCTCCCACTCCTAAGGATCAGTAGGATCAACATATTTAAAATTTGTAATTTAGCTCCAATTTGTATCAACAAATTTAACACAAGAAGGTATTGTATATCTGTCTCAAAATGCAAGAAAAGCCGTTTTGAAGCATATAGATTTCAAAATTTTCCAATTTAAATTTGGTTCTAATACAATGTATAGGTAAACAACTTTGACCTGTCTGCTTGACCTTTCATTTAAATATTTATCACAGATTAATTACATCTATGTATAGAGATCACAGGTATTTTGTATACATCATGCCTTGTAGAGTACACCTTTGCACTGTGTATGCATTAACTTGGATTTTAACACTCCCCATTTATTGAGTGGATCATCCTATATGACTATTCCTAACAAAAAGTCAAGTGGACATGCCAATGCTGTTTACCTGTATATGTTTATCTTGTTTTTATGTTGTTCATTTGTTCTTTCATTCTCCGTTTTCAGTTATAAATAGTTTTCTCCTAATTTCAAAATATGAAATATTTGTCTATATATAACTAATAACTACTAAAGTATAACCACAGCTTTTTGAAACATAAATTAGTTAATTTTAATTTCATTTTTCTATTTGTTGGACACACCCATGAAGACATAGATGCTGGTTTTAATCAGATATCGGAGGTTTTAAGGAGAAATGATGCACCAACCTGGTTATTTAAAGCGATGCCTACATCAAAAAGACTTCATGGAGTATTTTACATAAAAGGCTGGATTACACCTTTTATTAACAAAATGTCAAACCACACATATTATTTTAAGTTTTCTCAAGATGGAAATATTTGCAGGGAATTCAAAAGCAGCTACAGGAAACCATGGTCAAGGTTCTCATACAATACAATATTTTACATAACATACCACAAGGTACACCAGATTAAGTAGTTCCTCCAAATTTTTCAAAAATTATTATAGAAGGATTGACTTAAAATCATCAGAATCTAAACGAAGATAGTATACTGAGTTACATGGAATATGACCAGACAATAATAAGCATTGATGACCCAGGTGTTTTACAGATCAAGTACCTCCAGGCATCGCAATCGAGTTAAGAAATAAATGAACAAAGTTAATTACTTATTCTTGGTAACATTTAATAGTTCAGACTAATTGTTTTATTTCATTCCATTACTTTTTATGTAATCAGTAACATGGCTTTTATTTTTCGAGCAAGTTGAGGCATAGAGCTATCAAAGTTAGAGCCATCAAGGTTTATTATACATGTAAAATATATTGTATAATAATAATTAGATCGCGGCACCAGCAGATGACTTTGAGTTATTCAGGGTATTCAAGTACTCCAAGTTTGATCATGTATGTATGTTTGTAGTGTAGGAAAATAAACAACTCATGAAGAGTGAAATGTGAAATGTCTGATTTTGAATATCGCAAAATGTTCACCCCGTGAACTGGTGAATATACATGTAACCCCCTTTAAAGTAAATTATTCAATGAATACTTGTATGATATTTCCCCTAGCAATTTTCTGAAAACAAGTCTTAAGGATATTTGGTGAGACATTCCATAATTTCATGATAATAAAGTATCTAAAGTGTTCATGAGACATTTCTCTTAAAATATTCTGAATCAAAGTATCAGAAGTTTTCATGGGAAATTTCCCCTGAAATTTTCTGAATCAAGGTATCTGAAGTTTTCATGGGAAATTTACCCTGAAATTTTCAGAATCAAAGTATCTGAAGTTTTCACGGGAAATTTCCCCTGAAATTTTCAAAAGCAAAGTATCTGAAGTTTTCATGGGAAATTTCCCCTGAAATTTTCAGAATCAAAGTATCAAAAGTTTTCATGGGAAATTTACCCTGAAATTTTCAGAATCAAAGTATCTGAATTTTTCACGGGAAATTTCCCCTGAAATTTTCAAAAGCAAATTATCTGAAGTTTTCATGGGAAATTTACCCTGACATTTTCTAAATCAAAGTATCAGAAGTTTTCATGGGAAATTTACCCTGAAATTTTCTGAATCAAGGTATCTGAAGTTTTCACGGGAAATTTCCCCTGGAATTTTCATAATCAAAGTATCTGAAGTTTTCACGGGAAATTTCCCCTGAAATTTTCATAATCAAAGTATCTGAAGTTTTCACGGGAAATTTCCCCTGAAATTTTTAGAATCAAAGTATCTGAAGTTTTCACGGGAAATTTCCCCTGAAATTTTCTGAATCAAAGTATCAGAAGTTTTCATGGGAAATTTCCCCTGAAACTTTCATAATCAAAGTATCTGAAGTTTTCACAGGAAATTTCCCCTGAATATTTTTGAATCAAAGTTTCTGAAGTTTTCGTGGGAAATTTACCCTGAAACTTTCAGAATCGAAGTATCAGAAGTTTTCACGGGAAATTTCCCCTGAAATTTTCAAAAGCAAAGTATCTGAAGTTTTCATGGGAAATTTACCCTGGAATTCTCAGAATCAAAGTATCTGAAGTTTTCATGGGAAATTTCCCCTGAAATTTTCAGAATCAAAGTATCTGAAATTTTCACGGGAAATTTCCCCTGAAATTTTCAAAATCAAAGTATCTGAAATTTTCACGGGAAATTTACCCTGGAATTCTCAGAATCAAAGTATCTGAAGTTTTCACGGGAAATTTCCCCTGAAATTTTCTAAATCAAAGTATCTGAAGTTTTCACATGAAGTTTCCCCTGAATATTTCTTAATCAAAGTTTCTGAAGTTTTTGTGGGAAATTTACCCTGAAACTTTTAGAATCAAAGCATCTGAAATTTTCACGGGAAATTTACCCTGGAATTTTCAGAATCAAAGTATCTGAAGTTTTCATGGGAAATTTCCCCTGAAATTTCCAGAATCAAACTATAAGAAGTTTACACAGTAAATTTCCCCTGAAATTCTCAGAATCAAACTATAAGAAGTTTACACGGGAAATTTCCCCTGAAAATTTCTGAATCAAAGTATCTGAAGTTTTCATGGGAAACTCAAAATTTTTCAAAGTCAAAGTATCAGATTTTTGATGGGAAATTTCCCCTGAAATATTTCATATCCATTAAGTCCATGCAGTGTCAATGGCAACATGAAATTGTCCCCTTAAATCTTCTACAAAAATGTTTCATGGGGAATTTCCCTTGAAATTGTATGTTTCAATACCTGGAAAAGACCCCTGTAAAAAGGATAAAAAAGATTTTCCTTTTTTATTTTGGACAGCCTTCTTAATACTGTGTGCATATAGGATTTATTTTCGCATGATAAATGACAATTCTAGGCAAAACTATTGCACACCATCCCCATCCCACAAATCTCGCAATTGTACAGTCTAGATGCAACCCTGTAATGGTAAACATTTTGACAAAATGGCTGTGTTTTTCATGTGACATAATGATGACAGAAGAATTTATTATTTATGTAGGTGTGCAAGGGGTACAATAAAGGGTGGCTCAAAGGTTAGGTTTTAAAGTTTTAATTTACACCATATTTTTTAAAAAAAGTTTGAAAATGCAGGAAAGTAGTTCACTTTAATTTGCTTTATTAGTTTATGAAATAAATTAAGATCATCCCAGTTATGCCAAAATCAATTCATATTTGAAATTTACGAATCTACGTACAAAGTCCTCCGGCACCACTACGTAACATAAGATACCCCACCATTTTATGAAAAAAATTACCATTGTAAAAACCCAACCAAGTTATATTTTGTCATTTAAAATGATATATAAAGCTAGGGTGGAGCCAAAACAGGGATTTGTAGTAATGACTCGGCTCATGTAAGTAAATGATTTATTGATTTGTACCCGTCTTATTGAAAATCTATAAGGTATTTTTGAGTTTTGCTTTCTCTGAAATAGGGTTAACCAACAGTAGTGCATCAACCTCATCAAAATGTTTGTATTAGTATTACCTGGGACATTACTCACCAGTGTCTATATCTGATACAGTTTTTGTTAAGGCACTACTTATCACAATGTTTGATGAAGCAAGTCCAACAACTAATGGAGCAATAACTACACAAAACTGGAATATATTTGTAATAAACGCCTGAAATATACAACATAACATGATATTAGTGATCAATGAAAGGGAGATAATTCAGACGTATCAGCTAGTACTACAACACAAAACTGGAATATATTTGTAATAAACACCTGAAATATACAACATATTATGATATCAGTGATTAATGAAAGGGAGATAATTCAGACATATTAGCTAGTCTTAAAACACATTTTACAAATGCCTGAAATAAACATTACATGATATCAGTAATTAATGAAAGGGAGATAATTCAGACATATCAGTTAGTACTACAACACAAAACTGGAATATATTTGTAATATACAAAAATTAAAGAGAGATAATTCCAACACAGATAAAAGTGATGCACACACAAATCTTTGAAGCACTGAACTTTTTGAATGATTTTTGTATGAAAAGCGTTTCAAATTCTCCAAAATTGTACAAAGCATATTGAGATGAGATTGGGGGTATCTACATGTATATTCAGTGTTTTCAGTAAAGCCAGCAAGTCAACAAAAGTTGTCTGCTACTTGTTTGTATTCAGATTAAGTTTGTTGCCTACTTTCAGTTAGTTTATATTTCCTGAATATTTTTTGCCTTACGTATTACTCCATACCTGCTGCCTACTTAAAAAGAAATGTCTTTTACTTTCTGAAAGTGCTATATATATATATTTTCTACTGTAGAGACTGGGTATTCTAGTAGAATTTGTATACTTACCAGTGCTAAGTATGCCCAAATAAGCAAAAATGCAGACCATTTCATTATATCATTTTCACTAAATTTCTTTGTTAAAATTCCAACACCTAATCCCTGCACTAACTGTAAAGAAAGGAAGAAAAGAAAGATTAACACAAGATTACTGAATTTCTTAATACATGTATTTTTATATCACATTTATCTCAAATACATGTATTATAAATCCAGAGTTTTTCATATATCACACAAATAAAACTGTCTCAAATATTTAATTCAAATAAAATTCACTTGCATTTGCAAAGATTGTTTTCCATGACTGCCAAATTTTAAAGTATGCAAATAACACAGATAACTTGGTTGTAGGGTCTATTGAAAACTGAGGCAAATTTTCCCGATTTACATAAGGCATGTACAGTACACATGGTGAAAATATAAAAACTGTCACTTTTTAGTTTTTTGTATTAGCAAATGTATGTGTGTACTTGCATTAAATTAAAATATTTGCCAGTGTTAAGTTTTATGGTCATGATGTCAAGTACAGTTGAGCTTATATAAATTTCAGAGGTTCTGTGATAGTGTTTGCTATTTGATACAGAGGTAGATTGTGTACAATGCTGATTAGCAACAACAGAAATAGTGAACATAAATACACCACAATAATTTCTATGTGTACAGTATCCAGTAACACAATGACATTTTGTTGGATAACATGAGTTAGCTCCTTCATCAAGGGTAAATGGTAAAATTACTTTAATAGAAATACATCTTAAACAGTTTTGAATTAAAGTTGAAATTATTTCTATATTAATATATATTAATATATATTAATATATTTTTGTATATTAGTTAGCTAAATAACTCTTCTATATTTTTGCATTTTGAGTTACAAGTACATTTTGTCATTTGTGACTAATCTCATTTCGTTATAGACTGAACAGATAGAATTTAACTTTTACAAATTTTACCAAATATTTTAAAAAGCAGACAAGAGATATCAAAATATAAAATCAAAATCTTACCATTGTCAATATACCTATATAGGACATCAAGTATCCATTTTGTTCTGCTGGCAATTTAAATGTTTCCATGGCAACTACTGAAAACATACTCTGAAATATACCTATGGGAATACCTAAAAAACAAATATAAAATGAAATTTTGCTTATTACAAGATAAATTTGTAAGACGGCCTGTGGGATGGACTGGTGTTATGTCATAGGTAAGATTACTTTACTCATATTGAGGTGATAAGTTCTGGAATAGCGGAGGAAACCGTAAACAAGTAAACTGACTCCCAAACTAAGATCTGCCTGAGTGGGACTTCAATCTAGGTGATGAGATGAGAGGTGGTTTGATCAGTAAGATGGTACTTCTCACCACTCTGTCACCCAGTCTTTTCTATAAGACATTCACATCAGAGAATTATGAAATAATGTATCAAAACAATAAAAAGGTTTTAAGTGTGTCAAGAAATTGATATGAAACAATAGAAAAAATCAACTACTTTGTTAAGTGTCATGTCTAAGGCAATACAATCATCATATAATAACCATTAACACATTTAGGTTTTGTAAATGTTCACTAGCCGAACACGAAATGTTAACATGTACAATGTGGAAACCTTAGGCCTGACAGACAAATTCAGTGAATTATGATTCCATGCTAAGGTTTTTTTGTGATTAGCACTTATGTTCAAAGGGCAATAACTCCCAGGAAATGAGCAAACCAACTCTGCATGGTTAATAATAGTGTTGAGAAATGGTTGCAGTTTTATAATGGATGATAAGTTTGGTTTAACTGATTAGTGTTTGAATTATGAGTTGATTACATCATGTAAACTGGTTAAATGTAACAGTGTTTATACCTTCTGCACATCTGATGACCAACAGGAATAAGGCCCCTGGTGCTGCTATTAATGCTAAAATTTTCTTTATACTGAAGACACCTGTGTCAGACTTCCCTGTAAAATAACACAAATCAAAATTAACTAAAAACATTTATATAAACAAAAACAATCTGGCACTATCATATGTTTATTTTAATAATTTTTATGATTTAATGAATACACAAACATCTGACAAAAATTCCAAGATCACAAGAAATATCACATTTGTCATCAAAGTAAATACATGGGACATTTAAAGAAATGTTATGTGACAGTCATATTTTAGTCAGTTGGTAGAAATATATTACTCAATAAAGGTAAAGGTGATTAACTTATATCAAAATGTCACCAGCTTAGGTGATGCTTGGTTTTCTGGTAGAGGGGAGGGGATGAGAAATTTGAAAGGGGAGTGGTGTGGGATTGGGGGAAGGGTAAGAAAAAGGGGGAAAGTAGAGGGGAAGGGGAAAGGGGAGGGGGATAAAGGGACATGGGAAAGGTGAAACTACTTTATCCCATCCTCTTCAATGATAGGCTGTTTAGAGTGTTAACTTGGGCGAGTGTTTACAATGTTAATTTTTTTTTACAAAACGGTAGGGTATCTTATGTTACATATTAATGACTGATGAGTTGGCTATTTATGTATGTTAGTACAGTTCAAAAATGACATTATTGTTGCTTAAATAGGTGACAATAAACTAATAAGGTGAATTACCTTTCTTCATTTTCAAACTTTGAAAAAATTGCAAAATTGATACTTTTAAACTGAACCCAACCTTTAAGATACCTTTCCTTGTAGTTGTACCTCTTACACAAGTATGTAAATAATAAATTCTTCCATCATCATGCACAAAACACATTGCCATTTTGTGAACATTTTTACCATTGTAAACACCCATCCAAAATGCATTTTAGGTATTAAAGGAGTTAAAATGCATGAATTAGATTGAAATCAGGATTTTTAGCAATGACTTGGCTCATATAAGTAAATGAATTACTTATTTGTATCCATCCCATTGAAAATCTATAAGATATGTGGGTTCTTGCTTTCTCTGAAATGTGTAAACAAACAGTAGCTTCAGTCTATCTATATTACCTTCTAAATGTACTTTCTTTGTTCTCTCAGGTGTAAACAGCCACACTATATAAATACTCAGTACTGATCCACCACAGGCTACAAAAGCTGCAGCTTGTTCACTGAAAATATCACAAATGTTAGGTATATAAATGATGTACAATGATGATGATGATGATGATGATGATGAAAGCAGTGATGATGGCAGTGATGATGAATGATGATGATGATTGTATATTAATGATATGTAAAGAAATCAATATTACCTGAAGAACTTTGTTACCAGTCCTCCTATAAATGGTCCAACAACCATACCAATGCCGTATGATAGTCCTAACTTCCCTAATGCTGAAGCTCTCTGATTATCTTCAGCTATATCTGTCACTATCATCTGTCCACCTGTTGAAGAATTAAATGTTTTCTTCAAGAAATTTACTATACATGTAATTGTATGCATATCAAAGGTAATGTACATTACTGTGGCAATAAATGGGATTGCAGTTATTGATGGGTGTTATAAAAAGTTTTACTGTACTGTGGTAATAAGTGAAGTTTTAAATTTATTAATGGCATTATAAACATGATTTTACTGTACAGTGGCAACGAATGTGGTGACAAAGTTATTGATGGGTATTATAACAAGGTTTTATTGTACTGTGGCAATAAGTGACATGACAAAGTTATTGATGGGTATTATAACAAGGTTTTATTTTACTGTGGCAATAAGTGACATGACAAAGTTATTGATGGGTATTATAACAAGGTTTTATTTTACTGTGGCAAAAAGTGACATGACAAAGTTATTGATGGGTATTATAACAAGGTTTTATTTTACTGTGGCAATAAGTGACATGACAAAGTTATTGATGGGTATTATAACAAGGTTTTATTTTACTGTGGCAATAAGTGACATGACAATGTTATTGATGGGTATTATAACAAGGTTTTATTGTACTGTGGCAATAAGTGAGGTGGCAAAATTATTGTTTTGCATTATAACATGTTTTACTGTACTGTGGTAATAAGTGAGGTTTAAAATTTATTGATGGCATTATAGACCTAATACCACTTGAAGGAGAACCATTCAAATAGAACTACAGGAGCTGGGATACACCTGGGGGCAAGCCCAACATATGGCAAAGGGCAGAGACAAATGAAGGACGCTTGTTGGTGCCTTATGTCCCAGTGGAGATGAAGAGGATAAGTAAGTAAGTAAGAATTATAAACAGGATTTTACTGTACAGTGGCAATAGGTGTGGTGGCAAAGTTATTGATGGCAATATAACAAGGTTTTATTGTACTGTGGCAATAAGTGACATGACAATGTTATTGATGGCATTATAACAAGTATTATGTAAATTGTTTGACTACCTGATGTTTTAACTCTAGTTTTGTATCACAACAAATCATGATATCATTTTTTCACAACTCACATTGCAATTAGCTGCTCTTTATAAAGTATTAAATGTGTAATTCATAAATGTCAGTGTCCAAATAATCACAACCCTACCTTGCATTGCATGCATAAAAATGGATGGCAGTCGTGATAAAAATAGCAACAGAAAGTTATCAGCCATTCCTAGGATAAAATATAAAACAGAAGCTGAAGAAAACGCTAGCATCATGGCTGCTCTTCCTCCATATAAATCCCCAAATCTGCCATACAATGGACCACCAGCAAGTTGTACCACAGCAAACGTAGTCTGAAGATACCCAAAGGATACAGGATCTACTCCTAACTTCTTAGTTAAATACTGAAATAGACAAGAATTATACAACTTCTAGTTATATATCAAATATAGGACTTAATTCAACTGAGTATTAGAAGATTTGCTATTCAGACATACTCTAGATTACTTCAATATCTTTATAATTTTATGTGGTTTGAATCTGCAATATATTCTAATAACCAGAGGTACATGTATTTTATCATGTGAAAATTAAATATGAAATAACATTGTTTTTCAGTCTTTTTTAATTTCAAATGCAAAATGCAATATGGGATAATTGAATATGTTTTGCATGAAAATAATTAGAAGAAAAGGCTATAACATGTATAAGTATAAATATTTAACAGACTTGAAAAGACATTAATGGCTGGTACAGTGATTTTTATGAGACATTCTGAAAATGGAATTGCATGTGATGCATTTGTTTTGGATTATCTCTGGGTTTTATTTTAATGGTCTTAGAAAGTTTTATTAATACAGTATACCAATTTGCCATTTGTACTCAACACAGTATTTCAATTGTATGTTGAGAGAGAGAGAGAGAGGAGAGAGAGAGAGAGAGAGATGCTTCAGCTGTTGATCTGGGGACAATTATTAGATTCATCACTGTTGTGGTAGGACATCACCAACAGTTTGGAGACAAAAGTTGGTCCCCTGGTCTACAATAGGTTATTGGAAATGATCTAAACCTCTTTTCGTTGAAGTAGGGTTATGTTGTAAGGGGACATCCGGCACTGGCCCAACAAAAAAATTATCCCCATTGCATTATAGTTAAATGGACTACTGTATATCCAATGTTAACTCACCTTGTCCCCACATTACAATGTCTGTGTAACATCGAAATTGTGTGTTTGAGAGAGAGAGAGGGAGAGAGAGAGAGAGAGAGTTGTACCGGTAAAGTTCCTGTCTGGATCCAAAAGCATGTAGAATATAAAAATATGTTAATGTGTGTTGCTAAAATAACTGAGTTGAACTTCCAACCAAATATAAACACATCTGTGTTTTTATGTTGTGATTCCATCTTTGTATCGTTTTCTTCCATCACGGAGTTACTTCCTGGATGTAGTTTGCGTCTACCTTGTATGTTCATAGTTAGAAATTCTACAGAAAAGAACAAAAACGGCAGGATGATACAAAGCTAACCATAAATAACATTTCATCATATTTGCAAGTAAAACAAACTATCTGTCAATTCATTTTCCCCAAACAAACTTCAACACGTGTCCAGGTAAACAAATAGTCATTGTAACTAAAGTGTTTGAAAACAGTAATAAGAAAAAACAGGATTTCAAAACATTTTGGGACTCTTGTTTTATTAACCCGTATCATATAACGGTCTTGTTTTTGGAAAGCGAAAGTACAATTAATCTCTTCTAAAAATCGAGATTATTTTTACACAAACGTTTAAAAAATAAATAACCACATTCTATCATTTTCTAGAGAAAATCGCTACTTTTGAATGTAACAAACTGCTTCGATTTACCAGAATGATCAAGCACATACGATTAGTTATTGTGGTCGTTACTAACAAAGTTAAATCCAATGAAAAATGACATTTACAAGGGAAATAATGAGAATCTTGGTCTCCGGTTAAATGTTCGCTGCAGTAACGGAAGCAATACAAGGTCAGGGTACAAACAAAATCTAAATATAGCCTAGTTTGTATCATGTGATAGAGAGAACGATAGAGAATTTCCAGCAACTATTTACATGAAAAGGTGCAAAACAAAACTTTGAAATGGTAAGAAGCAGATTGTTATTTAAATTTTATTTTTGAATGATATAAGTTTATTTACACACATAGTCAAACGATTTTCACTCATGTGCTTTAATGAACTTTGAAGCAAAATTTTACATAATTCTGACAAATTATCACATGATTAAATTTTCACTCAATAAAATGAGAATACTTTTTATCGTAAATGTAAATAGCCTCAGTAATAAATTATTAGCCAGATTTCTGAACATCATACAATACCTGTAGCAGACGAAGGACGTGTAACAACCAAGCTGAGATAATGGCAGGGAATTCTTCACGAGTTCAAAAACTAAGAACATCCGTGACCTGGAATATCACCTCAAGTCTCGTTCCAAATATATGCATGATTTATTCCTTTTTTAAAAAGGATGAAAAAAACACTGCACATGAAGTCCCCGAGAAACAATCAGTGGACTGTCCATTAAGTTCCATGGAGATCAATCAATCACTCAGCCAATCAATCATGCAATCGATCAATCAATCAATCAATTCATCACAAAAATCACTGGTCAGTGAAGATTGAAATCAATCAAGCTACAGCATTCAATCCACAGGTTGACCTGTGACTCTTTTTTTATTATCCTTTCTATTTTTATACATGTACATGTTTAATGCTTGAAAAATGTTTGGTAAATTTTCAATGCGGGAAATAATAAGTTGGCGGATGCTTACCCTTCTGGAGCACCTGGCCTCACTTCCCTGGTGGAAGTTCACGGTTAATCATAACTTGTTAGTTCCAAAATTTTTACTTTGCTTTTGGATTGTGATTCAGACATGTATTAGTATTTTTTATTGGAACATTTTAATTCTTTAGCACCATATAAGTGACTAATACATGCACAATTTTCTTGTTCATGAATAGGGTTTTGTTTTGTTGAAAAAATATATAGATTTTTTTTTCAAAATACTTTGTGAAACTTCTTGGTGTATAACTTGTATAAGCACAGATAGTGTTGACTGATATGTAAATTGGCTATCATTTTACTTGATAATTCAAGTCTTATTTTACCTCATTAGTTTTGCAGCTTGCATATGCTTAGCAATTCAACCAGTCAAGTTTGTTTATACCAACTGGATCTAGCATCAATGGAAATTGGAGATCATTGGTCAGAGGTTTATAAAAATCTTGATTATCAATAACTTTCAATATGAAAAATTTTCTATCACCATAAATTCCTGTATCATGTAACACCATAAACAGTCAGAAAATGTACAAAAAAGCTGTGGTCTGTAATTGGACCAGACAATCAGGAAGTCACTACACTTTACATGTAGACCAGACAATCAGGATGTCACTACACTTTACATGTAGACCAGACAATCGGGATGTCACTACACTTTACATGTAGACCAGACAATCGGGATGTCACTACACTTTACATGTAGACCAGACAATCTGGATGTCACTACACTTTACATGTAGACCAGACAATCAGGATGTCACTACACTTTACATGTAGACCTACCAATCAGGATGTCACTACACTTTACATGTTGACCAGACAATCAGGATGTCACTACACTTTACATGTAGACCAGACAATCAGGAAGTCACTACACTTTACATGTAGACCAGACAATCAGGATGTCACTACACTTTACATGTAGACCAGACAATCA
Source organism: Anadara kagoshimensis (assembly GCA_021292105.1). NCBI lineage: Eukaryota > Metazoa > Mollusca > Bivalvia > Arcoida > Arcidae > Anadara > Anadara kagoshimensis. Next base: position 30,332,635 of record CM037863.1, on the reverse strand, counting down.
GGATGTCACTACACTTTACATGTAGACCAGACAATCGGGATGTCACTACACTTTACATGTAGACCAGACAATCGGGATGTCACTACACTTTACATGTAGACCAGACAGTCAGGAAGTCACTACATTTTACATGTAGACCAGACAATCAGGATGTCACTACACTTTACATGTAGACCAGAAAATCAGGATGTCACTACACTTTACATGTAGACCAGACAATCGGGATGTCAGTACACTTTACATGTAGACCAGACAATCGGGATGTCACTACACTTTACATGTAGACCAGACAGTCAGGAAGTCACTACATTTTACATGTAGACCAGGCAATCAGGAAGTCACTACACTTTACATGTAGACCAGGCAATCAGGATGTCACTATACTTTACATGTAGACCAGACAATCGGGATGTCACTACACTTTACATGTAGACCAGACAATCTGGATGTCACTACACTTTACATGTAGACCAGACAATCAGGATGTCACTACACTTTACATGTAGACCAGACAATCAGGATGTCACTACACTTTACATGTAGACCAGACAATCAGGATGTCACTACACTTTACATGTAGACCAGACAATCAGGATGTCACTACACTTTACATGTAGACCAGACAATCTGGATGTCACTACACTTTACATGTAGACCAGACAATCAGGATGTCACTACACTTTACATGTAGACCAGACAATCAGGATGTCACTACACTTTACATGTAGACCAGACAATCGGGATGTCACTATACTTTACATGTAGACCAGACAATCGGGATGTCACTATACTTTACATGTAGACCAGACAATCTGGATGTCACTACACTTTACATGTAGACCAGACAATCAGGATGTCACTACACTTTACATGTAGACCAGACAATCAGGATGTCACTACACTTTACATGTAGACCAGACAATCAGGATGTCACTACACTTTACATGTAGACCAGACAATCGGGATGTCACTACACTTTACATGTAGACCAGACAATCGGGATGTCACTACACTTTACATGTAGACCAGACAATCAGGATGTCACTACACTTTACATGTAGACCAGACAATCAGGATGTCACTACACTTTACATGTAGACCAGACAATCGGGATGTCACTACACTTTACATGTAGACCAGACAATCGGGATGTCACTACACTTTACATGTAGACCAGACAGTCAGGAAGTCACTACATTTTACATGTAGACCAGACAATCAGGATGTCACTACACTTTACATGTAGACCAGACAATCAGGATGTCACTACACTTTACATGTAGACCAGACAATCGGGATGTCACTACACTTTACATGTAGACCAGACAATCGGGATGTCACTACACTTTACATGTAGACCAGACAGTCAGGAAGTCACTACATTTTACATGTAGACCAGGCAATCAGGAAGTCACTACACTTCATATGTAGAGATAACATTATCGTATTGAGTGATATTGTCAATTAATTCATGCATTGTTGCCCTCAATCAAACGTAAATTTCTAATCAGGTGCATGATTAAAATACAAATTCACAATATTCCACCCAAAGATTGTTCTTGTGAGGTTTTCAAATAGAAATCCTAGGCCATAGACTAGAAAAAATACCTCTTCTGACTGACAATCATTGTTGTTTAAACTCATGGAATGAAAGGCAGAGATCTTAGCCACTTGGCCACCGTAACCTTAGAAATGGTGGGAATGGGTTTACATTTACTTCAGTGTTATAACAGCCTTAAGTCTAATGAAGCTGGTTCAAGTTGGTTCAAGAATTAGATCAAGTGCTTTAATACATTTTTCATTATTGGAAGTTCAGCCCACTGTATCACATGTATATGACTGTATAATCCCCCTTTACTAAATAATTATGAATTAAGTCAAGTAGGTTTGAAATGATTTAATGTCCACATGGTCCAGTATAGATCACTTGACCAGCTGAGTGTTATCTTAAGTGTTATAGTATGTATGATATTTTAATTGCATGAATATGAGCAAAAAGTATATATAACAAAATCATTTTGTCTATAAAGATAAATAAACAGAGTGTAATAATTATAATGTGCTCAATGTTATATATCAGTATACGGGAAAAATATGTAACAGTTAATTCAGTAATTCTGAAGTATTTTAGATGATGAGAACATCAACTTACACCTTCAGCCTCTGTGATCTGGGTACGATGGTAGAGTGTAGACAGTGACCTTTGTGTATGTGCAGCTCCTGGATCCAAGACCCAATCTGGTCCTGCATTTTTCTAGCCGTTTAGAAGTGGTGGACTGGCATATTTTGGCCATATAAACACTATAAAAATCCACTCCATTTGAAGAAATAGGTGTTTGAGATTTCCTACTTGCAAGACTAAAAAAAAGGAAGGAATGTAATACAGTATTGGTCTTACAGGTAGTTCAGTTAGTAGGACACTTTTTAATATACGGTAAGAGAGAAGATCTGTATAAAATACTCGTTACAGGTGAGTTTGTTACAGGTAAAACTGGCATCATTTAGAAAATTATGTTGTACATTTATTTATATATGTTGTATATTTATTTATAATTGTAGGCAGCTGGTGGAGGTGAGAAGAAAGAACATCTGTATAAAATACTAGTTATAGGTGAGCTAGGTACAGGTAAAACCAGCATCATTAAGAGATATGTACACCAGTTCTTCTCACAGCATTATAGGGCTACTGTATCCTTTAACTTTATATACAGGAAAATGATTTAATTTACAATAGTCGACCTTGTAAATAAAGACCACCTAAGGTGAAAACAAAAAGTTTTACCTGTCTATAAAACATATAAGCATATGGTGTTTTTATATAGTCCTCAGAGAAGACGTGGAGTAAATGAGTAGGAACAACTACTGTTTTTAGATATCGTTTACTTGAAGATTAATTTACAGTCGACATCTAAAATGATGGACATCTGAAATACATAAATATAAAAGGGATCCAAATAACATGGATAATAGCACTAATAGTACACATAATTCTCTATGGAGTAATGGTGGTTTACCCTTGGTCAAGATTCTTGAACTTATTTTGAGGTGGTTAAGTTCATGGATGGTGGAGGAAACTGTGTACACATAGAGAAAACCATTGGCATTGGCAAGCGAACTTACAAGCTTTCTGACACTATAAGGATCTGTCCCAGGTCTATGATTCAACCCAAGGCAGTGAGAGGGGCTGTGATCTGCCTGTAAATATCATCAAGTGATTATTAGATAATGTATTTTCTTTTTTGTATGTAGGAACAATGAATCAGTTCATTCCAATCATAATGATACAGCAACATCTATCTCCATATCTTAATTAATATAAGTCTGATATTTTTCAGATTAGTGGTTCAGTGTCAAATTATTCTTTTAATTATTGCTTAATTTTTACTTAATATTAGTGGTTTTCCTTCTCTCACCACTGTGAGTTCAAGTCCTGCTAGGACCACATGTGGGAAAGTGAATTTTCCTTACCGTTGGCCTTTACTGGTTCACCTGGTATCAGTATAATTTGACTGGGGGAGTGGTATGCTTGTCTGCGGTGTACTGACTCTGTGAGCTTGCACATTAAAGTTGCCCCAAGTGTGCGATAGTACAAGGCATACCATACAACACACTCACACTTCACATGCATACACAAACTTGTTCATAGATTAATCCATAAGAGATTTAAATAAAATAGATTTCGTCATGAATAGCTGAAAAATTGCTGGTGCGACGTTAAGCAACATTCAACTAACAGTGGTTTTCCTTTTGCACTGATTTTCACTACCATCCCAGAACTGATGTACAGGCTAAATGTCAAACAATAGCCACATAGTTTAATTTGATCCAATTAATTAATTATCTTTAACCAAATAACATCAGATTGGGGTAGATTTTGCCCTTAAAGTATTAAACTGGGATGCAGATACCATAGTGAGGTTACAGTTATGGGATATAGCAGGTATGTATCTTATATTAAAAGGTATTTAATTATTTTTATACAAATTTTGACTCACCTGACCTAAGATCACATGTCATACATCAGATTGCGTACATCGGTTGATATGTATGTTTATTTAGTTTAAACAATATTTTATTCTCCAAAAACAATATATACAACATATAATTCAATATACAAACATATAGAAATATAGAAAAGGATCCAGGAACAAGCCAGAATGGTTTATATTAACCTGTTTCCATATAGATTTATTTGTTTATGTTGCCATGGCTACCAAAACTATATGAAGATGACTTAGGAGTGCAACAAGATGACCTCAAATATTACTGTAAATGGAGAATTATTCCTTGATTTGTGTTATTTTGGTGTATCATTTGGGCACTAAAGGCATTGAATTATAGATATCATAGCCAAACATTTAGAAACTCAACTTAGCAAGTCATGTTTAATAGTACATTGTATTCTTAATTTAATCTTTTAACTGCACATGGTCTTCAGAATACCTTAACCTGTTAAGATGGTATCGGTAGTTTTTTTTCAACTACAGTAATACCAGTTACCTCATAATATCCCTTGATAACTTTGCCACCTGGCTTATAGTATATTGGAGTCCCATTTCTATTTATTTGATCTTTTTGTTTATAAGTCTCTCTATTTTTATAACCAAACCCCTTTATTTTATATCACCAAAATCTGACTTAACAAATGGTGGTAATGAATCAAGGTATAATATTGTATCTTCAATTATATTACAGGTCAGGAGAGGTTTGGTAATATGACCAGAGTATATAATATTGTACCTCTCATTATATTACAGGCCAGGAGAGGTTTGGTAATATGACCAGAGTATATAATATTGTACCTTTCATTATATTACAGGTCAGGAGAGGTTTGGTAATATGACCAGAGTATACTATAAAGAAGCTGTAGGGTGCTTTATTGTGTTTGATGTTACTAGAGCGTCCACGTTTGATGCCGTAACAAAATGGAAGAGTGACTTGGATAGTAAAGTACAGTTACCTGATGGTAGCCCAGTACCCTGTGTCTTGCTAGCAAATAAGGTATGGTTGGGGGTAAAATATGTCTCTTATTCCTGAGTGGAACACTTGACCATCCAAGGCTTAAAAATCTGTTGATCCCATATTGATTAATGGAACACAAGATTTTGACCTTAAACTAGTTAATTAGTTTTACAGAGTCCCATAGGATAAGAAAATATCTTGGGTATATCACCAGTTATATGTCAAAATTGAATTTAAAAATAAATAAATAAATAGAAAAAATGAATTAAAAAAAAAACTTCAAAAAAGTGATTGATAATGATATTTCTTAGCATTGATCCATTTTATGCCAACTTGTCCAGATTATCTGATGGAATTTATATCCATCTTCTATCTGATAATGACTTATTTTCTATATGCTGTGTGCTACTACAGTTTAATTTTTGCTTCACTACAGTTTTTGCTGTGCAATGGAATCACAGATTGCAAAAAATTAGTCAGTCAGTGTTAGTAAATGATATGCAATATTTCCCACATAAAATTGACTTATAATTATTTCAGAAATATGCTACATATATATTATCTAAGTTAACCAATAGTGCTGTTGATGATAATCCTGCAAAATCTTATCAGTTATATAGTGGTATGATAAGTAGTGAATCCCATTACATCTCAAACTTCAGGTTTATTCCTCTGTCAATTCCTTCTTTTACAATTGTGTGTTAAGGACAGTTTAAACTTCTTTAATTACAAAAGAGTTAGTCAACCTTTAACGACTTAATATATGCTTGTACTGTAAACAGAAATACACTGGACAATGTCCAAACCACAATTCCACAATACTGAAATACACTGGACAATGTCCAAACCACAATCCCACAATACTGAAATATACTTGACAATGTCCAAACCACAATCCCACAATACTGAAATATACTGGCCAGTGTCCAAACCACAATCCCACAATACTGAAATATACTGGACAATGTCCAAACCACAATCCCACAATACTGAAGTATACTGGACAATGTCCAAACCACAATCCCACAATACTGAAAGCAAGATAAAACTTTAAAACTGGAGAATTAAGTTAAACATTAACTTCCAAAAGAGAACCCAAGCTGGGTGCTAGCTACACATGCCAAATTTGATTAATATTAACTAAATGATTTTTTTTTTAAAACAAATGTATATTGGGCTTTGCGTAAACAAAAAACTGTATTTAGACAGATTTTTAAGTCTTGTTGAGTGACCATAATTTGAACTTCACTCATTCATTACTTTGATGTTTTTGTTGTAGTGTGATCAAGCTAAAGAAGGACTAGTCAATAACACATCACAGATGGACGAGTTTTGCAGAGAGAAGGGATTTGTGGCTTGGTTTGAAACATCAGCTAAAGAAAATGTCAACATAGACGAATCTGCCAGATACTTAGTCAATAAGGTAAGGGAATGTCAACATGGTTGAATCTGCTAGATACTTAGTCAATAAGGTAAGGGAATGTCAACATAGACAAATCTGCTAGATACTTAGTCAATAAGGCAAGGGAATGTCAACATAGACAAATCTGCTACATACTTAGTCAATAAGGTAAGGGAATGTCAACATAGATGAATCTGCTAGATACTTAGTCAATAAGGTAAGGGAATGTCAACATAGACAAATCTGCTAGATACTTAGTCAATAAGGCAAGGGAATGTCAACATTGACAAATCTGCTAGATACTTAGTCAATAAGGGAAGGGAATGTCAACATAGACGAATCTGCCAGATACTTAGTCAATAAGGTAAGGGAATGTCAACATGGTTGAATCTGCTACATACTTAGTCAATAAGGTAAGGGAATGTCAACATAGATGAATCTGCTAGATACTTAGTCAATAAGGTAAGGGAATGTCAACATAGACAAATCTGCTAGATACTTAGTCAATAAGGCAAGGGAATGTCAACATTGACAAATCTGCTAGATACTTAGTCAATAAGGGAAGGGAATGTCAACATAGACGAATCTGCTACATACTAAGTCAATAAGGCAAGGGAATGTCAACATTGACAAATCTGCTAGATACTTAGTCAATAAGGTAAGGGAATGTCAACATGGTTGAATCTGCTACATACTTAGTCAATAAGGTAAGGGAATGTCAACATAGACAAATCTGCTAGATACTTAGTCAATAAGGTCAGGGAATGTCAACATAGATGAATCTGCTAGATACTTAGTCAATAAGGTAAGGGAATGTCAACATAGACAAATCTGCTAGATACTTAGTCAATAAGGCAAGGGAATGTCAACATTGACAAATCTGCTAGATACTTAGTCAATAAGGTAAGGGAATGTCAATATAGACAAATCTGCTAGATACTTAGTCAATAAGGTAAGGGAATGTCAATATAGACAAATCTGCTAGATACTTAGTCAATAAGGTAAGGGAATGTCAACATAGACAAATCTGCTAGATACTTAGTCAATAAGGTAAGGGAATGTCAATATAGACAAATCTGCTAGATACTTAGTCAATAAGGTTAGGGAATGTCAACATAGACAAATCTGCTAGATACTTAGTCAATAAGGTCAGGGAATGTCAATATAGACAAATCTGCTAGATACTTAGTCAATAAGGTCAGGGAATGTCAACATAGACAAATCTGCTAGATACTTAGTCAATAAGGTAAGGGAATGTCAACATTGACAAATCTGCTAGATACTTAGTCAATAAGGTAAGGGAATGTCAACATAGACAAATCTGCTAGATACTTAGTCAATAAGGTAAGGGAATGTCAACATAGATGAATCTGCTAGATACTTAGTCAATAAGGTAAGGGAATGTCAATATAGACAAATCTGCTAGATACTTAGTCAGTAAGGTAAGGGAATGTCAACATTGACAAATCTGCTAGATACTTAGTCAATAAGGTCAGGGCCCTACATTAACTTTTTTTGCCACTTGTCCTGTCGGACAAGTGAATAAAAATGCACTTGTCCGAACAGAATATTCACTTGTCCGACCATCAGAGCTAAAATTTATTTTATTTTGATATCTTAGTGTTTATATTGCTTACTTATCTGTGTGTTTTTTTTAAGGATTTGCAGTTATGCTGTATTTATTTTTCTCCGTAAATGTGCAGTAGCAGGTAGAGAAAATATGAATGAATTAAATTAAATATTGTTGAAATTTTCTTGAACATTTACTTTCGTATTTTTTTTAATTTTCTTTTTTTCCGCCTCTGTTTTCTGTTTTTTGCTTGAGGTGGGGCCGGTAAACCCAAACTTGGTCAGATCCATGATGAACCAGATCGCATTGCATCATGTTGTTAACGTAACTTGTCTTTAAAACGTTTTACACAAGTGTATCATATTGTCGTTAATTACAAGCGTGTCAATGATTTTGAATATAAAGTGATTCTATTAAGGTGTGATTTACTGGCACCTACCTAAAAGTGTAACCCGATAAGTGTACAAAATTTTATTAACAAATATTGCTTCTTTCTTGAGATATCTTCATATATAGTGCGGGTACGGCAGTGCGGGTTTCACTTTTAGGTAGGTGCCAGATTTACCTAGAGTAACAAGAAGAAACTCTACTCTATGTTTTACAAGCACACAGTCGATATTGACTGTGAAGCAGATGACGAAAGTTAAAATTGCCGAAAGGAGGACTGGCGATCTTTTCCATCGATTCTTTTCAAATTAAAATGTATTCACTTTAAATTTTAACTTGTCCTGCGGGCAAGTAACATGGCTGTTGAACTTGTCCGACGGCACTTTTGACTGGTACCGGACAATCGGACAAAAGTTAATGTCGAGGCCTGAAGGTAAGGGAATGTCAACATAGACAAATCTGCTAGATACTTAGTCAATAAGGTAAGGGAATGTCAATATAGACAAATCTGCTAGATACTTAGTCAATAAGGTAAGGGAATGTCAATATAGACAAATCTGCTAGATACTTAGTCAATAAGGCAAGGGAATGTCAATATAGACAAATCTGCTAGATACTTAGTCATTAAGGTCAGGTAATGTCAACATAGACAAATCTGCTAGATACTTAGTCAATAAGGTAAGGGAATGTCAATATAGACAAATCTGCTAGATACTTAGTCAATAAGGTAAGGGAATGTCAATATAGACAAATCTGCTAGATACTTAGTCAATAAGGTAAGGGAATGTCAAGATAGACAAATCTGCTAGATACTTAGTCAATAAGGCAAGGGAATGTCAATATAGACAAATCTGCTAGATACTTAGTCAATAAGGTCAGGGAATGTCAACATAGACAAATCTGCTAGATACTTAGTCAATAAGGCAAGGGAATGTCAATATAGACAAATCTGCTAGATACTTAGTCAATAAGGTCAGGGAATGTCAACATAGATGAATCTGCTAGATACTTAGTCAATAAGGTAAGGGAATGTTAACATAGACAAATCTGCTAGATACTTAGTCAATAAGGTCAGGGAATGTCAACATAGACAAATCTGCTAGATACTTAGTCAATAAGGGAAGGGAATGTCAACATAGACGAATCTGCTAGATACTTAGTCAATAAGGTAAGGGAATGTCAACATAGACAAATCTGCTAGATACTTAGTCAATAAGGTAAGGGAATGTCAACATAGACAAATCTGCTAGATACTTAGTCAATAAGGTAAGGGAATATCAATATAGACAAATCTGCTAGATACTTAGTCAATAAGGTAAGGGAATGTCAATATAGACAAATCTGCTAGATACTTAGTCAATAAGGTAAGGGAATGTCAATATAGACAAATCTGCTAGATACTTAGTCAATAAGGTAAGGGAATGTCAAGATAGACAAATCTGCTAGATACTTAGTCAATAAGGCAAGGGAATGTCAATATAGACAAATCTGCTGGATACTTAGTCAATAAGGTCAGGGAATGTCAACATAGACAAATCTGCTAGATACTTAGTCAATAAGGCAAGGGAATGTCAATATAGACAAATCTGCTAGATACTTAGTCAATAAGGTCAGGGAATGTCAACATAGATGAATCTGCTAGATACTTAGTCAATAAGGTAAGGGAATGTTAACATAGACAAATCTGCTAGATACTTAGTCAATAAGGTCAGGGAATGTCAACATAGACAAATCTGCTAGATACTTAGTCAATAAGGGAAGGGAATGTCAACATAGACGAATCTGCTAGATACTTAGTCAATAAGGTAAGGGAATGTCAACATAGACAAATCTGCTAGATACTTAGTCAATAAGGTAAGGGAATGTCAATATAGACAAATCTGCTAGATACTTAGTCAATAAGGTAAGGGAATGTCAATATAGACAAATCTGCTAGATACTTAGTCAATAAGGTGAGGGAATGTCAACATAGACAAATCTGCTAGATACTTAGTCAATAAGGTAAGGGAATGTCAATATAGACAAATCTGCTAGATACTTAGTCAATAAGGTAAGGGAATGTCAATATAGACAAATCTGCTAGATACTTAGTCAATAAGGTAAGGGAATGTCAACATAGACAAATCTGCTAGATACTTAGTCAATAAGGTAAGGGAATGTCAACATAAACAAATCTGCTAGATACTTAGTCATTAATGTCAGGTAATGTCAACATAGACAAATCTGCTAGATACTTAGTCAATAAGGTAAGGGAATGTCAATATAGACAAATCTGCTAGATACTTAGTCAATAAGGTAAGGGAATGTCAATATAGACAAATCTGCTAGATACTTAGTCAATAAGGTAAGGGGATGTCAAGATAGACAAATCTGCTAGATACTTAGTCAATAAGGCAAGGGAATGTCAATATAGACAAATCTGCTAGATACTTAGTCAATAAGGTCAGGGAATGTCAACATAGACAACTCTGCTAGATACTTAGTCAATAAGGCAAGGGAATGTCAATATAGACAAATCTGCTAGATACTTAGTCAATAAGGTCAGGGAATGTCAACATAGACAAATCTGCTAGATACTTAGTCAATAAGGTAAGGGAATGTCAATATAGACAAATCTGCTAGATACTTAGTCAATAAGGCAAGGGAATGTCAACATAGATGAATCTGCTAGATACTTAGTCAATAAGGTAAGGGAATGTTAACATAGACAAATCTGCTAGATACTTAGTCAATAAGGTCAGGGGATGTCAACATAGACAAATCTGCTAGATACTTAGTCAATAAGGTAAGGGAATGTCAACATAGACAAATCTGCTAGATACCTAGTCAATAAGGTAAGGGAATGTCAATATAGACAAATCTGCTAGATACTTAGTCAATAAGGTAAGGGAATGTCAACATAGACAAATCTGCTAGATACTTAGTCAATAAGGTAAGGGAATGTCAATATAGACAAATCTGCTAGATACTTAGTCAATAAGGTAAGGGAATGTCAATATAGACAAATCTGCCATATACTTAGTCAATAAGGTAAGGGAATGTCTAAGTGGGGTAAAATGGAGTAATCATATAAAATCATTTTGTAAACTTCCAAGCAAATAGGGGTCATGAACAAAATTTCTGGGACCCAACCATACATCTATAAGCAATATTTCTGTCTATTCCGTCTCATTTAGGAGTCATGGATGTCTTATGCCCCTGTGAAAGATTTTTTCACTTGTAATGAGGTAGTCAAAAAAATTGGTTAACCCATAATGTTTTTGCAGAAAATAATGGTACAAACTTTAAAACTTTGAAAGTTGCCATATAAATTTGACAAAATGGTTTTGTATGCAGCTAGGACATATTTGGTTTGACCTGTATAAAGAGTATAAACAGAATCTCTTGAATCTTAACTAAACTGTGTTTAGTTCATTTATACCAATATTGTTTTTTCTTGGTACATTATTAATTGTTTTAAGCATTTTGTGCATTGTCTCAGTTTTTAGCCCATTTTAGCTCACCTGACCATAGGTCATGTGAGCTTATGGCATAGCACAGCGTGTGTATGTGCGTGCGTGCGTCATTAACACACATTTTCGACTTCTCCTCTGAAACTACTGGACAGATTTCAATGAAACTTGGTAAGAAGTATATATGGGCCGGTGCAATTCAGATTTGATTGTGGCGTTGCCATGGCTACCATAACTAGGTCAAGGTGACCTAGGGGTGCTAAAATCTTAAAAAATCTTCTTCCCCGAAGGTATTGATTGGAGAAAAAATCTGAAGTGATATTTGGCTTCTCTAGGGTCTTTAACCTATAGTTTGTTCATTTTGTGAAATTCGGACAAAAAATAGGTTGCGCATATTTGCGTTTAATTTTTAAAAATCGTAAAATAGCTTCAAATTGTTATAACTTTACTATTTGACCAAATAATGACATGGGGTTTTCAGTTTTGACATCTTCCTGTTAGTGTTTTCAAAATGAGTCAAGGTCAATTGTGAAGGTCGTGACCTAATTTTTTTTACCTCTGATTATAATTATTATTTGGAAAACCACAACTTTTTGTATAGGCGTGTATGTTAGAATGTTGTAGGTATTGATACAACGGTTATTTTGATGTATAGAAAAAGGTCATGGATTCAAAGGTCAAGGTCACAGATGCAAAACAATACCGAAATGGTTAATTATCTTAAAAACTATAAACTTTTTGTATAAGCATGTATATTAGAATGTTGTAGGTATTGATACAACGATCATTTTGATCTATAGAAAAAGGTCATGGGTTCAAAGGTCAAGGTCACAGATGTGAAACAATACAGAAATGGTTAATTATCTCGAAAACTATAAACTTTTTGTATAGGCATGTATATTAGAATGTTGTAAGTATTGATACAACGATCATTTTGATGTATAGAGAAAGGTCATGGGTTCAAAGGTCAAGGTCACAGATGTGAAAAAATAGTGGAATGGTTAATTATCTTGAAAACTATAAATGTTTTGTATAGGCATGTCTATTAGAATGTTGTAGGTATTGATACAATGATCATTTTGATGTAAAGAAAAAAGTCATTGGGGTTTTAGTATTTATGTTTTCTTTAAATCTATCAGCTAGCCATTAGTTATCAGGTGAGCATATCAGGCCCATGACGGCCTCTTGTTTACAGACTGCAAAAGGTCTATTATCATAACCTCGGGTTGACATCAGTGTCAGTATCCAATGTTAAGCTAGTGAGGGAATCTAGAAAATGTTAATGATGTATCCACATGATCCAGTTGTACAGTTGAGCAATCTAGTGGCGTTTACTGACCTCTTATTTTTTAAAGTTTTCATTCTATATTCATTAAAGCTAGTTTGTTTTTGTTAATTTTAGATATTGCAGAACTCTCAAGCTTTACAGGCAGATGAAGATGAAGACAGAGATAGGATAAATTTAGATCAGCGTGAAGGACTTGGAATGTCAGACAAAAAATCTGGGTGCTGCTGACATATATACATACCTATAGGATACATGTTATACTTATAATTCATCTTAAAAACCATTGTTTGTTGAGGAGTCATATAGATTATATTTTGTATAAAAGTTAATGGCGAGTACACATGTCACCTTTGTGTTCCTAAATGTACATGTGTATGTGTTCATTGTTAATTTATATGTTCCTTGAAGTTCTTAACAGAAATAATTATTTAGTTTTATAAAAGCACATACATCATGTACATGCAACTTTGCAAGGTTTCATACTGTGTTTATTTTATAATGTAATGTGTTATTTCAAAATATATGTCTTGCCATGTACTGGTGTTACTTGGTCATTTGTCATGGCTGTGAAATTATATAATCTGAGTTGTTTAAATGGCTGTGGATTGTAAATTAATTATACAGTAGAATTTTGTTAACATGAGCACCATTTTATCAAATACCAGTTAAGAAATTTGCCAGATAGCAACAAAATTAGTGTTTGATTTAGAACATAGATAAGTATAGGCAAACAACATTGACCTGTCTGCTTGGCCTTTAATTTATACATATCTATCATGGACCAGAACATTTATGTATAGGGAATACAGGTGCTTATATCATCTACATCATGGGGAAATACAACGACTTTGTATTAACTGCAAATCCTAACACCACCTATATATTGTTTGGATCTCCTACATGAATATTTCTTTCAAAAGGTCAAGGGACAGGTCAATGTTGTTTGCCTTTACAAAGTTGTACTTATTCGTTATAGATGGTAATATTTCATGTACTTAGTAAAACACAATGGTTTTAATGAGCAGTTCAGTAAAAAGTACAGGTATAATGCTGTATATGTATTTGGTGTTTTAGTATAGATGTTAGAAAATTTGCCTGTTGGCCAGCTTGTGAATACATATATTTTTATTTTGTAATATGTAGGGATATTTATTTCATTTGTAATATTTATTTTTTCAATAATCCTATATTACAGACTCATTGTTGTATAATTCTATTTATTACCTCGTGGTTTACTGTACTATCAATCATGTTTAGGGTGTATATAGGAATCACTCTGTCTGCTTATCTGTCTGGTTGTCCGTCCCAATATTGTGTCCGCTCCATATCTTCCATGTCTATGAGTTGATTTTAATCAAAGTTGGCACAAATGTAAACCAACATGAGACGATGTGTCGCATACCAAATTTATGTGCACAAGTCAAAGGTCAAGGTCAGGATGTCAATGTTGGGCGGCGGGCTATTTGGCTCTCAAGAAACAGTTCTAATTTTGTTTGTTGAGATTTATAAACAAGAATATGTATTGCAAAACTAGTTGAACTTTGAAATTAAAAGCTTTGTATTACATGTTATTATTTTTTAGTAACTAATTTCTTTAGAAATTTTTTTATGAGTAACAGAAGTCTGAATCCTGCCTGAGACTAAAGCATCAGCCAACATCACAATGCCTCAGTCTCACATTTGTCTCAGTGCATAGGTTTGAATCCTACTTTGGCAGGTCTTGGGGTGAGGAAGTTTGTAAGATTGTTAGCCAAAGATTGGAATCTTTATTCAGATAACCTCTACCATGTTGGAACTGACTGCCTTAATAAACATGAAATAAACCCATAGAAATTCTTGACACTGTTACTATACTCCACTTTTACTAGTACTTAGTTTAGTCTAAGACTTACCTCAGAATTTGTTACAAGATTTGACTTTGTTAACAGTATTATTACTATGTAATGATCAGCTGTTATGAAAACGGACAGTGCCAAAATTGAAAAATCCTATCAAAGTACCATCAAAAATGACTGTTATACTAGATAATCTATATATAATCTGTAATGATACACATAAGTGCATTCATACAGTCTGAATACTATTTGTTATGATTCATAGATTTACACAAAGCATGAAAATATTACAATACTGTCATATATACTAGTGTGTATGTAGTGTTTGTATACATGTACTGTTCACAAGTTACTTTATCCTATACCTCAATCTCCAATTATGATAGTCATTATAGAGTTTATTAATACTTAATCAATCAAAGCGGTAGATTTACATACATGTAGCAGCTTAGAGAATCATTTTCTGTGTTATAGAATATAAAGCAGTCTATTTGACTATTTTGCGATCCATCATTACTTTTTGTTGGTTTATACTTACTCTCATGTTGATACTAAAACATTTAATGTCATGTTATATAATCATGATAATATTCCTTAGGTTTCATCAATCTGTACTGATTGGTACAAAATATAACTTTAAATGTTTAAATTATAAAAAATCAAAACTTTAGCTAACTTTAATTTAGCATTATTTCTATCACATTTTCATTTGCTTTCTTCATTTATCCAAAAATGTATTTTAAAAATTTGCATATATAAACAAACAAATGAATGTAAGTACTTTGAAATAACAGCAGGGTAAATCATCAGTATTAACTGTTAACCCTTCAAACAAGAAGTTTATTTGTGGAATTTGGGTAAAAATATGGTGGTAACCTTACATTCATATACAAACTGCATGTTACGATGTATTACAGCATTAAACATGCAGATTTTATATGTTTTAAATAAGTAGTGTTTGGAATGTTAAGCTTAATAGTTTGATCTTGATTTAGAGAAATCTTAAATGAAAAATGACTGTACATGTGTGCTTAAATTAATTTTTGATGCACCAAAAATATGACTTCCTGAAAATAAACAAGATATAAGTATATATTTACAATTGGAATTGACCTTCTTTAGATGAACCTATTTGTTTTTACTGGCATTCAATTGATCTTGAATACAGTGTGGGGTCATGGCCTCTGATTACGTAACGTTTAACTATTCATTTATGTCACAGAATGACATCTATTACGTCATGCATTGTTTGATTGGTCAGCATCCAAGTCTACTCGCGATGTTACTTTCCTTATTTGGAGCAAGGCTGTTCCATCAATCCTGTATGTTTGTTGGAATCTTGAATGAAATAAATTATTGTAGCGATAATTTTACATTTCAGACACGCTATCAATATTTTTTATGATTGTAAATATAAGTAAATATGCTACTCCTGACTCTCATTGATTATACCGAATGAATACACTCAAATAGAATGTTATTTCTTAATTAAATTATTAAAATCTAGCCATGTATTCAACATTAAACAGACTAAAGAGAAATAAAATAAACAAATTAAATGCTTATATGCTATTCTTGAACTGTGACATTACTAAAATATAGTGTAAGATAGTCAAACAATGATAGGTAACATACCGGTCCATGTCCTGAATCACAATGCCAAAAGCAAAGCATAAACTAGTTAACTATTAAGTTAAACACATGTACTTCCACCAGGGAAGAATGTTTTATAATTATGAATTATTCTTAAAAACAAAAGTAAAAATATCCTAATTGAATCATTCTCCAAAACATAATGATGCAATGGTGTAAAATGATGTTTGAGTTGTATTTATGTTTGTTCAGTTTATTGTATTGTATTATAGTTCAACCAAACATATAAAGTCAGTTATATATTTGTTACTATTTATAACTTGTAAAATGTCTGTAAAAAATGAAGTAATACTCATACTTATCATGGTTATAATTTCCGAGGCAGATAAAGTAACATAGGTGTAGTTGAGGGTTTGTTTCTTACACCCCAAGTATAAGTAATTCATTTATTTTTGTAAAATGTGTTTTCTCTTATTGATGTTCATATTAATGTGACTACTACTTCAATTGCTGCCAAACTGTTTGGGGTAATAATCCTGTAATTGACTTATTTGTGTTGTACACATGTGACACACAATGCCGCTTAATAAATAATTCATTGGTTTTATAAGTGGTTGTCTGTGACAAATCTGAAAGTTTTAGTTCAATTTTTCAGGGACATGGTTTCAAACAGAATCATACTATTCCATGTTCAAATCAACATGATCAAGTGAGAACAAATTTCTTATTAAAAATACAGTGAATACTTACACATAGATATTTTCAGAGTATGATGATGATATGTTACAGGAGAAGTCTGTCTACTGTTGTCAAGTACTTAATAATGTTAGTGTTGTTTAAAGTAAACATTATATTTAACAACATTCATCATATTTATATATTTTCGACCACCTTCATTTTAATTTTTTCATCCTTTTAAATCATAATTAAGATATTTTTATATATTTTTATAATGATGTAAATATTGTTGATTTTTAACACTAATTTATTGATGATTCTTAAATTGTGATAATTCACTGATGATTTAGTGGATTTTGTGTTGTATAACTGATTTGAAGTTTTTAATCAAATTTTATTTGACTTACCGGTATTTGGTACCCTTACATCCACCTATTTGTGAGATGCTGATGCTAGAAATTTTTAGAGTTTTTAAACCATGATTGTTTTAGCTAACCTGAGCCAAAGGCTCAGATGAGCTATTGCCATCTATCTTTATCCGTTGTCCCTCGTGTATAAACTTTTTACATTTTAATCAACTCCTCCAAACTACTGAGCCAAATTAGATGGTATTTGGAATGATGTCTAGGTGAGGGACTTTCAGATTTGCACAAATGAAGATTATGTGCCTTTTGGGGCCCCAGAAAGGGGGAAGTTGTGAAAATCTTGAAAATCATCCCATTTGAACATACAAGTGATATAGCTTAGATATTTCATGTATAAGATACTTAGGGCACCTAGTTCAGATTTGCAAAAATCGTAGCTGTAGGGGCCAAAATGGGGAAATGGCAAGGTACTTTAAGGGAGAAATTACTCATGTTACTAAAGTTAGTGTATTTGTCAATATATCTAAAAAAAACTATAAACTTTTTATGCAAGCATGTATATAGAATATTGTAGGTATTGACCTAATAATCATTTTGATATATAGATGCAGGTCATCGGTTCAAAGGTCAAGGTCAAAGGTGGAAAGAATACAGAAATGGTTCATTATCTCGAAAACTATAAACTTTTTGTATAGGCATGTATATTAGAATATTGTAGGCATGGCCTAACTATCATTTTGACTTATGGATGAAAGTCATAGGTTCAAAGGTCAAGGTCACAGGTGCAAACAAATACTGAATGGTTCATTATTTTAAAAACTATAAACTTTTTTTATAGGCATGTATATTAGAATATTATTGGTAACGGCACAGTGATCATTTTGATATATGAATGGGTTATGAACTCAAAGGTCAAGGTCAAAAGGCAAACTGTAATAGCCTAGTTTTTCATGTGTGTGTCTTTGTTTTCTACTGTTTTAGCTGTTTATAAAATATACTATAGCTAGACTTTAGATATTTATATGTACCATTCTTAGGACATGCTATAATTAATTTGCAAATATCCTTGTATGTTATTGGCCCTTACTGCTGAAAATTTGGATGTCATTGAACATTGAACCTGTGCATGAGATATGTACACATCCTCAGGTGAGCATTAAGGCCCATGGGCCTTTTGTTTTAATGTGGAGATATAATGTATTTACTTTATCATACAAATGAAGCTGTTCTATAAAGGGCGATTTTTTTAGATTGATCATTATTACCACTAGGTTACTTAATCATGGGGATATTTCTGATAAAGGAGTATTATTGGTTTGCTTCATGTTGTTTGACATCACATCAGGATTTATATGAGCTATTCACATCAGGAGTAATGATTGCATGCTTTTATTTCTATAAGGATGTAGAAACTAATTATGTGGATCAAATGAAGTGTGTGTGTGTGTGTGTGTGTGTGGTGGGTGATAGAGAGATCTGTTTGATTACAAAATCCATTTAGAATGTTATAATTAGAGGTGCCTTTTGGATTGTAAAATGATTATAATGAACAGAAGCTTTGTAGGACAAATAGTGCTATATATTAGAATAAATCAAAATATAATGATGAATGTTTTACATGCTTGATGTGTACCTGCTTGTTAACTGATGTCATTGATGAATGTATCTACTGGCAATAGTTTAATATACTCATTATAATGATTTATAAAAAAATAAATTAAATATTTTACAGAAGAATCTTTTGTATTTGTTATAGAAGTACTATTTTTGACTGTTTTCAGTTTTTATGGACCACCATTTTGCTTCCTCTTGTGCATTCAGACTTCCAATAAACAGAAAACTTTGGTTACAGTGGAATGGACTATAAGTCTATAACCACATTAGATATTTATTTCAGTGTCTATCCACAGAGTAGTGCATGTTTTTGTTGCCTTGATTGTTTTAATGTTTCTGACATTAACTTATATGGGACCCCTTCTTCAACGTTCTTGTTGCGTTTCCTGTTTTCAGGTACATGTTTTTTGTTTATAATAACAAAGCTGTTATTAACACAAATGTAGTGGTTTTCTGTAATCTTTATTTATTAGGGCCCCGCATATATATGCGGGTGCTCTATAGTAATCACCTTGTCCGTCCGTCTGTCTGTCCGTCTGTTTGTCTGTTTGTCCGTTTTGCTTTCCGCACGATATCTTGAGAAGGAATGGTGGAATTTTTATGAAACTTGTTTGTGATAATTGGTACATAATCCCTCGCTCAGTTCGATGTTCGACAATTCCGTGCATATTTAATGAGGCTGCTGCAATCTGATTGGCTGAATGTTTTCCGCACAAAATCTTCTAAAGAAATGATGGAATTTTGATGAAACTTGTTTGTAGGAATGATGGGATTTTGATGAAACTTGCTTGTGATACTTAGTACATAAGTCCTTCGCTCAAGTTCGATGTTCGACAAGTTCCGTGCATATTTAATGAGGCTGATGCAATCTGATTGGCTGAATGTTTTCTGCATGATATCTTAGGAAGGAATGATGGGATTTCGATGAAACTTGTTTGTAGGAATGATGGGATTTTGATGAAACTTGCTTGTGATACTTAGTACATAAGTCCTTCGCTCAAGTTCGATGTTCCACAAATTCTGTGCATATTTAATGAGACTGCTGCAATCTGATTGGCTGAATGTTTTCCGCATGATATCTTTAGTAGGAATGGTGGGATTTTGACGAAACTTGCTTGTGATACTTAGTACATAAGTCCTTCGCTCAAGTTCGATGTTCGACAAATTCCGTGCATATTTAATGAGGCTGCTGCAATCTGATTGGCTGAATGTTTCGGCATGATAACTTTAGAAGGAATGGTGGGATTTTGATGAAACTTGCTTGTGATTCTTGGTACATAAGTCCCTCACTAAATTTGGTGTTCAACAAATCCCATGCATATTTAATGAGCCTGCATACTATGTTATTTGCTGAATTTTTAAGCATGTTATCTTCTGAAGGAATGTTGGGATTTTGATAAAACTTGCTTGTGATAGTCCTTACATTATGGTTCTCACGCGATATCTGTAGTAATCCCTTGTCTGTCTGTCCATCCATCCGTCCGTTTGTCCGTCTGTCCATTTTGTTTGCGGGGCCCTTCCTCGACATTGGTCTAGTTAATCTCTTGTTACAAAAGAGACCTAGATTATTTCCTAAAAATGCCAAATTACAAAAATAAAATTAAAAGCATGTTCTGCTCGTTTTCGAGATACAATCCAACCTGTCTGAAAGGCCACTTCTATATAAGGGTCACCCGTTTATGAAGGTCGGTAAAATTGTATCCCAATTGTTCTTTATTCATATTACGATTTGAACCTATATATAAAGGCAATCTGCCCATTAAGGCCACTATAACTGGTTCCTTTGGGTGGCCTTTATAGATAGTTTTGACTGTAAACGAATTCAAAAAAATCGTCCTAAAATAGCATTACGAAAGTCAGTTAAGGTGCCTTAAAGTTAGAGACCGAACTATTCTTGCAGTTCTGTATCTTTTCAACACTGATTTGCGATTCTGCTATCAATTTTAACAAATATTTAGATTCGCTCTTTCATTCTTTGTGTTGTTTTCTCACTGAATATACAAAACACGAAATCGATAGGTTGGTATATGTTGCCAGGCGATTTTCGAATTCACTCAGTTACTTTCTGGTTAGACCGTACACGAAAATATTAAACTGATTAGTGAGACCTTAGTAAAATCGATGATCAGCGGATAAATGTTTAAACCCTGCTTTAGCATTCCTTTCATATCACTACAAAAATAAAACATGAATTTGTAAAATTTCCTCTTAGAAATGTTAGAATTTTCTGTTGAAGTGTTTTCAATGTGGTAAAGTACGCATTTGTAGACACCTATATGCTAAAATGCTGATGACTGCCGGTATATGAATATTTATTTCTGCTAGTTATGATTGCAATACTTCCATCGATGTGGTTTGTTTTAACTAACTTTGTTTTTGGATCATTTGTGGCCTTAGAATCTCTATGTCACGCCTGATTAAGTCATTTTCGATATTGTTATATATCCATTTTATGCTTTAAATTTGTTTGAAAAGTCTATTAAAAAGTGATAAACTTTAATATTAACACGTTAAGTAAGTAGATAAAATCATATATAAAGTATAATTATTTAAAAAAATAATTAGAAAACCGGGATTTCAACTCACAACTCTGACATTAGAAAAAAAATATATTATAGTGTCACCAAACACGTTACGCGCACGGCCATCGGTACATTGAAAAGTATTCTGCAAATTTATGTTTTAAACTTACTCTTCTAGAAATAAGCAAAATGTTTAAACCTTATTCAAATTTATTTCAGGAATATTGGACATTTTATTTTTATCCAAATATGTATTAAAATGTTTTGAATTAGATATCATCTTCAATATCGGTGCTCATACCCATACAAACTGGGTGAACGTAATGCTGTGAATACGTTTAAGTTTGAATTTTAAATTCATCACATTATATTCTATTTTCGTATTTAGTTTAGGATAATCTAGATTATGTTTTGGAACTTTACAGACCACTGTCAAAGAATTCGAACCGTTTTTTTATTTTACAAACGTTTAGCGGCATAAATGGTCATTTCGGATAGCTAATTATATTTTTATTAATTACAATAGACTTGGACCTCGCCCTATCATAGTTGGTATAACCTTATGTAACCTTAAAGCCCCAGTTTGATTTATTTGCCTCTCTTTCATTTGAGCTCTAAAATGTAACAGCAAAGTGAACACTACTGAGATTACCTACTCACTTCATGTGACCTTAAGTGAACTGTTAACCTCGATAAAATCAATTCTGTGTCATTCTAGATTGATCTTGATTGTGTTGAGTATTACTGAGTAAAAGTGAACTGTTTTTTAGATAACAGGAGACCGTTAGATACCCATCTTACTGTTTTTCTATACAGATAATACCTTTGTTTTTAAAAAAAATGGTTTCGTGTTCATTTTTAATTATTAATTATCGGAATATTCTTTGGTTATTTTCTCCATTGCTTGTCGATAGAACAGTCACTACCTATTTTCAAGTCTTTCAACCCGAACCCACGACCTCCCATATACGAAGGGAGCACTCTACTTATGGAAAACGAGTTTTAATCCTAAATTTTTCCTAATATGTGTTTGCATTTTTCGTCTTGTTTTGTTTGACTGACGTTATGTATGCAATAAAATAAGAGAATGTTCTGTTCGTTTTCGAGATACAGTCCAACCTGTCTTAAAGGCCACTTCTATATAAGGGTCACTTGTTTATAAGATCGTTAAAATTGTATCCCATTTGTTCTTTATTCATATTACGATTTGAACCTGTATATAAAGGCCATCTGCCCATCAGGCCACTAGCACTGGTTCCCTCGGATGGCCTTTATAGATAGTTTCGACTGTAAACGAATTTTAAAAATTCGTCCTAAAATAGCATTACGAAAGTCAGTTAAGTGCCTAAAAGTTAGAGACCGAAATATTCTTGCAGTTCTGTATCTCTTTAAAACTGATTTGTGATTCTGCTATCAATTTTAACAAATATTTAGATTCGCTCTTTCATGCTATATATTTTTTTTCTCATTAAATGTGCTAAACACCAAATCGATAGGTAAGTATATGTTGCCAGGCGATTTTCGAATTCACTCAGTTACTTTCTGGTTAGACCGTACACGAAATATTAAACTGATTAGTGAGACCTTAGTAAAATCGATGATCAGCGGATAAATGTTTAAACCCTGCTTTAGCATTCCTTTCATATCACTACAAAAATAAACATGAATTTGTAAAATTTCCTCTTAGAAATGTTAGAATTTCTGTTGAAGTGTTTTTCAATGTGGTAAAGTACGCATTTGTAGACACCTATATGCTAAAATGCTGATGACTGCCGGTATATGAATATTTATTCTGCTAGTTATGATTGCAATACTTCCATCGATGTGGTTTGTTTTAACTAACTTTGTTTTGGATCATTTGTGGCCTTAGAATCTCTATGTCACGCCTGATTAAGTCATTTTCGATATTGTTATATATCCATTTTATGCTTTAAATTTGTTTATAAGTCTATTAAAAAGTGTAAACTTTAATATATTAACACGTCAAGTAGATAAAATCATATATAAATATAATTATTTAAAAAAAAATTAGAAAACCGGGATTTGAATTCACAACTCTGACATTAGAAAAAATATATTATAGTGTTACCAAACACGTTACGCGCACGGCCATCGGTACATTGAACAGTATTCTACAAATTTATGTTTTAAACTTACTCTTCTAGAAATAAGCAAAATGTTTAAACCTTATTCAAATTTATTTCAGGAATATTGGACATTTTATTTTATCCAAATATGTATTAAACAATGTTTTGAATTAGGTATCATCTTCAATATCGGTGCTCATACCCATACAAACTGGGTGAACGTAATGCTGTGAATACGTTAAGTTTGAATTTTAAATTCATCACATTATATTCTATTTTCGTATTTAGTTTAGGATAATCTAGATTATGTTTTGGAACTTTACAGACCACTGTCAAAAGAATTCGAACCGTTTTTATTTTACAAACGTTTAGCGGCATAAATGGTCATTTCGGATAGCTAATTATATTTTTATTAATTACAATAGACTTGGACTCGCCCTATCATAGTTGGTATAACCTTATGTAAACCTTAAAGCCTCAGTTTGATTTATTTGCCTCTCTTTCATTTGAACTCTAAAATGTAAACAGCAAAGTGAACACTACTGAAATTACCTACTCACTTCATGTGACCTTATGTGAACTGTTAACCTCGATAAAATCAATTCTGTGTCATTCTAGATTGATCTTGAATTGTGTTGAGTATTACTGAGTAAAAGTGAACTGTTTTTAGATAACAGAAGACCGTTAGATACCCATCTTACTGTTTTCTATACAGATAATACCTTTGTTTTTTTAAAAAATGGTTTCGTGTTCATTTTTAATTATTAATTATCGGAATATTTTTTGGTTATTTTCTCCATTGCTTGGCGAAAGAACAGTCACTACCTATTTTCAAGTCTTTCAACCCGAACCCACAACCTCCCATATACGAAGGGAGCACTCTACTTATGGGAAACGAGTTTTAATCCTAAATTTTTCCTAATATGTGTTTGCATTTTTCGTCTTGTTTTGTTTGACTGACGTTATTTATGCAATAAAGTAAGAGAATGTTCTGCTCGTTTTCGAGATACAGTCGAACCTGTCTTAAAGGCCACTTCTATATATGGGTCACTTGTTTATAAAGATCGTTAAAATTGTATCCTATTTGTTCTTTATTTATATTACGATTTGAACCTGTATATAAAGACCATCTGCCCATCAAGGCCACTAGCACTGGTTCCCTCGGATGGCCTTTATAGATAGTTTTGACTGTAAACGAATTTTAAAAATTCGTCCTAAAATAGCATTACGAAAGTCAGTTAAGGTGCCTAAAAGTTAGAGACCGAAATATTCTTGCAGTTCTGTATCTCTTTAAAACTGATTTGTGATTCTGCTATCAATTTTAACAAATATTTAGATTCCCTCTTTCATGCTATATGTTGTTTTCTCATTGAATATGCAAAACACCAAATCGATAGGTAAGTATATGTTGCCAGGCGATTTTCGAATTCACTCAGTTACTTTCTGGTTAGACCGTACACGAAAATATTAAACTGATTAGTGAGACCTTAGTAAAATCGATGATCAGCGGATAAATGTTTAAACCCTGCTTTAGCATTCCTTTCATATCACTACAAAAATAAACATGAATTTGTAAAATTTCCTCTTAGAAATGTTAGAATTTCTGTTGAAGTGTTTTCAATGTGGTAAAGTACGCATTTGTAGACACCTATATGCTAAAATGCTGATGACTGCCGGTATATGAATATTTATTCTGCTAGTTATGATTGCAATACTTCCATCGATGTGGTTTGTTTTAACTAACTTTGTTTTGGATCATTTGTGGCCTTAGAATCTCTATGTCACGCCTGATTAAGTCATTTTCGATATTGTTATATATCCAGTTTATGCTTTAAATTTGTTTATAAAGTCTATTAAAAAAGTGATAAACTTTAATATATTAACACGTCAAGTAGATAAAATCATATATAAATATAATTATTTAAAAAAAATAATTAGAAAACCGGGATTTGAACTCACAACTCTGACATTAGAAAAAATATATTATAGTGTTACCAAACACGTTACGCGCACGGCCATCGGTACATTGAACAGTATTCTACAAATTTATGTTTTAAACTTACTCTTCTAGAAATAAGCAAAATGTTTAAACCTTATTCAAATTTATTTCAGGAATATTGGACATTTTATTTTTATCCAAATATGTATTAAACAATGTTTTGAATTAGATATCATCTTCAATATCGGTGCTCATACCCATACAAACTGGGTGAACGTAATGCTGTGAATACGTTAAGTTTGAACATTATATTCTATTTTTCGTATTTAGTTTAGGATAATCTAGATTATGTTTTGGAACTTTACAGACCACTGTCAAAAGAATTCGAACCGTTTTTATTTTACAAACGTTTAGCGGCATAAATGGTCATTTCGGATAGCTAATTATATTTTTATTAATTACAATAGACTTGGACACGCCCTATCATAGTTGGTATAACCTTATGTAAACCTTAAAGCCTCAGTTTGATTTATTTGCCTCTCTTTCATTTGAACTCTAAAATGTAAACAGCAAAGTGAACACTACTGAGATTACCTACTCACTTCATGTGACCTTATGTGAACTGTTAACCTCGATAAAATCAATTCTGTGTCATTTTAGATTGATCTTGAATTGTGTTGAGTATTACTGAGTAAAAGTGAACTGTTTTTAGATAACAGAAGACCGTTAGATACCCATCTTACTGTTTTCTATACAGATAATACCTTTGTTTTTAAAAAAATGGTTTCGTGTTCATTTTTAATTATTAATTATCGGAATATTTTTTGGTTATTTTCTCCATTGCTTGGCGAAAGAACAGTCACTACCTATTTTCAAGTCTTTCAACCCGAACCCACGACTTCCCATATACGAAGGGAGCACTCTACTAATGGAAAAAAAGTTTTAATCCTAAATTTTTCCTAATATGTGTTTGCATTTTTCGTATTGCTTTGTTTGACTGACGTTATGTATGCAATAAAATTAGAGAATGTTCTGTTCGTTTTCGAGATACAGTCCAACCTGTCTTAAAGGCCACTTCTATATAAGGGTCACTTGTTTATAAAGATCGTTAAAATTGTATCCCATTTGTTCTTTATTCATATTACGATTTGAACCTGTATATAAAGGCCATCTGCCCATCAAGGCCACTAGCACTGGTTCCCTCGGATGGCCTTTATAGATAGTTTTGACTGTAAACGAATTTTAAAATTCGTCCTAAAATAGCATTACGAAAGTCAGTTAAGGTGCCTAAAAGTTAGAGACCGAAATATTCTTGCAGTTGTGTTTCTCTTCAAAACTGATTTGTGATTCTGCTATGAATTTTAACAAATATTTAGATTCGCTCTTTCATGCTATATGTTGTTTTCTCATTGAATATGCAAAACACCAAATCGATAGGTAAGTATATGTTGCGAGGCGATTTTCGAATTCACTCAGTTACTTTCTGGTTAGACCGTAGACGAAAATATGAAACTGATTAGTGAGACCTTAGTAAAATCGATGATCAGCGGATAAATGTTTATCCCCTGCTTTAGCATTCCTTTCATATCTTTATAGAAATAAACATGAATTTGTAAAATTTCCTCTTAGTAATGTTAGAATTTCTGTTGAAGTGTTTTCAATGTGGTAAAGTACGCATTTGTAGACACCTATATGCTAAAATGCTGATGACTGTCGGTATATGAATATTTATTCTGCTAGTTATGATTGCAATACTTCCATCGATGTGGTTTGTTTTAACTAACTTTGTTTTGGATCATTTGTGGCCTTAGAATCTCTATGTCACGCCTGGTTAAGTCATTTTCGATATTGTTATATATCCATTTTATGCTTTAAATTTGTTTGAAAAGTCTATTTAAAAAAAGTGATAAACTTTAATATATTAACACGTTAAGTAGATAAAATCATATATAAATATAATTATTTAAAAAAATAATTAGAAAACCGGGATTTGAACTCACAACTCTGACATTAGAAAAAATATATTATAGTGTTTTTTTTTATCTTGATATAAAATTTATTCACGTACAAGTACCAACATGCTGACACACAATACCACATATTTAAAACTTTGTTGTTATGCATAATATTGGGATTTTTAAAAATGGGCTGGTTAAAAATTGCAGTATTGTCCACGTCGATTTCAACATTTTTGTACAAGTTGCCAAGCTTGAAACATTTCGCGATAAAAAATGGGCAAACAAACCAAGTCATTTTTATTTAATTGCATAAACAGCAACGGAATAGATAAACCAAACTTGCCAACTCGTTTGAGAAAATGCAAAAATGTATGTTTCCATAATGTATCACAGCTGTTATCAAGAAATTTGTTTAAAAATTTTAATCTAAAAGCCAACATTTTACTGAACAAGTCTGATATTTGAAGACCACCATTACCCTTTTCTGACACAACAGTTTTATAATCTATCAAATGTGCACCACCATTCCATAAAAATTTCAAAAATATACCTTTAAGTTGTTTCAGAACATTTTCAGGCATGGTTTGAACAGCTAAAATATACCATAATCTAGACATCATTAATGTTTTAATAACTGTAGCTCTACCTTGAATTGTAAGCTTTCTTTGTTGCAAGTTATATAAACAGTTTTGAATCTTAATAACTAATTGTTTCCAATTTAACTCATCACATAATCCCTTTAATTTACCAATATGAACACCAAGTAACTTTATAACATTATGACATTGTTGCACACCAAATTTGTTTATGTCATTATCTGTTAATGTCCCTGCACCAATACATAATATTTCACTTTTTTATTTATTAATTTTAGCACCACTTGCTTTACCATAATCTTTAAAAACATCTAAGGCCACTTCAATTGATTGTTTGTTATCCAGTCTTAATGTAGTGTCATCTGCATGTTGAAAAATCAAGGCAGAAATATTTGTATTAGGAATAGATATACCTGAGATATGTTGATGTTTTTGAAAACTTAAACTTAAAGGTTCAGCTAGCAATGAATATAACAAAGCACTTACAGGACATCCTTGGCGAACTGAGTTCTTAATAGGAAAATATTTAGTTAAAAATC
This sequence comes from Anadara kagoshimensis, assembly GCA_021292105.1. NCBI lineage: Eukaryota > Metazoa > Mollusca > Bivalvia > Arcoida > Arcidae > Anadara > Anadara kagoshimensis. The sequence continues at coordinate 30,303,848 of CM037863.1, read as the reverse complement.
CATTACACTTAACAGAACTAAATATTTCAGTGTAAAAAATCTTTATCCATTTAATAAACTTGGCACCAAATCCAAATTTCTCTAGCACTTTGAACATATAATTATGATCAACTCTATCAAAAGCTTTATACTGATCAACTTTTAAAATATACCCTTCTATATTTTCACTTTCAGCTAAATCAATAATATCTCTTACACTTGCAATTGTGTCTGCAATATCTTTACCTAAAATACAACATGATTGTGAACTTGAAATGATATTAGGTAGTGTAACTTTAAACCTATTTGCAATAACTCTAGCTATAATCTTATAGTCAACATTTAATAGACTAATGGGTCTCCAATTTTCTAGAGACCTCTTATCACCTTTGTTTTTATATATTAAATTTATATGACCCATTCTCATCGATCTTGACAATATTTCATTTTGCTCAATACACTTAAAACATCAAACAAAACCTGTTTCAAAGTATCATAAAATTTACAATAAAACTCCACAGTCAGACCATCTGGACCAGGACTTTTATTTTTATTCATTTCAAACAAAGCCTTTTTGATTTCCATCTCAGATAAATCATTTTCACACATTGCATAATCATCTTGATTTATCTGCTTATCAACAATACTAAGAAAAAAATCAATATCATTGACATCTACCTGAACACGCTATAAAAATGATACTCGATATCTGAAATATCTTCAGTTTGACTACACTCAATCCCTTCACTATTAATAAGTGCAGTTACACAATTATTACCCTGTTTATACTTTTCTAAATTCAAAAAGAATTTAGTATTTTTATCAGATTCATTTGCCCAAATTGCTTTTGATCTTAATATTGCACCCTTACATTTTTCAGTCTCATACACTTCTAATTCTTGTTTTAGATTTAAATATTTAACCATATCTACATCAACATTATTACTTATTTTTTCTGACATCTTTTTCATTTTGTTCTGTAACTGATAATAATACTTAAATCTAGCTTTGGACCTTCTCTGTCCATAACACCTTGCAAACTGTTTTATTCTAAATTTTAAATTATCCCACTATAATAAGATATCATTTTCATACAAAAAATCAGTTTTATTTTCATTAATTATACCTTCAACACCATTAATAAAAGCTTCTTCTTCTAACAATTTATTATTTAAAACCCATACTTCTGGTCCCCTTTCAGTCACGTCTGTTTTTAACTTCAAAATAACCATACTATGATCACTAATACTTGTATCATTATAAAAAACATTTTGTACATAAGGACCTAATAAATTATTTATTAAAAAATAATCAATCCTACTTTGTTTTAAAACATTGTTAACAATTTGTTTTCTAGAAAATACTTTTTGAAATTCATTTCTAGACCTCCAAACATCACACAAATTTTGATCATTAATTATACCCATTAATTCATAATATTCAGCATTTTCTACGTGTGACATTTTGCTACTTCTATCAAGTTTTGAGAGGGTTATATTAAAATCTCCAACTAAAACCAAATTGGTTTTATTCTGAACATACCTATATAATTCTTTCAAAAAACACAATTTTTCAGAACCATTATTTGGACAATAAACATTTACAAAATTACACACAAAATCATCTATATTTAATTCTACATGCAATAATCTACCTTCAGTGTCTATATAAACTTGTTTACACTTGTCCTTGAGTTTATTACTCACTAATATAGCTACACCTTTTCTATTATTATCAGCACAACTATAAAAAATATGTCCACTCCATAAATGTTTTACTGTTCTATAAAATTATCATCCCAAAACGTTTCTTGTAAAAAGCATATATCAAAATTTCTATTTTCAAAATTGGAAAAGATCTTCATTTTATTAACATCCCTTAATCCATTACAGTTTAAAGAAAGTAATGTCAATTGAGTCATTATAATACAAAGTAAAATCAAATATAAACAGTTACTTCTTTGGTTTCTTAATTTTATCTCCATTTTGTTTGATATTTGAAATATTAGGCTTTGTGACCAATCTTCGTCTCCTTTTCATCAGTTTTGCTTTCATTTTGTTGTCTGTTTCCATTTTCTCAACCTTAGAATCCTCTAATTGATCATGAACCTTTGGTTTACCATATCACATTTTACATCAACTATATCATTAACATTTGCACTTTCACATTTTTCATTACCACGATTTATAACACTTTTATCACTTTCTGGAATTTCCGTTGTTTCCTCATTTGCACTAGACATAGCCTGATTTTGACTTTCCATACTTGACTCCACACCAACTAAACTTTCATTTTCACTTGTAAAATCCTCTTCATCATCATCTGAGACATCTGAGCTTATACTTTCATCCCTTTTGCTCATTCCACTTGCCCATAAAATAGCTTCTTCTTCTCTTCTATCTTCAAAACCATCATCATTAGCGTCGTCAGTTTCCTTTGGTTCACCACGTATTGTTTGATTCTCAACTTTATCATTACTAGAAATCTCATCATTATCAACCAAGTCTTCACATAGACACATTTGTGGGAACTTAAGGCATCCAATACACCTTACTGTTTTACAGTCACTTTTCATGTGGCCAAATTCTCTACATCTATAGCATTCAATTTCTGGACATGTTTTTGTGCCATGATCTGGAGAAAAACACTTCCCACAAACACACTTGGTTGTTATGAACAACCCGGAAATATCTCTTCCCTTCAAGGGTGTCAAAAGACATGACATAAGGTAATGACACCATATTTGGTGAAAATTTTACTTTCACAAGCCTCGTTCCATCTGCCACTGATGTTCCTTTATACGTATGCCTTTTTACAGGTGAGCATACCTCAACACCCTTGCTACTTAGAGCACTTACAATGTCATCGTCTGTTATATACACAGGTAAATACATAATTGACACAACAACGTATTCATTAGATATCGGCGTGGCCTGGTATTGTTTACCATTGATCGATATACCCGATGATAAACATTGCAGTATATCCCTATTGTCAAAAGTTATTTCAAATGTATCATTCCCTCTGGGTATAAATGCATTAATTGACATCTTACCAGTTTTACTCTCGATGTCCTGTATAGCATTTTCAACGTCAAACTCCTTAATACTGTCCACAGTTATTCTTACAGTACATTCCTTTAAATCACGCCCTGACACGGACTTTTTATCTGAACCGTGAGCCATCCCTCCCGGTACAGATATGTTGCAAAATATGCAACAATAGCGTCACTATCGCTGAAATAAACTGCTAACAATGTTAATAACACTTCAAACAAAAATAATCATACAAAACATAATCATACATTGAAAACTAAATCAAACGATGAATTTGGATTATCCTGGAGCTGACATAAATATAAACCATCTACATCAACACACAAACCGGAAGTCTAAATTTATTTCAGGAATATTGGACATTTTATTTTTATCCAAATATGTATTAAACAATGTTTTGAATTAGATATCATCTTCAATATCGGTGCTCATACCCATACAAACTGGATGAACGTAATTCTGTGAATACGTTTAGTTTGAATTTTAAATTCATCACATTATATTCTATTTTCGTATTTAGTTTAGGATAATCTAGATTATGTTTTGGAACTTTACAGACCACTGTCAAAAGAATTCGAACCGTTTTTATTTTACAAACGTTTAGCGGCATAAATGGTCATTTCCGATAGCTAATTATATTTTTATTAATTACAATAGACTTGGATTCGCCCTATCATAGTTGGTATAACCTTATGTAAACCTTAAAGCCTCAGTTTGATTTATTTGCCTCTCTTTCATTTGAACTCTAAAATGTAAACAGCAAAGTGAACACTACTGAGATTACCTACTCACTTCATGTGACCTGATGTGAACTGTTAACCTCGATAAAATCAATTCTGTGTCATTCTAGATTGATCTTGAATTGCGTTGAGTATTACTGAGTAAAAGTGAACTGTTTTTAGATAACAGAAGACCGTTAGATACCCATCTTACTGTTTTCTATACAGATAATACCTTTGTTTTTTAAAAATTGGTTTCGTGTTCATTTTTAATTATTATTTATCGGAATATTTTTTGGTTATTTTCTCCTTTGCTTGGCGAAAGAACAGTCACTACCTATTTTCAAATCTTTCAACCCAAACCCACGACCTCCCATATACGAAGGGAGCACTCTACTTATGGGAAACGAGTTTTAATCCTAAATTTTTCCTAATATGTGTTTGCATTTTTCGTCTTGTTTTGTTTGACTGACGTTATTTATGCAATAAAATAAGAGAATGTTCTGCTCGTTTTCGAGATACAGTCCAACCTGTCTTAAAGGCCACTTCTATATATGGGTCACTTGTTTATAAAGATCGTTAAAATTGTATCCCATTTGTTCTTTATTCATATTACTTTTTGAACCTGTATATAAAGGCCATCTGCCCATCAAGGCCACTAGCACTGGTTCCCTCGGATGGCCTTTATAGATAGTTTTGACTGTAAACGAATTTTAAAAATTCGTCCTAAAATAGCATTACGAAAGTCAGTTAAGGTGCCTAAAGTTAGAGACCGAAATATTCTTGCAGTTCTGTATCTCTTCAAAACTGATTTGTGATTCTGCTTTCAATTTTAACAAATATTTAGATACGCTCTTTCATGCTATATGTTGTTTTCTCATTGAATATGCAAAACACCAAATCGATAGGTAAGTATATGTTGCGAGGCGATTTTCGAATTCACTCAGTTACTTTCTGGTTAGACCGTAGACGAAAATATGAAACTGATTAGTGAGACCTTAGTAATATCGATGATCAGCGGATAAATGTTTATCCCCTGCTTTAGCGTTCCTTTCATATCACTACAAAAATAAACATGAATTTGTAAAATTTCCTCTTATAAATGTTAGAACTTCTGTTGAAGTGTTTTCAATGTGGTAAAGTACGCATTTGTAGACACCTATATGCTAAAATGCTGATGACTGCCGGTATATGAATATTTATTCTGCTAGTTATGATTGCAATACTTCCATCGATGTGGTTTTGTTTTAACTAACTTTGTTTTGGATCATTTGTGGCCTTAGAATCTCTATGTCACGCCTGATTAAGTCATTTTCGATATTGTTATATATCCATTTTATGCTTTAAATTTGTTTGAAAAGTCTATTAAAAAGTGATAAACTTTAATATATTAACACGTTAAGTAGATAAAATCATATATAAATATAATTGTTTAAAAAAAATAATTAGAAAACCGGGATTTGAACTCACAACTCTGACATTAGAAAAATATATTATAGTGTTACCAAACACGTTACGCGCATGGCCATCGGTACCTTGAACAGTATTCTACAAATTTATGTTTTAAACTTACTCTTCTAGAAATAAGCAAAATGTTTAAATCTCATTCAAATTTATTTCAGGAATATTGGAAATTTTATTTTTATCCAAATATGTATTAAACAATGTTTTGAATTAGATATCATCTTCAATATCGGTGCTCATACCCATACAAACTGGATGAACGTAATTCTGTGAATACGTTTAGTTTGAATTTTAAATTCATCACATTATATTCTATTTTCGTATTTAGTTTAGGATAATCTAGATTATGTTTTGGAACTTTACAGACCACTGTCAAAAGAATTCGAACCGTTTTTATTTTACAAACGTTTAGCGGCATAAATGGTCATTTCGGATAGCTAATTATATTTTTATTAATTACAATATACTTGGATTCGCCCTATCATAGTTGGTATAACCTTATGTAAACCTTAAAGCCTCAGTTTGATTTATTTGCCTCTCTTTCGTTTGCACTCTAAAATGAAAACAGCAAAGTGAACACTACTGAGATTACCTACTCACTTCATGTGACCTTATGTGAACTGTTAACCTCGATAAAATCAATTCTTTGTAATTCTAGATTGATCTTGAAATGCGATGTCTATTACTGAGTAAAAGTGAACTGTTTTTAGATAACAGAAGACCGTTAGATACCCATCTTACTGTTTTCTATACAGATAATACCTTTGTTTTTTAAAAAATGGTTTCGTGTTCATTTTTAATTATTAATTATCGGAATATTTTTTGGTTATTTTCTCCATTGCCTGGCGAAAGAACAGTCACTACCTATTTTCAAGTCTTTCAACCCGAACCCACGACCTCACATATACGAAGGGAGCACTCTACTTATGGGAAACGAGTTTTAATCCAAATTTTTTCCTAATATGTGTTTGCATTTTTCGTCTTGTTTTGTTTGACTGACGTTATTTATGCAATAAAATAAGAGCATGTTCTGCTCGTTTTCGAGATACAATCCAACCTGTCTTAAAGGCCACTTCTATATATGGGTCACTTGTTTATAAAGATCGTTAACATTGTATCCCATTTGTTCTTTATTCATATTACGATTTGAACCTGTATATAAAGGCCATCTGCCCATCAAGGCCACTAGCACTGGTTCCCTCGGATGGCCTTTATAGATAGTTTTGACTGTAAACGAATTTTAAAAATTCGTCCTAAAATAGCATTACGAAAGTCAGTTAAGGTGCCTAAAAGTTAGAGACCGAAATATTCTTGCAGTTCTGTATCTCTTCAAAACTGATTTGTGATTCTGCTATCAATTTTAACAAATATTTAGATTCCCTCTTTCATGCTATATGTTGTTTTCTCATTGAATATGCAAAACACCAATTAGGTAAGTATATGTTGCCAGGCGATTTTCGAATTCACTCAGTTGACGAAAATATGAAACTGATTAGTGAGACCCATCTTACTGTTTTCTATATAGATAATACCTTTGTTTTTTTTAAAAAATGGTTTCGTGTTCATTTTCAATTCTTATCGGAATATTTACGGTTGTTTTTAATAAAGAATCAGAAGAATGTTATTTGAGGGACAGTTTTCTGTTTAAATATTTCTTTAACTTAATTTTTATTACACACGTGGCGAGTAGAGCTTCTATAAACAGGAGGTCCTTACCCATACCATGTGCCCAGTCTCACCTCTTGTGGAAGTTCACGTGTTTAAGTAATATTTATTGAACGAGAAAGTGTGCTGTATTGACTGTATTGGGAATTACAGTCGAGGGGTGGTCACGAATTTGCGAAGCAAACGAGTGTCACCCCTTGACTGTCATTCCCAATACAGTCAATACAGCACACTTTCGAGTTTCAATAAATGATTTGTGGCACGACAAACCATAAGTATTATTTTCAGTGTAAAATGACCATTAAGATGTTTAAAGATCAAGTTTAAATTAGAAATTTATGCAAAAATCACCTTAGAACTACATTTTGTACATGTTTAAATAGTTTGTAAAAAGATCAATCGTGCACGGCACGTGGCAAGGATTATCAAAAGACAGTTATAAGGTCATGTTTGTAGTACAGCAGTAAAGAAAACACATAAATTATGTATTATTTATTGAACGAGAAAGTGTGCTGTATTGACTGTATTGGGAATTAGAGTCGAGGGGTGGTCACGAGTTTGCGAAGCAAACGAGTGGCCCACCCCTCGACTGTCATTCCCAATACAGTCAATACAGCACACTTTCGAGTTTCAATAAATGATTTGTGGCACGACACATTATTGACATGATTTTGCTGTGTTAGAAATAAAATTAATTTCAAAAATATGCAAATTATTAAACCCCTTGTAAAATCCACATGTGTGACAGATGGCAAGCATGGTCATCTAACAATTTAAGAGCAAACATGACCAAATTAATAACTCATTAATCAGTGGTCAGTTGTACCCAACATCTCTTCAGGTTAGAAAGTGTGTTAGTTTGTCACATGTTGTAGAAGAGGGTGGACGAAAATAGGTGAGTAGAGTACTATTTTATACTAAAAAAATTCGCTTAAATAATAGCTTTGATTGGAAAAGTAAAATTGAATACTTAAAAATTTAATTCAGAAAATCATTTAGAAAAATTTGTGTATTGCAAAAATTGAATCTGTATATTATACAAAAAGTTATTATACAACCAATATCAATATACAATGAGTTGCCATTGTCAAAGTTAAGAGTTTCATAATTAGAGATAATGCGTGATTACTAAGGGTAAAAATATGTTTTGTCATTCAAGGTCCAGCACCTTTTGCTTTTGAAAGTCCAATATCAACATTGAAATGTCCATATGCAATTTGAAAGAGCAGTATTAATCTTTAAAAAACGGCAGATCCATTTTTTATAGTTAAAATTATAAAATATAAGAGTACCATTGCAAAATCAATATATAGGTTCCAAATCCCTGACCCGTGGAATTTTGAACCCCTGCTTAAATTTAAATATTAAAGCTGTTTAGAACAATGATTTAACATTTTTATATTGGTTTACTGTATTCAATTTGTTTCAATATTTTGAAATTAAAAAATGATTTTTTTTGTATTTTAGGAGTGTCTAGAATATGTTTTAGTGCAACTTACACAAACAAAAATTGTACTACTTGATTTTATCTCAAAACATTGAATTATATGTTGTCTAGTAGTTGAAGCAGATTCTTAGGATTACAAACAATCACAGTGACGGATTTACCACTATATTTTTATGCTAATTAAATTCAAATGGAAATATGTGACAACTTTGTTTTTTTTTTCTTTTATTCATAAAATATATATATATAAGCATAGCAATAACATTATGCAGTACACAAACAGATAATATAAATAAATAAATAAATAAATAAATAAATAAATAAATAAATAAATAAATAAATAATAAATATTTCCATCAATTTATCAATACATGTAAACGAAATAATTTGACACACGTACACACACTTAATAATAATATAATAATAATAATAATAATAATAATAATAATAATAATAATATTGATCACAATCCTCATTTTTACACATAATATCACAATATTAAATGAAACACAATGCACACACAAGATACAGATAATCAAGTATTGAGTAGATAAATACATAAACAAATAAATAATAAAAAAATTAAATAAATAAATAAATAAGAATAAATAAATAATTAAATAAATAATTTCATCCATTTACAAATGCTAGTAAGAATAATTTGACACACGCTTATAATAATGATAAATAATAATATTGATTACTATTATAATAATAATATAATAATATTACTAGTAATAATAGTTTGACACACGCACCCACGCTTATAATCATAATGCTAATAATAATAATAATATAATAATAATAATAATATAATAATAATAATAATAATATTGATTACAATCCTCATTTTTACCCAGGATATAATAATATAAATAAAACAGAAATGCACACACAAGATACAGATAATCAAGCAAATAGATAAATACATAAATAAAAAAATAGATAAAAAATAATAAATAAATAAATAAATAAATAAATAAATACGTAAAAAAAAATATTCATGGTTACAAGCAAAAGTATATAAATTTGACATCATTGTACAAATATGGTGAAATAATAAAGATAGTAATAATAATAATAATATAAATCCTTTTTACACTATGAAACTAGATTGGCAGATAATTTACATTCTACCGAAAAATTAATAAAAAAAAGAAAGGAAATCAACAAATCAGTCTTACATTCATGGAAAAAGTCACGATATTATCACCATTATTATTAATAATAGTAATAATAATAATGATAATAACAATATATCACCACAATGAAGAAGATTATGTTGATAATAATAATAATAATTATAGTAATAATAATATTAACTGTAAGAATAATTGATCTTACACATTATCAATTACCAAAGATGTATGCAAGAATATAAAAAAGAATATAAAAATAAATTAACTAATTTATTAATTAATAACTCATGCTACCAATCGACCAATCAATCAATTACTTCATCATTTAAGTAATTCATCAACTAAGTAAGCAGGTAACTAATTAACCCATCAGTCCATCAACTATCAATCAGTAAATCAATCAATCAATTTGTAATAATTCGCTAACTTATAATTAAATAAATAACCTGTATTCAAATTCCGACAATATATAAGATAATTATTATTTTTGTCGGGAGGTTCGCATATAAATAGCAAAATAAAACAGCGACAGTGCAAAAAAGGGCAAGTTATAAATCGACACCTTGATTAAATGATAAGCAGAGTAGGTGAACAGGTGGTTGGATCGTTCCTTACCTAAAACAGGCCCCCACAATGCTTACCATCCAATTCAAGCGTTGCCTTATAATAAACAAAGAACAAAAGAAACTAATAATGGAAAAAATAGACATTTAAGGGGTAGAAAAAACCAATATTTAATAATAATAAATAAATACGGATATTACAATGTTTGAGCAATTTTTAATATATGTTGTGATAAAACATCTAGTTTCATTTTCTTAAGAGTATAAAAGAAAGAAAAGAGGCTGTGTTTCAAGTGAATCTTCAACTGGTCCTTGCAGCAAAGTTGTTTGTTTATTCTCATTTTCATTTTATACTTGTAGATTTTGCACGCAATAAAGGAAATTATATTATTTAGCATATATGTTTTATTATTATGTTCTAAGTAAAATCCCAAAACAATAGTTTTCCACTTAATGTCTACTTTCAGGTTGTTGGCAACGATATCCCAAATAGGACTCACAATGTTACATTGATAAATAAGATGCTCAGAGTTTTCAACACTCGTATGGCAGTTTTCACAATATTTAGAAACAGTTTTATTCCATTTACTAACAATTAGGTTATTTGACAAAAGATTATGTAATAATTTGTAATTAAATTCTGAAGTTTGTTTGTCTAAAATACTACTGATATTTGTTCTGCAAATGTTTTTTCTGAAAAAACTATAGTTAAAATTAAACTCTTTTGACCAATAATATTCCATATTTGAAACTTGAAATTTTTTCTTCAAAAGGATATCGTAATAAAATTTACACTTTTTACTCAAAATGTCATGCCTAATGTTTCCATTTATAAACGAAAGCGGCTTGTTGTAAGGATTAATATATTCGCATTTTGAACAATCAAAAATATTAACATATTTTCCGAACACTTTTTTTAAGATATTATATTCGCAAATCCAATTCCGTTTGTTTAGCAACTTATCACCAAAGTCATTTATATCCTTTAACGACCCATTAACATGAAATAAGTCTTTAACATAAAGAACCCCACTCTTCATCCAGTTTTTAAGACATAATGTTTTATTTCGAAATTTAAAATTATTATTCAGCCAAATATTTTCAGACAAAAAAGAGTCGGAAGAAAACGCAATTGGAGACACTTCATCTTTGCAGTTATTATAGAAGACAAATACTTCATTATAGAAAGATGGAACATTCTTTAATTTAGACAATTCTTTTAAATCAGCAACATTTGTTTTTAAAATGAAATCGAAATCAATTCCTAGAGAGGTTTTCAAGATAGTATCTAAGATAGTGAAGATGTTTGACTCCCTATTATTTAATAATCTGGATACCCATGATGCTTTCAAAGCTTTGAATTTTGTTTCTATATCCACTAATCCTATACCACCCTCAGAGATGTTTCCTATTAGAGTTTTTCTTTTTATTCTATCTCTTTTTCCCCAAATAAAGTTAAAAACCAGTTTATTTATAGATTTAATAATGTAATCTGAAGGATATGGAAGTAATGACGCCGTATATGTCAAATTTGATAGGGCTAGTGTATTCAAAACTGTACATTTGCCGAAAATAGTTAAGTTTCTTCTTTTCCAAGATAATAATGTGTGCTCTAAATCTTTTATCCGTTTTTTCCAGTTCCTTTCTATACATTGATTTTTGTCATGGCCAATGTGTATACCTAAACATTTAAGAGAAGAGTTATTAACTTCAACACCGTGTAACCGTTCATACCGATTTTTCAGTGGGCCTAACAAGATAGCTTCTGTTTTGTGAATATTTAGTTTTGGACCAGCATGTTTACTGAAATCATTAACAATGTCGATAGCATGTTTCATAGAGTCTTCATCTAGTAATGGTAGAGTGCAATCATCTGCGTGTTGTAAAATCTTTATGTCTGTTTGAATATTACCTATCCTAAACCCATTTACTTTATCAGATTTTCTTATTTTAAGCGATAAAATTTCAGCTACAAGGACAAAAAGTAAAGCAGAAACTGGACAACCCTGACGAATACCTTTTTTCATATTACAGGTTCTTGACAACCATCCATTATTTTTTATTCTAAATATAGGTTTGCTGTATAGGGTTCTCATCCAATGTATGAAATTATTCCCAAAGTTAAATTTTGCTAATGTTTTAAAAATAAAATTCCATTCAACTGAATCAAAAGCTTTGGCAAAATCTAAAAAAAGTAAAATACAAGATTGATCGGAGTTTTCACAGATGTCAAAAATGTCAAGTATAAGTCTAGCGTTCATTCCAATATACCTTCCTTTAATATATGCAGTTTGATCAGAACAAACTAAATTGCTAATTACCCTCTGTAATCTTCTGGCAAAAATAAAGGCTATAATTTTATAATCAGAGTTTGTAAGACTTATGGGTCTGTAATTACTTAAATCGTCTTTTTCACCCTTTTTATGTATTAGCGATATGATAGACATTTTTTGAGAAAAAGAAAGTTCACCTTCTAAAAATGCCGATTTAAGAGATGAGTAAAAATAATTTTTTAAATCAATCCAAAATACTTTATAAAATTCAATAGGAAGACCATCGCAACCAGGAGATTTGTTGTTCTTCATACATTTAATAGCTTCTTCACATTCTTTTATTGAGGGAAAAATATCACATTCGTCTTTCTCTTTTTCATTAAGTATAGGGAAATCGGAGATAGAAGAAAGATATGTGTCAATTTCATTGTCATTAATATTTAAAGAACTATACAAGTTTTCATAGTATTTACAGAGCGACCCTAATATTTCTTCCTGACTGTCCACAGTCCGTCCGTCTGATAGTTTGATTTTCTTAATAGCGTTATTATTTTGATGTGATTTTTCCAGCCTAAGAAAATAAGCAGAATTCTTCTCGCCATTTTCAACCCAATTTACCTTAGATCTTATTTGAGCGCCTTTTGCCCTGTTTTCTAAAATTTCGTCTAATTCCCGCTCTAACTCTCTCTTTTTATTCATATTTATATTTTGGCTATTTTCATTTTCTATTTCTGTAATTTTAATCTCAATATTTTTTATTTTTTGTGTGATTGAAGCACCTTTGGATTTTGAAAATTTGATAGAATATTCTTTAATTTTAATTTTCAAAATTTCCCATTTTTGCTGATTATCATAATCCCTGTATTCTACATTATCCGAAAATTGTGAAATAAGATTGCGTATACCATTGCAGTACTCAATATCATGAAGGTGTTGTGTATTTAGTTTCCAATACCCACTTCCCCTTGTTGTTTTATCAGTACTTAACGATAATTTAAGAGCTTTATGGTCAGTTAGCCTGCTATTTTCGGAATGACAAAATGGAGTATTACGTGTAATAATCGTATCTGTGGGAAAATTCAAATCTCTTGAAATAAAAATATAATCAATTCTACTTTTAGGTTCCCCTTTCCCATTACACCAAGTGAACCCACCCTTGTCGTGATTCTCTCTATATATATCCTTAAGGTCTAAATCTAGTAATAAAGTTTTGAGATGTAAACTACTTTTATCATTTAAAGAGTTATTTTCTCTATCTCGCTTTTCTATTGCACAATTAAAATCCCCAGCTAAGATAACATTGTTTTCATTAAGAGTGTGCTGCCTTATCCATGAAGAAAGTTTTTTAAAGAAATTTATCCTATCCTTTTCATTATTATGGGCATATACATTAGCTAGAGTAAGGGTTTCATCATTAACTTTGATGTTAACTAGAAGACGACGTCCGTCATCTGATTTGTTACTGTTTAACACAGTTACATTAAGACCTTTTCTGAACAAAATAGATACTCCTCTGCTGTGTATAGAGTCAGAAAAATTATGAATGAGTTCTCCAGCCCAACGAGAGTTATATACAAATGCCTTAGACTCCACAAAATGAGTCTCTTGTAAGAAAAAGATATCAACATCTGAATTACAAAACCAATCAAAAATCTTGACCCTCTTGTTATAGTCATTTAGTCCCCTGACATTAAGGGACAGTAATTTAAGTTTACTCATAATAATATGTTAGAAAGATTTTTATAGAGTTCCAACAACAATATGGTAATAACATACATAGTGTCACTGAATATGTAATTACTTGGATTTGCCCGTCACCGATACAGAGACTGGCCTCTTTAGTTTATCGGCTGTCTTAGTGAGGACTTTACCAAACATATTCATACCTGGCCATGATGCAGGTTTGGTATGTTTGGTTCCTGACTCACTGAGACCTGACGCCCAGAAATCATCATATGTACTTTCAACAAATGTTACACCTTTTTTATAGATAACAGTTTGTCCCGAAACTCTTTTACCTGTTTAACTTTCGCATCAACAATTGATTGGATGACGTCGACCCTTGTATCCACCCACTGGGTAGAAGCAGAAACAAAATTTCCAAGTTTTTTAGCCTCAAGTGGTGTTTTGGATTCCATAATTTTCTGTGCACTTATGGGATCGCCGGATCTTTCAGCTTTAACATACTGAAAACACTGTTCTGCAGAAGCAAATGTTTGACCAAAGAGCTTTAACTCACATGGATAGAAGTTGGACAATACATTTTCTTGTCCATGGAATATTTCAACTTTACTTTTGTCCACGTAATCAGGGCAGTCTTTGGTACCGGGTTTATTGACTGGGATTTTGCAAACTTTGCAAACAGCTTCGTTTTCACAGTTTGAAAAGTGATGACCTTCCTCAAAACAGTTATTGCAAACTAGTTTACGGCTATGTGAAGGTTGCCCATGATGATACAATCGACATCTTAAACCAGCACAATATGTTACCCGGGGTAATGCAACATTATCTGCAAGGGGTTTAATATAGACAAATCTGTTACCGTTTAATACATCCGTCATTTTACGTGTCTCAGGGTTTCGTATTTTCTCATATCTGATAGGACTTTTGACAACTGCGCCAAGTTTTTCTAACATTGTTAGAATTGGCCCCTCGTCCACAGATAGAGGGACACCTTTTATAGTTACTCTTAAAACATCATCAGTAGGGTCCTCCATACCGGAGGAAAATGGATGTGACAACTTTGTTCAAATTTCATGCCATACTAGCCTTTTGGATTAAAATGGATTTGTCTTAATTGTGTGTAATGTTTGCTTTGGTTTTATTTAAATGATCTTGTCCTTAATTTGACCCAGGTCACCGTAACCACTTGTAATTCACTTACAGCACGGCAAAACTGTGCTGTAACTAAATTACAGCACAGTTTTGGGTTGAGGACAATGAAAATTAGGCTCCGCCCCTACAAGTTATTCACTTGTATGGGGATTTATAGAACATCCGAGAACAAAAGAAAACCTGCATAGTCGTGCCACAAGATTTAATAGACAACTGTAATCTGAAGCAAACCATGCAGTTATAACTGACCCAACACTTAACAGATGCGCTAAATCCCCCAAAATTATTATAATTTTAGCATATAATGAAGTCCTCAGATAAGGTTTTTCTTAGTTTGGTAAATTGTCTTGAAGACCATGAATGAATTTGATGATCAAAATTGGCTAGAAAAGTTTTTTGATGATATGGACGCCAATGAAGATGCTAATAGTCACGCAAAACAAGAGGGGAGAAGTGATTTCGATGAAGATGCTTTTTTAGTTGACGAAGTTGATGACTATACGTTATCTCAAGTTTGCCAGTCAATGGAATCTGAGCATGCTGCATTTGAGGGGATTCAGAACTTGAGTATTTCACAGGCATGTGAAAAATATGATGTAAATGACTCTGATTTTGGGACATTTGATATACGGTTGCCTGATGTTGATATTGAAGTAATTCCTGATGGAAAAAGTTATACTACTGTAACTGCTGTAATCACCTGGTGTTGTTTCGTGTTGGCTATTACCAGTACATGTTATCTATTTTACAGATGTTGTTACTATATGAATTATGACCTACCAGTTGATGATGCCTTATTTGAGGACCATATTTCTTAACATATTATTCTGTACTCTGTTCCGTGTACGTAGTTGTTTATACTAGATGACAATCATTTAAAAACATGAAAAGGAAGGAATTGAAAACATAGCAGTTATTGTATTTTTAAAATCATACGGAAAATGATCTCCTGCGTTTTATACATATTATCAAGAATGCATAATTTTATGCTATTGGCACGTAGCTGGAACGGCATAATTTAAGACTTATCAAAATCATAACCTTTTGTGTTATCAGATCGTATTTAACCTTTTGTGTTATAGATCAGATACTGAGACGTACTTATCATTTACAAGTCACTACATATTGTGTTGAGCAGTAACTACAGCATGAAGGCAGTTTTAACAGTCGTATTGGTATTGCTTCCCTCTGGTATGTGGTATTTACAATAGAGTTCAGTAATGGTGTTTTACATCCAAGTCAAGATTCCTTCACATATATTGAGACAGTAACTTCTTAGAAGATGGAGGAAACCGGTGTGTCATGAAAAACCCGCTTAATCAACCGAGGTACATAACACGTTTGGTGGTCTTCTAGTGTCTAGTGTTCTAGTTCACCATTGGAAATAAGAATTTTATCCGCCAGCTATAGCACTACATACGTATACTGCCGGTAAGACTTAGTTGCAGACCCTCGTTTTTATCGATAGAATCAAAAGATAAACCGACATATTTTAATGTGTCAATGTCTGTAGAAATAATGATTCCAATGACCACATTGAGTCTGAAACATAAAAAACCTTTCAAACTAGGATGGGAGAAAATAAATAAATGAACGATGATCATTTTTTGCTTCGCTAACGCACAAATCCATGACTTCATGATAATGAACAAAGCAACCAAACGCGACAAAACACTTGCAGATAACCATTAATAAACTATTATAACTCTCGCGAGATGTGTTTCGATTCTAATTAATAATGTTTTGATTTTGTAGTTTTCAGCCAGTGCAGAAAAGGATGGGAGAATTATAAAGACCAAACATGTTACTTCTTCAGCAGTCGTAATGCTGCAAATTGGGCCACATCAGAGGTAAATCGTAGTTCATCTTCGGCTATAAAATAAACCTGCTTATGTAGTTATGGTGCAATTGTTTCACAATTAATCTTGTTCCAACTACAGGAACTTTATACAACGAATAAATGAATTGCTGACACAATGATATTGCAATCCAAGGCCTATCCAAATGTTGTTGTTACGTATGATGTTCATACATCCAGGATAAGCCTGTATATATTTGACGTCCCCATAATTCCATGATCCTTTGAAGATCCAATTTTGTTTACATACGTGGAATGTATTTGTATGTTTTACAAAACATTTCTGCAGGAAATAATAGAAACTCCAGTTTAACCTAAGATACCTCCACAAACTTAACATACCAATCTATGAACAATGAACAATCCCAAAGCAGACTTAAAATTGGCAAATACATTTATAAACACGTAAACACATCAGGGAAGTGAGGCTGGGTGCTCCGGAAGGGTAAACAGGGATATCTAGTATGGTTTTAATCAGTCAAATAACTACATATCAGTGATGTTGTGGGAAGTGAGGCTGGGTGCTCCGGAAGGTAAACAGGGATATCTAGTATGGTTTTAATCAGTCAGATAACTAAATATCAGTGATTTTGTGTTATTTACGACGAACTTAATACGCTAGACTTAAGGTTCATAATTATAACGCCACGGCCGTTTTATCTCTACCACAATTTGACAACACTTACACAAACTGATATTGTTTATGCTTGTTACAGTATGATTGTCAGATGTTGGGAGGATTTCTGGCGGAACCGGAAACTAAGCCAAAGATTGATTATATAGAAGGACACCTCAGGACTTTACATTCAGGCGGTGTGTAGTTTTGTAACCCAAATCACGATGTAATGAGGTTCCTGAAGTTGTTTTTTTGTATAACATGTTAATCGATTTATAAATTGTTGAGACAAAATTTGGTTTTGGACTCTCAACCATCGTTTTTGCTATGTTAAAAAGTAAAATTTTACGTTTACTTTAAAAATACACAGAAATAAACAACGTTTAAGGCAGCTATAGCAGTTGTTTCTCTGAGCACTCCGGTTTTCCAACAGCTAGCTTCCTAAATATATTGGTACTGGAGCGTTAAATACTTATCGACCACACGTTTGGTTTGTTTTATGTCGGAGTATATGATAGATGACGGTTGAGTCATTTCGGTAGGCATTGCTCCGTCAGCAGGCTCTGAACAGCAGTCAACATTCGTATCTTTTTTACGACATACGGAACTAGAAGATGGACGATGTTTCAGAGCCTGGTCCGTTATTTGTAGTTCCACATTCGCGTAGGGAATCCCGGTATGCATAATTAAAACTGCCGTTTTTCCATTTCTTAATTTTTTTTTACACAATTCATATTTGAGAATGGGGTTTCTGAATAACTAAAAAAAATTCGTTCATTAAAGTATTTTTACTACCTGTTATCAGATCCGAAAAAGAACTCGACTGTTTACTTTCTTGGTGGAACTGATATGGAATTGGATGGCCAGTTCGTTTGGATCAAGACCAGGCACCCGTTTACATACACCGACTGGTACCCAGGAGAGCCTAATAATTACCGCAGACCGGAAGATTGTCTAGGGTTGTTAGGTACTTTCGACTTTCATTGGGGAGACGTGCCATGTGATGCATCAATGAATTTTATCTGCGAATTGTCGTAAGTATTCATACTTAATACCTAAATTTCGATATAAGTTCTAAAATGAGATAAAAAATGAGATCAAAGTATGATGACCCGGTTTCCTCTACCATCCCAGAAAGACCACCTCGATGTAAGTAAGAAAATTTTGACCGGTGCGTAATACACCATTACTCCACTCAACTCCACTTTAGACGGACAAATCACTGTTTTATATGTGGTTTGACTTTTGTTGATATTTAGAACCAGACAGGTGGTTTATTTCCGTTTTTAGCGACTTTTACTACCGGGAACTTCTTGTTACAGTTAGACGACAGATTGACCACGAAGACTGCTTTATCCGATACGTATTCTACAATAACAACCGCAAAAAATGTACTTCTTACAGAAAGAGGATCTTGATAAAATATCGTTGTCGGTATCTATGACATCACAACCAACTGTTTCAGAAGTAAGTATTTGTCATGTTGGAGTTGGTATCAAGATCCAAAACTCGCAATGTGCAAAAAAAAAAACTTTTACTTTATTTAAGCATATCTTGTATTTCAGAGTACACCATGGTGAAAACCAGTTAGGATAAAAACTCACGGAAGAACATATCGATTTTATCTTATTAAATTATATAAATCATATTGATTTTGTTGCTGTTTATTTTAAGTATCTATTGTTAATTTAATTAGCCAGACGTTCTTGAATGTTTTTCTAATTCGTTTAAAGCTTTCTCTCTAAAGCAGTGTGTTATGCTTGAGTTAAGGATAACAAAGTCTATGTACATCAAGTCATTTGGTATGGGTTATTTCATATTGTCAGACTAGATGGACAGCTCCAAGCTAACCGGAGTATGGTTTATCTAGGAGGCATTTTAGCGGTGGTTCTGGTCCATCAAACACGTTTCAAAATTAATCACAAACATACCGGTCCATGTTAAAGTAACAATTCAAGGGTCAAACATAAACACACCGGTCCATGTTAAAGTCACAACACCAAAAGTCAAACACAAACATACCGGTCCATGTTAAAGTCACAACCCCAAAAGTCAAACACAAACATCATACCGGTCCATGTTAAAGTCACAACCCCAAAAGTCAATCACAAACATCATACCGGTCCATGTTAAAGTCACAACCCCAAAAGTCAAACACAAACATACCGGTCCATGTTCAATTCACAATCACCAAAAGTCAAACACAAACATACCGGTCCATGTTAAAGTCACAACCCCAAAAGTCAATCACAAACATACTGGTCCATGTCAAAGTCACAATCCAAAAGTCAAACACAAACACACCGGTCTATGTTAAAGTCACAATCCAAAAGTCAAACACAAACACACCGGTCCATGTTAAAGTCACAATCTAAAAGTCAAACACAACACGCCGGTCCATGTTAAAGTTACAATCCAAAAGTCAAACACAAACACACCGGTTCATGTTCAATTCATAACCCCAAAAGTCAATCACAAACATACCGGTTCATGTTAAAGTCACAACCAAAAAGTCAAACACAAACACACCGGTCCATGTTAAAGTCACAATCCAAAAATCAAACACAAACACGCCGGTCCATGTTCAAGTCACAATCCAAAAGTCAAACACAAACACGCCGGTCCATGTTCAAGTCACAATCCAAAAGTCAAACACAAACACACCGGTCCATGTTAAAGTCACAATCCAAAAGTCAAACACAAACACGCCGGTCCATGTTCAAGTCACAATCTAAAAGTCAAACACAAACACACCAGTCCATGTTAAAGTCACAATCCAAAAGTCAAACACAACACACCAGTCCATGTTAAAGTCACAATCCAAAAGTCAAACACAACACACCAGTCCATGTTAAAGTTACAATCCAAAAGTCAAACACAACACACCAGTCCATGTTAAAGTTACAATCCAAAAGTCAAACACAAACACACCAGTCCATGTTAAAGTTACAATCCAAAAGTCAAACACAACACACCGGTCCATGTTAAAGTTACAATCCAAAAGTCAAACACAACACACCAGTCCATGTTAAAGTCACAATCAAAAAGTCAAACACAACACATCGGTCCATGTTCAAGTCACAATCCAAAAGTCAAACACAAACACACCAGTCCATGTTAAAGTCACAATCCAAAAGTCAAACACAACACACCGGTCCATGTTAAAGTCACAATCCAAAAGTCAAACACAACACACCAGTCCATGTTAAAGTTACAATCCAAAAGTCAAACACAACACACCGGTCCATGTTAAAGTTACAATCCAAAAGTCAAACACAAACACACCGGTCCATGTTAATATCACAATCCAAAAGTCAAACACAACACACCGATCCATGTTAAAGTTACAATCCAAAAGTCAAACACAAACACACCGGTCCATGTTAAAGTCACAATCCAAAAGTCAAACACAAACACACCAGTTCATGTTAAAGTCACAATCCAAAAGTCAAACACAACACACCGGTCCATGTTAAAGTTACAATCCAAAAGTCAAACACAAACACACCAGTCCATGTTAAAGTCACAATCAAAAAGTCAAACACAACACACCGGTCCATGTTAAAGTTACAATCCAAAAGTCAAACACAAACACACCAGTCCATGTTAAAGTTACAATCCAAAAGTCAAACACAACACACCGGTCCATGTTAAAGTTACAATCCAAAAGTCAAACACAACACACCGGTCCATGTTAAAGTTACAATCCAAAAGTCAAACACAAACACACCGGTCCATGTTAAAGTTACAATCCAAAAGTCAAACACAAACACACCAGTCCATGTTAAAGTCACAATCAAAAAGTCAAACACAACACACCGGTCCATGTTAAAGTTACAATCCAAAAGTCAAACACAAACACACCAGTCCATGTTAAAGTTACAATCCAAAAGTCAAACACAACACACCGGTCCATGTTAAAGTTACAATCCAAAAGTCAAACACAAACACACCGGTCCATGTTAAAGTCACAATCCAAAAGTCAAACACAAACACGCCGGTCCATGTTCAAGTCACAATCCGAAAAGCAAAATTAAAAACTGGCTAATTAAATAAAACACGTGAACTTCCACTAGGAATGCGAGGCTGCATAGTTTGTCAAGCTAGCTTCATCTGACAAGTGTGAAACGAAAATTGAGAATGAAAAGAATATGGAGCTATGAGACGTCAAAATCATATAGTATAAAGGCAGAATATTTACAAATAAAACAAATAAATAATGAAAAACGGATGAATTTATATTTTGTTCATCTAAGCTTTATTTATTTAAAAATATTAAGTTTGAATTTGTGCAGAATTCATAATAACCCTATACACATTAATATTATATAACGATCTAAAAATAATGCAATAATTAAAGTGATGGCATCAAAATCTTAATGTAAAAAGGTGATAATAAGTATACCGTTTTCCTGGATGGGGTAAGTATAATTTATCCGATTACTAAGGTTAGGGAAATCGATTAGATAGTTATGACACGTTATGCATCTGTAATAAGTTATCATTCTTCGCTGAAATTGTGGTATATCGTACTTCAGTTGCCTTTTTAGCTCACCTGACCGAAGGTCATGTGAGCTTATGGCATAGCGCAGCGTGTGTATGTGCGTGCGTGCGTGTGTGCGTGTGTGCGTGCGTGTGTGCGTCGTTAACACCTATTTTCGACTTCTCCTCTGAAACTAGTGGACAGTTTTTAATGAAACTTTGTCAGAAGTATATATGGGCCGGTGCAATTCAGATTTGTTCGTGGCGTTGCTATGGCTACCATAACTAGGTCAAGGTGACCTAGGGGTTCAAAAGTCTTAAAAAATCTTCTTCTCCGAAAGTACTGATTGGAGAAAAAATCTGATGTGATATTTGGCTTCTCTAGGGTCTTAAGCCTATAGTTTGTTCATTTTGTGAAATTCGGATAAAAAATAGGTTACGCGTTTTTGCGTTTAATCTTGAAAAAATCGTAAAATAGCTTCAAATTGTTATAACTTGACTATTTGACCAGATAATGACATGGGGTTTTCAGTTTTGACATCTTCTTGTTAGTATCTTCAAAATGAGGTCAAGGTCAATTGTGAAGGTCGTGACCTAATTTTTTTTACCTCTGATTATAATTATTATCTCGAAAACTATAAACTTTTTGTATAGGCATGTATATTAGAATGTTGTAGGTATTGATACAACGATCATTTTGATGTATAGAAAAAGGTCATGGGTTCAAAGGTCAAGGTCACAGATGCAAAACAATACCGAAATGGTTAATTATCTCGAAAACTATAAACATTTTGTATAGGCTTATATATTAGAATGTTGTAGGTATTGATAGAACGATCATTTTGATGTATAGGAAAAGGTCATGGGTTTAAAGGTCAAGGTCACAGATGTGAAACAATACTGAAATGGTTAATTATCTCGAAAACTATAAACTTTTTGTATAGGCATGTATATTAGAATATTATAGGTATTGATACAACGATCATTTTGATGTGTAGAAAAAGGTCATGGGTTCAAAGGTCAAGGTCACAGATGCAAAACAATACCAAAATGGTTAATTATCTCAAAAACTATAAACTTTTTGTATAGGCATGTATATTAAAATGTTGTAGGTATTGGTACAACAATCATTTTGATGTATAGAAAAAGGTTATTGGTTTAAAGGTCAAGGTCACAGATGCAAAACAATACCGAAATGGTTAATTATCTCGAAAACTATAAACTTTTTGTATAGGCATGTATATTAAAATGTTGTAGGTATCGATACAGCGATCATTTTGATGTATAGAAAAAGGTCATTGGTTCAAAGGTCAAGGTCACAGATGTGAAACAATACTGAAATGGGTAATTATCTCGAAAACTATAAACTTTTTGTATAGGCATGTATATTAGAATATTGTAGGTATTGATACAACGATCATTTTGATGTATAGAAAAAGGTCATGGGTTCAAAGGTCAAGGTCACAGATGTGAAACAATACCGAAATGGTTAATTATCTCGAAAACTATAAACTTTTTGTATAGCCATGTATATTAGAATGTTGTAGGTATTGATACAACGATCATTTTGATGTATAGAGAAAGGTCATGGGTTCAAAGGTCAAGGCCACAGATGTGAAACAATACTGAAATGGTTAATTATCTTGAAAACTATAAACTTTTTGTATAGTCATGTATATTAGAACATTGTAGGTATTGATACAATGGTTATCATGATGTAAAGAAAAAAGTCATTGGGGTTTAGTATTTATGTTTTCTTTAAATCTATCAGCTAGCCATTAGTTATCAGGTGAGCGTATCAGGCCCATGGGCCTCTTGTTTACATAGTATATCAGTGTTGATTTTACAGAACTAGACGGTCGTTTCTGATCAGTACTGCTTGAACCAAATTATGAAACCATTTTTTTTCAAGAAATATCCAAAGAACCTAAATATATGTAATCATTTAGCTAATATAAGGAAATACTTTACATGAAGGAGTACACTTTAGTTTTTGAGGAATTTCAAACAGTATAATAGATAAGCATTATCATTAGATCATAAAGCTCGGCTAAAAATGAAACTAAATGAATATCGAGTGTTATAAGTCTCTCTCTCTCTCTCTCTCTCTCTCTCTCTCTCTCTCTCTCTCTCTCTCTGTGCGTATGTGGAACACGTAAATAATAAGTAATAAATCACACTAATATAATTACACGTATAAAAATGTACAATTATTTATGTTTGCTTTACAAAGATTATTCGTATAGTATAGTACCACCACGATGTAAATTAGAAAAAAGCCGTGGTGAAATTCTGGTATCAATGTCATTCTTAGACCAAATATCCAATCAAAGCATATTACAGATAAAAAGGTTAGGCTTAGTAGGTGATGTTGTTGTATAACGCAAACATAGAACAATATAAAGTATTGTATTTGGTGGCAATTCTAAACTTGACATCCAATCAGATCAAAGCGCATAGCAGGCCAATCGTTGTATGAAACCGGTATAATCCGTATGTACCTTGTTTTTACAGAGCCAATCAGAATGTTTGTAACTGGTGTTGTTATGTCATTATTTCCAGTGTATTTCTGAAAAAGTAAAACTTATACATGTTACATTTCAAAAATAAAGATAGGGGAAAATAGGTCTAGATAGTATCGATTGTATTTATAAAAAGGCTAAAATACCAACTTAGCTATGGTTTATTATTCGATGTATTGCCTTAGGTGGATAAGGTAAATGTATCAATGCATTAAAGCTCTTCTACTTTTCTCATTTCAACATCTTAAAATATTTTGATTTCCACAGTTTTAGTTCGAGCATCACTAGTGTGGAATTATATTACGTCTAGTGCTGGAAAAAATTAAACAAGTTTTGTCAAGAAAATCTAACTAATCATGCGTCTCAGACTTGTGTGTGGATAAAAATACTGAATGTATAAAACGTCAAATATAATATTACTGATTTTAATCATGTAACATCCGATTGAAATGCAGTCAAGAACACGAGTTCTGTGACAAAACAACCAAAAAGGCAATACAAAGATACGAACATATATTGGAACTGATTATATTATTGCCGACTTCTGATGTGCACTATAACAGTATTGATA
Organism: Anadara kagoshimensis; assembly: GCA_021292105.1. Classification (NCBI taxonomy): domain Eukaryota; kingdom Metazoa; phylum Mollusca; class Bivalvia; order Arcoida; family Arcidae; genus Anadara; species Anadara kagoshimensis. The sequence continues at coordinate 30,278,659 of CM037863.1, read as the reverse complement.
TGAACATCATTTATAAGTAATATCATTAATTGATTCCGGGATTTTTGAGAAGCAACGCTACTGAAATATTGATTAGATATCTTTAAACACATTTCGACCATTGTGAATGTACTCACAAAAAATGCTTGACCAAATTATTAAGTGAACTTTATACAAAGATGCAGACTTTGAACTTTACTTAGGGATATTGCAAGACCATGCTTATCAAGGCTTTCAAAACTGTCATGGCCAGCATCACCATGGCCATGTTGCTGATAAGTATGATATATCTCTGTGACCAAACTTTCCCTGGGTATGTTTGAGGCCCCATAGTTTCATACCCCTTTCATTCTTAATTTCGATTTCAGATTGGTGGGTGTAGCAATTCTAAAAGAAGGTATTAACCTTTCTGGAGCGCCAATCCCAGTTCCCTGTTAGAAGTTCACGTTTTTAACTTAATTTGCCTGTTTTAAAGTTTTAACTTTGCTATGGATTTGTGATTTGGATATGGATTTTGATTTTGTTTAATTGCAAGGTTCTTGTTAAACATACTACTGGTACATGATAATTTTATATGACAATTTTTGAGATATAAACAAATCAAACTGTATCATGTTATGATTTTTATTTTTTTGTGGAGACAGATTAGCAAATGGCAACTCTATAAAATTGGACGGACGACTTGCTTTTCTCGTTACAGCATCGTTAATTTATAACATGGTCAAAATAATTTTAATTTTTTACTGACATCGCTACCGTAATTTTAATGATTTTTAAAAAATATTTTTAATGATACCGCTACCGTAATTTTTAGGTTAGGTTATCAAATTTACATAAGTGTTCCAAAAAATCACAGTAGCCCAGTTGATAGACATCGATGAAAGGCATACATTGACCTAAGGAGTACCGCTGAGGAAAGGATTATATAACCAGCTCTATCTAACTTGGCTTAGTGGTACTCACCTGTCCATTCTGAGTCCAAACAACTCCGTCATCACTTGAGTTAACCCGGTAAGCCGAGACCCAATGGGCACTATTAAGGCGTCCTTTTGTCATCACAGCATTTACCTTGAAGGTTGTACTAAATGAGAACTACAGAACAGAAAGTGGTACACATGTTAAATAAAATCATTAAGAAAAAAGCCATTAGTCTTTGATAATTTAATTGAATTGCCAGTTTTTCGCACTGTTTTTAACGTTTGTAGCTAATAAACCTTTTTTTGGTATGCGAGTCTACCACAATGAGTTACCGACCATGTTAGGTTCTGCTGATCTTTAAATAGGAAAAGGGGAATTTTGGAAATTGAAAATATTATAAAAATAACTACGAAACTCTAGGTCAAATTTGTAGGTATCGACGGAAGAAGAAATAACGTGATATCTTCAAATATAAACATTGTGTTTGGATTTTAAAGTCATTAGATAATGTAAATGTACTTATTTTCGCGCAATCAAATTTTAGCGCAATTACCGAGTTTCCAATTATTCGCGAAATCACCAGCTAACGGAAAGTGCCATAATCGTTTTAATCAATGGTAAAAAAACATAATTTTGTCGTAATAATTAAAACAACATGTTAAACAATACTTTTCTATAACAATATAGCGAATATTGTTCATTATAAACAATAATAAAAAGGAAACCCTTTACTTGGATCGTTAGCGACATCAGAATGTGAGGTATCACGCCTGGTTAACGGGGTTTTTACAGAGGTATCACGCTTGGTTAACGGGGTTTTACAGAGGTATCACGCCTGGTTAACGGGGTTTTTACAGACAAAAATTTAATTCAAAATCGTGCATACAAGAAATTAATACAAAACAATACACGTGGCAAAGTGTATTGTGTAAGAAGTTGTGTACAACCGGTACTCAATCTAACCGGTTCGAATCGTCCCTTGATCATTCCCGAGCAAGACATGAACCCAAATCAAACCAATAAAAATATCACAGTTATTCCTTAAATAAATAGCAAAAACTGTCAGCCATAACCATTACATATTTTACGAATACTTTACTTTTTCTAAAAAAAACCGTAATCCTAATGCACTAGAATGATCTTACATCCATCGATTAATCAACCGTTTATTTTTTTTTTTTTTTTTGTTTAGTCTTCAAAAATTATCTTGCCGCGATGGACCCCAAAATACGAAAGCTTGTTCGTGCCTCTTTGTAATCTGATTTTTTTCTCAAATCGTATATACGACTTTTAAAATCGTATGTTCGTAGGTACGGTTTTTAAACTCGTAGCTACGATTGTTTTTATAATTCGTGACTACGATTGTTTTTATAATTCGTAACTACGATTTTTTTATAATTCGTAACTACGATTTTTTATAATTCGTAACTACGATTTTTTTATAATTCGTAACTACGATTTTTTTATAATTCGTAACTACGATTTTTTTATAATTCGTAACTACGATTTTTTTATAATTCGTGACTACGATTGTTTTTATAATTCGTAACTACGATTTTTTTATAATTCGTAACTACGATTTTTTATAATTCGTATGTACGATTTTGAAATTTGTAGGTACGATTTTTAAATTTGAGAAAAAAATCAAATTACAAAGTGGCACGAACAAGCTTTCGTACAAAAATGTTGTTTAAAATTCTTAAATTTCAAAGATGATTACGAAGTTATATTTTTCTATCACCAATACGTTAAAATTAAAAATCATCTCTGTCTGCTGAGCCCCATTTATATACACTTTGATAAGCTAATATATTAGAATGAGCTTACACACCTGTATATATTCAGTTTGAAGTGTGACAGGACACCAAGCTGCTCCATATGATGTGTCGTCTAGTGGCGCCCTCTGTAGGGAACAGTCTGTATGGGTTGTTGATGCGGTGACATTGACATCAACGTTATCCTCCCATTTCAGTCTAGATGGGATGAACTTGTATTTGCACTCTGAAATAAAGTTTTTTATTACACCGTGTGTATTTTTTAGATTCTTCTAAAACTATTTGTCAAGTCTGTAAATTCTACCCATTACCATTTTTTACCATACTAGACACCATTACATGTCTGTGTCAACTTGTAGAGGTGTATGTTTATCTTCTGTTGTCTTGTAAACTGGTGGTCCGATTGCGCACGTTTTATAACATGTAGGATCAAACTTTATGGGATGGTTCTTCCAGAAATTGTTCAGTTTACTTTTGAGACTGTTCCAGTAGTCTGTGATCCAGTTTTTTTTATATATTTTTACATTTTTTAGGCGCGTTCGTTTGTTGAACATTTTTATTGTGACCTCTTGTTTGCTTAACATTAATTGTTGTTAACTGTCAGATTTGGAGGATTTACCGTTTCTATGTTAGATGTTATCTCCGGTATCTAAGATGTCTTTAACCTTCAGCTATAGCTTAATTGATCTTACCCACGTACTCTTTTAGTCGCTCATGGCTGAAAGTTTTTTATGTTTATTTGGTTCTTTTTTAATAGAGGCGACCGTACTGCTGCTGAGCCATACTCTAAATGAAGTCTAACAAGTGATTTGAATAGAGGAAATATATATATATATATTTTTATTTTTTTTATTCACATATAATTTGTACATATCTTGTAAATTAAATTGTAAGAACAAAGATAATAATAACGAGTACTAATGTAATGATGGATGCATCATTACAAATAAGGCGCCCAAACGAATAAAAATCAAACCCTGTATTCAAAACACATATTAGGACTTGTACTTTTGTTGCTTTTTTCCATTTCCATGGCAACGGCTGAAAATTTTAAACCTATAAATAAGTTCTACACACAATAAAAAAAAAACTGTTGAGAAGTTTTAAACTTGTAATATTCTTTTCATTTTAAGATTTAATTTTATATAGAGAAGTAGTACATGAATCCAATTGGTTGAAATTCAAACAATAGGCAAAGTTGATTGACATCACCTATACCCAATATCACAAACCATTGTTTTGATGAGCTAATGATGTGTTGATTTTAAATCAATCCAAGCATTTACCCATATAATGTCATACTGATAACTAAATGCAGCTACTCTATCGAATTGAATAATAAATCATGCCCCAGGGATAACTGACCAATAGTGTTGCTGATAAAAAGATTTAGCTTGAGAGCTTTTAGACATGGATCAGTGATTACTTAAGTATCCTTGACAATGAAAATTCATGCTTATTGTTTTAATTCTTTAAACAAAATGATAGCAACAAGCCCATGAAGAAAACTGTAGTTTGAGGGTGGGGATCTCAAAGTTAGTACCTAGTCCTACCTGTCCCCAACCTTCTATTGGAATGTCTATATATGGGTTTACTTTAGTATCAATCTATTCAACTTTTCATAAAGAATAAGAAAATATATATGTTAAGGGTGGGGATCTCAACTGATCAAAAGTTAGTACCCAGACCCACCTGTCCCTGCCCTCTTCTGGAAAACGCCATGGGCATTTCTTCAGTATCACTCTATTCAAGTTTTAAAACAGAACCGGAAAATATGTAGTTTCAGGGTGGGATATCAACCATTTAAAAGTTATTACCAAGCCCCGCCCGTCCCCACCCTCCATCAGGAATGACCCCATGGGATTTTCTTTAGCATCACTCAATTCAACTTTTCATGCAGAACCAGAAAATATATAGTTTATGGGTGGGGATCTCAACCGTTTAAAAGTTAGCACACTGCCCCGCCCATTCCCACCCCTCCCTGATACCGCAGGGAAAATCTGCTGATACAGACTTGTGCATCTTGAGACACTGATCATGAATATATATGGTTTTATAGTACAAAATAAAGTATAAATGGCAAAATTGATCATAAATGTTTTTTAAGACCCCGCCCTTCTGCCCCTCCCCTAATGACCCCATGGGCATTTTACCTCGGCCTCCGGGGAAGGAGATGGGGATCAACCTTCATGTGAAGTTTGGTTAAGATTGGACCAACGGTCTTCGAGAAATTGGTTGGACAAGTTCATGGCCGGAAGAAGAAGAAGAAGAGGAAGAATAACGAGTACTAATGTAATGATGGATGCATCATTACAAATAAGGCGCCCAAACAAATAAATATCAAATCCTGTATTCAGAACACATATTAGGAGGATTTGTACTGTTTTCGCTTTTTCCATGTCCATGGCAACGGCTGCCATTTTGAAAATTTAAAACCCTTAAATAAGTTCTACATACAACAGAAAAACTGTAGAGAAATTTTAAACATGTAATATTCTTTTCATTTTAAGATTTAATTTTATATATAGAAGTAGTACATGAATCTAATTGGTTGAAATGCATACAATAGGCAAAGTTGATTGACATCACCTATACCCAATACCACAACCCATTGTTTTGATGAGCTAATGATGTTTGATTTTAAATTAATCCAAGCATTTACCCATATAATGTCATACTGATAACTAAATGCAGCTACTATATCGAATTGAATAATAAATCATGCCCCAGGGATAAATGACCATTATTGTTGCTTATAAAAAATTTAGCTTGAGAGCTTTTAGACATGGATCAGTGATTACTTAAGTATTCTTGACAATGAACATCCATGCTTATTGTTTTAATTCTTAAACAAAATGATAGCAGCCATCCCATGAATTAAACTTAGTTTGAGGGTGGGGACCTCAAAGTTAGTACCTAGACCTACCTGCCCCCAACCTCCTATTGAATGACCATATGGGTTAACTTCATATCAATCTATTCAATGTTTCACAAAGAATAAGAAAATATATATGTTAAGGGTGGGGATTTCAACTGATCAAAAGTTAGTACCCACCGCACTGTCCCCGCCCTCCTCTGGAAAACGCCATGGTATTTCTTCAGTATCACTCTATTCAACTTTTAAACCAGAACGGAAAATATAGTTTCAGGGTGGGGATATGAACCATTAAAAGTTAGTACCAAGCCCCCCGTCCCCACCCTCCATCAGGAATGACCCCATGATTTTCTTTAGTATCACTCTATTCAACTTTTATGTAGAACCAGAAAATATATAGTTTATGGGTGGGGATCTCAACCGTTTAAAAGTTAGCACATTGCCCCGCCCACCCACCCCTCCTGATACCCCGGGAAATCTTGTGATACAACTTGTGCATCTTGAACACTGATCATGAATATATATGGTTTTATAGTACAAAATACAGTAAATGGCAAAATTGATGAATATTGTTTTTAAGATCCCGCCCTCTGCCCCTCCTAATGACCCCATGGCATTTTAGCATGCCTCTGGGGAAGGGATGGGGATCAACCTTCATATGAAGTTTGGTTAAGATTGGACCAACGGTCTTCAAGAAATTGTGGACAAGTTCATGGCCGGAAGAAGAAGAAGAGGAAGAATAATAATAATAATAATAACGAGTATTAATGTAATGATGGATGCATCATAACAAATAAGGCGCCCAAACAAATAAATGTCAAACCCTGTATTCCGAATTCAGAGTATCTAAAGTTCTCTTTTCAGAAATGACAATTAATAGGATAAATTTTGTTTCTGTGTATATTTCTTTTTAACTATATTAAACATGCCAAATTAGATTAATAGGTTTTATTATATGCTGAAATATTTTATAAACAGGCCTCTAGTAGCAAATTTAAAAGTAGAGGGGCGAAAATTAAAATACTCAATTATCACACAACAATAAAGTATGCAGCTTTATGTAATACAAACAAGGTAAGGGTATATCAAATTGAATTCTGAACAGACTTGCCACTATTAGCAAATTAAATCAATTGGTTATCATCTGAGGTTTGACAGGAAATGTTCATCTAGTCAGTAAGTTTCAATTTGAATCCTGAATGTTGACTTAATTTGTAATGGGCGTTTAAGTCTCAACCAAGAGAATTATTCACTTATATTGAGATATCACCAATTGTAGGTGAATACACAGAATTTTATACCAGTACAGTGCACTAATGGGAATTGCTATGAGGGTTCCTTATTGTTTCATGCCTACTGTCCATGACATGGGACCTCTGTTTTTAAGGTATCATCGGAAAAACCTGTGACTTTAATTTTTTAGTGCTGAGTGTTTAGCTATGATCTTAGCAGCATAATATTTCAATTGTCATGTTACTTAAAGATACACTCAAGGTCCTTTCAAATAAAATACCTGAACATTTCTATTTTATACTATGATATAAATCCAATGTTCTTATAATTGCTGATTTATAGAGCAATAGGCAACATAAGAAAACAAATACTGTTTGAAATATATATTGAATAACTAGTTACATTTTCAAGTTGAAGCACTAATTATCCATTCGTTGAAATTCCATGGAGACTGCAATACTGGTATACCAAAAGTGTGTTTCACAAACTCAGGGATAATTAAAAAAAAAACAACTTTGCTACAAGCTTTTCCATATTGTAGAATGAATTAAATGTATGTAACATATGTAATTCAATATAGTTAGAAGTATTTTCTGTCATGACTATATTGTTCCATGTGGTTTTTTAATTGATACTATTAATGCCTCGTGGAAACTGTAGTGTGTTGGTAGCACTTCAACGGTACACCTGTCGGATAACCCTTTCAGAAATACTAAGTCCAAACATGTTCCTGATTCTGTTGTAGGCACATTTATCATTTGAATGTAGCCATATTCTTTCATTTTTTGTTCAAAGTTTTTGTTTGAGGGCAGCATTATGTTGACATTAAAGTCTCCAACAATCACAGTTGGTAGTTGCCGATGTTGAAGTTCCATCAAAATGTTTGTAAAATTGGATACAAACAGTTCATAGGGATAAGAAGGTGGTCGATAAACAGCAACAATACAAATGTTTTTCACAATAATACATACAGCTTCTACATTTTGTGATTTAAATGAAAATCTTTCATGATCAAGTTCTTGTTTCACAAACACAGCCACACCACCTTTATTCATAGTTGAAAATTTTGAGACAACTGGTTGGTTACTAGAGTAAGCATCTGCACGAAATAATTGCACAACTTGATATCCTGGTAACAAACTTGATGGAATGGTATTTTCATTGTTTAACCAAGTTTCAGTAAAACATATGATGTCAGCAGAGCAAAAACGTGGTACTGATTTAATGTCAAGTAGGTGTGGAAGAAGACCCTCAGTGTTATGATGAATGATGTTTATTTCTGATAGGTGAAGTTCTGATGATTGGTCCTGTGGTAAAAAATTTGGCATTTCCTCTAAAGCTTTGGTTATATCAGTTGAAGAATAGATACTGTCAGGGTTAAAGTTTAAAATGTGAAGTCCTGACAATGAGGTTGCTCTGCTTAATGCTACATATGCCATTCCAGGCTGAAAAATATTCTTAAGGGAAACTGCAATTTGATCAACTGTCATACCTTGAACTTTGTGAATTGTAGCAGCATATGCCAGTTTTAATGGAAACTGTTTTCTTGTTACTTTTTTTTCAACCAGGAGATCTTTTAACGGTTTTATTCCAACACCTCCCTGTAAAGCTTCACACGTTTCTGCATTTTGCTTTCTTAGTGTTTTATGACCAACTTTTTTGTTATCAAATTTGATCTTTACAGTTTTTATCTGCCTGGCGTTATCAAGATCTAAACCAGAAACCGTGCCAAATGCACCATTTACCAGGCCATCATCAGTGTCAATGTTTCTGGTTAACATCACTCTAGCACCAAGGCCTACTTTTACTTCTGTTTGCAAATCTTCAGCTAAACAGTTATCATATGGCTGGTCCCTCTTACATAATTTACCAGTGACAATATCAGTGGAGAAATCTGTTGCCAGAGAAGAATATACAGGGTTGCAGCATTTCACAATCATGTCATCGTTATGATTATTTACTTCTCTGTTAGTCGGGTAAATATGTAGTATGTGTTTCTTCTCATCCGGTATTTGTATTTTTGAAACATTTTCAAGAGTTTTTAAGTCAATGTCGATAAGATCAATACCACGGGTGTGAGTTCTTAATCTGTTAAGCATTTGAGCAAAATTACAGTCATCTTTTTGTCGCATTACTTCTTCTAATGTTACTTTAGAAAAATTTGTATTCCATAAGTCGACAAAACTGGACTCTCGTTTTTTGTATAGGGCAAGTCCTCTGACTGGAGGTAGCTGGTAAAAATCTCCCACTGCTAAGATTGATACATTCCCAAATGATTTTTTAGTGTGTTTTATTTGTGATAATCTCCCATGGATATAAGTTAAAATCTTCTGATCTACCATTGAAATTTCATCAATAACTAGGATCTGTAAAGATTCAAATTTGCTACGGAGAGTATTCAACAAATTTTCACAAGTGGTTGATATGGCAACTTTACATTCTTGTTAATAGCAAAGGCTGAATGAATGGTCATTCCTTGAATTAAAGGCTGCTGTGCCTGTTGGGGCAGTTAACAGTATAGATACTGACTCTGGTGAACTGGTATATTTGGAGAGAATTCTTGATGCCTCGTGATATATACATCGAATAACATGTGATTTGCCTGTTCCAGCTCCTCCGTTAAAAAGAGAAAAAATGGCTCTGGCTTTTTATTCCATAATAGATGCAAACACACTGTTTGACAGCAAAGAAAATTTTCTGTTGTGTAGTATTCATATTCTCAAAGATTCTGAATTTGCCTTATAGAGATTGTGGGAGAGTTCATACTGAAAAGAATGTTTCTCTGCGTTTCTGGTGTTATCAAAGATAAGTTCAGGTATTTCATCTTGATCATGTTCATTAATTGTATCTATTTCTTTCTCCATTTCTATCTCAAGACGCTCAACTTCTGTTTCTGGAGCTAAGGATCCCCAAGACTGGTCCTGAACTCTCCCTTCCTGTAAATCTTGCCATGCTTGCTCTAACAGTTCAGAGTCTATTTCAAAGTTTCGTTTGTTTCTATTGATAACATGAAGAACCCTTTGTCCATTAATGGATGCACTTTTTATGTAGTTCTCAAAACTGTCGATATCAGGAGGCAAAGTGATTGTAGACTAGGAACAAATTCAGAAAATGTGACTTGAAGCGGCATTTTTTAGTAAAAGTTGGTAACATACTTTTCTAACATAATTTGAGGGTGCTGAATTCAAAAATGGCGGATACCAAGCTGAATTTTGAGTTTTTTAACCCATAATTCCAAAAACAAAATGGCGACTTAAATTTATAGTGTATCACTGCAAAAATGTTACTTGGGGTGGCAAATTGTAGTAAAAGATGGTAACATGATTTTTTTTAACATAATTGGAGGGTGCTGATTTCAAAAATGGCGGATACCAAGCTGAATTTTGAGTTTTTGAACCCATAATTCCAAAAACAAAATGGCGGCTAAAAATAATGGTGTACCAATACAAAAAATGTTACTTGGGTTGACAAATTGTGGTAAAAAATGGTAACATGATTTATTTAACATAATTCGAGGATGACGAATTCAAAAATGGAGGATACCAAGCTAAATTTGAGTTTTTGAACCCATAATTCCAAAAACAAAATGGCGGCTAAAATTAATGGTGTACCAATGTAAAAAAATGTAACTTGGGTTGACAAATTTTAGTAAAAGTTGGTAACATGATTTATTTAGCATAATTCGAGGGGCTGAATTCAAAAAATGGCGGATACCAAGCTCAATTTTGAGTTTTTGAACCCATAATTCCAAAAACAAAATGGCGGCTAAAATTAATGGTTACAATGCAAAAAATGTTACTTGGTGTGAGAAATTTTGGTAAAAGTTTGTAACATGATTTATTTAACACAATTCGACGATGCCGATTCCAAAAATGGTGAATACCAAGATCAGTTTTGAATTTTTTAATCCATAATTCCAAAAATGGTGGCTAAAATTAATGGTGTACCAAATGCAAAAATGTCAGTTGGGGTTTCAAATTTTAGTAAAAGTTGGTAACATGATTTATTTAACCCATTTGAAGGATCCCGAATTCACAAATGGCAGATACCAAGCTCAATATTGAGTTTTTGAACGCATAATTCCAAAATCAAAATGACGACTTATAGTGTACCATCGCAAAAATGTTACTTGGGGTTTCAAACTTTAGTAAAAGTTAGAAGCATGCTTAATTTGACGAGTTCAAAAATGAAGGATACCAAGTAAAATTTTGAGCTTTTGAACCCATAATTCCGAAAACAAAATGGCGACTGTTTAAATTTTTTGGCATATAATTCCTCAGTTATTTAAGTTGCATGTTTTAGCAAAAGATGGTACTTTGTAACATTTCAGCATAATTTGCAGACTTGGGGTTGTAACATTAAAATGAAAAAGGCTTAACTGAAGTATAAATGTTTAAACCAAATTTAAAACAATTTCTAAAAATAAAAAGGTGGCTATAGTTAAGTGTTTGTTCATTATGTGTGCCTTTTGCATAGTGCACTGATAAATCTACATGACTAATAAATTGAGTTCATAACCAAAATCATACTGAAATACTGCTCATGTTGTGGAATTAACAGTCAAAATCGAAATTTGTGTTTGAAATGCAAAAAGAGCATATTCAAGAACACTCTTTTATACAGAGTTTGCCACATGTTCTAGCAAAATAGTATGTAGAACCCGTGGTTGTCAATGTCAAAATACCAAATTATCGTTACTTAAAAACATATATCGATTGATAAGTTGTGAACCTCATATGTAGTGGTTTGAATTTCGACGGTAATATTGCATTATTTTACAACATAGTATTGGTCTCTATACAGTTTTGCTAGCGATGTTTAAGGAGCTCAATGCAACTTTTAAATAATTCATATTCTTGAAAATTCAGAAAGTTCTCCAATGAATATATAACATTGTCTAAATATAAAACTGGGTATTGTAAATAGCAAGACTGATGTGCAAGCTTAAGCAAAAAGTTGGCCACTCAATTTAAAATTTAAAGCCACAATCGTTAATTGCAGTCAAGGCAATGGTAGAATTGTGTCAGTGGACCAAGACACCTTTACTGAGTTTTCCACAACACTTGAGTTGAATATTGTTCCGAAACAGCCTCAAAAGTAATACAAATTATGTGCCATTTATTTTTTGTCCCTTTTGGAAATAATCTACATTTACCATCCGAATACCATCAGTATCTAAGTTAACTGTGGTGATGGATCAGTCTTTCTCTGCCTTTTTGGCAGAGATGAGCTAGGTGATTCCATTGTTTAGACTGTTATTTGGGCTCAGGGATGAAATAATGTCCCACTTTGCCTCCATAGAAACAAAGCTCTTATGGGAGCTAGCAGAATCTACCACTAAAATGTTTAAATTAAAACGCGACAAAGTGCATCTTGTTTGTGCTTCTGATTAATTGCCAGAAGCCCAACAGACCCAAAAGCTTTCTTATTGCAGGATGTCAGAATAGAATGTACTCTTCTCTGTGAAATGCCAACTCACTGCCCTTATACCCGTCAGTCATAACAATACAATGGTTTTTATCTACGTTTCCACAATTTTAAAATGATTTGTTAAATGACTTTCAAAATTTGTGAAAATGTTTAGAGTATTTTTGTTTTTACAGATTTGCAAAAACATTTTTTCTCTTTTTGAGAAAAAAGGATTTCTCAATGGTGATTTCGACTACCATGAATGGAATGAAAACAAAGCTCTATTGACCATTTCTGGGGTTGCAACAGTGGCATACCTTCTATGACTGGGGTCATCATTAATGTTCTGCTTGTCCTGTTCCTGTTCATAATCCACCACCCACCTTATGGAGGGACATATTTCCCTAGTGTTGCTATCGTATCAGTATGGATAGCCTTAGGTGCCTAACCGTTTTTGTGCAGATATTGGATCCTGCTCTTTCACCATTTTTTACATTTGCCAAGTCACTAGTCCTATTTATTTTAGAGTAATACCTTGTTGATATTAACTTACAAAATTACACTGGTCTTCAGATACACGGATTTAAATAGTTAGGGGATAGAAGGGTTGAAATGGGACATCGGCGCTAATCTCCTTAAGCAGAAGGCTTACGGTCTATCTTTCAGCTCTCTTACTTTTTACCAGTTTTAATAAAACAAAATGTAGTATTACTTTTGCTATAGTTGAATATCAAACTTCACATCAACATTTTGTAGTGCAAGTTCACCCTTTTAGCAAATAGTCAGCTTAGAGTTGCTCGGTGATGACTTAGCACCCCTAAATAGATTAGGAAGGCTAGTGTAGTTACATTTACTTTGCTCTTCGACTGCAAAAAAGAAAAATTCTAAAGCATTTGGTGCAAACACAGGCTTCAATTTTGTAAGCTATTTCACCCTAGACTACATATATCAGTGTTTCAGCATGTTATGTGCCATACTTGATTCATTGAATTAAACGGAAACATACGGTCCTATGTTCAAATTATAATACAAAATTAAAAGCGAAAACCTTTAAAACTGGCTTAAATTAAACATGTGAACTTCTTTCATGAGTCAAATATATACATTTTTTCGTAATGACCTTTGTCGCCAGGCCACCTGAGACGCTGACCGTCATGCCAGATCTTTTGATTTCATAAATATCAAACCCCTTTTACAGAGTTTTTTCCCCTGAAAAAAAAACTTGATTTTTTCACAAATTGTGCTTGTTTTGAGGCTATTAACTAGAAAACTATTGGTGTTATATAAAGTAGACATTAAAAAATAATGAACATGACAAGCTAAGTAGCAATGTTTGTAAGAATACGATGATCCATAGAGGAGTTGTTACCCCTGGAGTATAATTTTTTGCGAGTTTGTGTTTTTGACCATATTTTTTCAAAGAGTATTATAAATAGATAACAACACCAAGTTGCAAAAATAATCAACATGCCAAGATCTAACTTCGTAGCAAATTTTGTGTATGATAGTAAACGAAGGTGTTGTTGCCCCTAAGATTTCAGTATCTTTTAAATGTTTTCAGGTGAGCAATAAGGCCCATAGGTATTTTGTTTAAATTTTCTGTTTATTACCACCCAAGTCAGCCTTGAAATATCACAGTCTTTGATTAATAGCTGTTTGTTGCTACCAAAACAACTTCTATATCAACTTTCATGCAAAAATGCATTTTGATATTGGCGGCCATTTTGTATTTAAATTTTGACCTACTTAGAGCAATTTTTCAGCTTGGTATCCGCCATTTTCGGACTCAGCACACCCAAATTAGGTAAGAATGATATATGGTTTGCTTTTACTAAAAAATGCCTCTTCCTCTTTAAAACGACGTCTTTTCTGAAAATGTGCCTAGTCTATTGGACTCCTGTGAGGAAGGTATAGTTGTGCCAAAGTAAGGTGGTATTCTTCCGATTTTTTTTCTGAATTGAACCTTGGATATCGTATGACTGCTGCATTCCCTGGTTTTCTCTTTCTTATGCTGCCAAGATCATTTTTTAAATGATAAACTGGGAACTTAACAGTAGATTTTGGATTTTGAGACTTTGGTAAGAAACGAAACTTTGAACAAAACTCAGCCAAACACATATCATCAAAGTTTTTATGATCAGGTCTTGCATAATATTTTTCGTGAATGGATGTCATCCATATGTTTTTATTGTCTGCACCACCTTGGCTGCATCGTGACTTAATAACACTAACTGGAAGGCTCATTTTCACTATATTGCTTCCTGCTGGGATAAATACAACATCTCTTGTACATTGCTTCAGATGTAACCCTGTCACTCTGTAGACTGCCTCTTGTGCTGAAACCTCTCTGTTTTGTAAGTAAACATTTCCAATCTTTCTCATAGCAGATGCAGCATCTATGTTTCCTTCCTCAGCCTCTTGTTGTGCATTCTGAAGAAGATCTCCCATTTCTGTCTCGGACTTACTTATATATGACAATATATAAGCTACACAAGCGTATGCATCTGTGACATATTGAATGTCCAAGTTTGCATTCCAAGCTCTTGATAAGTGCGGATTGTAGTTATTTACCCATATATCTGACAATCGTCTTTTCAAGTACACAGTGTTTGTTTTGGCAACATCAATTAAACATTGTTTGAACTGTTTGTATGTTATATTTGATAGTTTCAATATATCAAAGAAAGAGTTGTTTTGCTCTGCTGCAGATATAAGAGTCAATATGTCATTCAGTATTTGTTTTGGTGTTCTACCAGAGAACTTTGACATTTCGTCTAGTCCTTTAATTGTAGGTTGTTTTGCTGTTTTATTCTTTTCTTTTTCTACAGGGTCTGCTCTTGCTATAAAAGTTTTGCATATGGGTGGTCTAGGAAAGTTGAAACGACAAGAAGTCGAGTATTTTTTGCAAGACTTAGAATGTGTTTTACTATGGACCTGTACTGAGGAAATAATGTCATACAACTCTGGGTCTGTAGTCTGGTCTGGCATTTCACATGTTACATACTTATCAATGAAAGAACAAATTTCTTCATCAGAATTTTCATCAAACTTAGGTGCATTCTTCACCCAGAATAAGCAGTGTATGTGTGGTGATCCACGTTGCTGAAATTCGGTGCGATAAAAATAGTCGGTAACTGTACCTACTGGAGCTGATGGAGACATGATCAATTCCCTGAACAATGCCTTCACACGGTTATCAAACATCCTTGCACATATGACAGGGTTGTTGGTTATCAATGTGCACCTTTCAGACCATCCAATATCCTCAACAGTTCTATTGTCATTGCTCAGAAATAGTAAAGTTCTGATGACATCATCCCATCTCATCTCTGCTGCTGAGAAGGTTACAAACCAGGTTGGTATTCCCAACTGTTGTATCATGGCATACAGTTCTTTAATTGTCCTCTGCCAATAAGGTGGTGTTCCACGTACTGGCTGCAGAAACCGATATCCTATATCTGACTTCAAAATGTTTCCAATGTTGTCAGAGTCAAGTAACATTGATGCTGTAACTTGTTTTCCATCAGTGGTTGTTTCATTTTTTTCTCAGTGCTAAAGATATATTTGAAGAAATTGAATTAAGTTCTAAAACATATTGAGCAAAAAAGATGAATTCATTGTTGGTGGCAAAGCGGCTGTCCGCAGAAAACAAACGTGCATTAAAATACTTTGAAGGCGTCAATTTTACTTCTCGATCATCAAAGAGTCCAAAGCGTCCATTTGGCAATAAAGTTGGAAATGCCATTGCATCTGATCCATTTTCTTGAAATATATTTTGAGGTTTCTGTCCTTCTGATGGTGCAATGCATAACGTTTTGTTTGAGTCTAGGACATCTTGTCCCATATCTATAGGCTGGAAACATGTTTCAACAGGAAGATTAAAATTCATATCTTGTGTTGCTATTTGTTCTGCATTATTTGAAGTATCTGTAGACTTTACATTGTCGCGACTTTCTGTTGGCTCATCATCACTATTAATACAGCTGTCATCTGAAGTTTGCTTTACTAAATCACTGTCGGCAATGTTTTCTAACCACGCCTCATCTATGTCTATGTTTTCATACCAGATATTACTGCATTTTAATTTCTGTAAAGCTGCAATGACGTTAGATGGGCTAATCCATTTATAAGTGTAATGACCTTTGTAAGATAGCTTTCGCTTAAGTTTGACCTTTACAAGTTGAGCTTCATTTAAATTTCTAGGCAAAGACGTGGTTACACTTGTTATATCTGAAGGAACATTCACAACTGGTCCCTTTACTCCTTTTTGTCCCCCTCTTGGTAGTGATAATAACTTCATGAATGGGATTCTTAAAGCTATTAACTGTCTTTCTAGAATGTTTAATTTTGATAGTTCTGTTGGAACAGGAGAAAGAAAAAGGTTATTTGCTTGTGCTTGGGGTGGCATTGACTTTTGTATTAAATGTCTGTCACATGTATGGCATATCCAGTTCTTGTCTTCATTTACAATTTTCATGTAACAATTTTGTGGACATTCATTATCATCACAGATATGAGAAGATGTGGCAGTGAAACACTTTTCTGCTATTTCATTCAACTTGTCAGAATCTTTTTCAAAATATCGTTCTTCTTTGCATATTTTTACTTGAGTTCTATATAATAGTCTAATACACACTTTGCAAATGTACTTTGGTGAATCATTAATACATCTTTTGAATGCTTTTACTGAATTCACATGGACCTGTCTAGAGACAGCCACCTGTTTTTTCTTTTGTTGTTGCAAAAAAACACTTTGTTGATATTTTTTCCGCAGGTAACATTTCAACGAGATCCTGAACAATGGATTTGTTGCATATTTCTTAATCGATGCAGCTGTTACTTTTTTTCTGAAAGTGGAAAATCTTTGGTACTTTGATATGCTGTATTGCTTAACCTTTTGTCTATGAACTGTGTTTTCTGCGTATTTTTTCTTGGAATACTCCCTTACATTTTCTCTATGAACTGTGTTCTCTGCGTATTTTTTCTTGGAATACTCCCTTACATTTTCTCTATGAACTGTGTTTTCTGCGTATGTTTTCTTGGAATACTCTCTTACATTTTCTCTATGAACTGTGTTTTCTGCGTATTTTTTCTTGGAATACTCCCTTACATTTTTTCTATGAACTGTGTTTTCTGCGTATTTTTTCTTGGAATACTCCCTTACATTTTTTCTATGAACTGTGTTTTCTGCGTATGTTTTCTTGGAATACTCTCTTACATTTTCTCTATGAACTGTGTTTTCTGCATATTTTTTCTTGGAATACTCCCTTACATTTTCTCTATGAACTAGATTATCTGCATATTTTCTCTTGGAAAACTCCTTTACATTTTGTCTATGAACTGGATTATCTGCATATTTATTCTTGGAATACTCCCTTATGTTTTGTCTATAAACTGAGTTTTCAGAATATTTCTTTTTAGAATATTCCCCTACATTTTGTCTAAAAACTTGGTTTTCAGAATATTTTCTTTTTAAGAAATGTCTTAAATTACACCTAAAACTGGAATTTGAACAATATTTTGAGACTGATGCCAAATGTTTCTTCTTTCTGTAGCCAATATTACTATAATACAATTTCTTAGTACTTTGTTTCTTCTTGTCAGCAAATAAAGGGTCAGAAGCATATTTCAGTCTCTGTGCTTGAAGTTTTTCACTTCTAAATGCTTTATCTGAATTGTATTTATCCTTCTCCATTTGCTGTTTTTTATGCCTCAACGATTTGTTTTCATGGTACCTATCTCTTATTGACTTTAGCTTCTTAGTCCTAACATTTTCATCTTGGTTGTACTTCTCTTTTTGTAAATGTAGTTTCTTTGCTCTACCATCTGTATTAGTATTGTAGATCTCTTTCTGTGCTTGTTTTTTTACGTTTATTAAATGTTTCATCACATCTGTATCGTTCTTTTTCAATTTCTCTTTTTCTATTTTTAACATCGATTTGGTATTTTGTTTTAGGACAGTAATACTGGTTTGGTGAAAAATTAGATGGAACATTAGAATTCTCAACCGCAATAACAACTTCAAAGTGATTTAAATTCTTATGATATAAATATATACCATGGTCCACTGTTAAATTAGAAGGAGAGTGTTTTATCCACTGCCAATGCACTCCATGCTTAGAATAAACATACAAATTTGTCTGTAGAAGCACTGATGCAGCTATTACTTCTGCTTCTGTTCCCCAAGTCCCATTACTGTTCATCTTATTTGCTATCAAGTAACTCTGAACATCTGTTGCAGTATCAGGTAAAACAGTTAAAACATCATTAGGATTAGTTTCCATAAAGTTACAAATTGCTAATCTGACATGATGATAGTGTCTTTCTGTTCCAGTCAACGTATAAGATAATGCTCTAAAAAACCATTTTTATCACCAGTTATTGGTACAATAGCACTAGGTTCTGTCAGTGGCAGAGCTGCTGATGGATTATCGCTTGCAGCAAGTAACTGTGACGGTATTTGTAGTTTAGTAATTTGTTCATTTTTCCATTGGTTGGTTGTTGGATGGAACACAAAAGATTGTTGAACCTGAAATAAAATAACAAAATTTAATAGCTTTATCACCTACATAGATAAAGAGTATGAATGACTTTAAACTGCCACAATGTTACAAACTGTAGTTATAACTTTATTGAACTGATATGTGGGTAATGTCTATTTCAAGCAGTTTTTTCAATACATATATTTCTCTTGGTATTTTAATTCTTTCGGTACTTAAGAAGTCTATTATACCAAGTGAAACTGGACTTTAGAGAATTAAACTTTTTTATCACTTGGTAGTTTGCAACTTTATTACTAGTAGTAGTAGAAGATCCGACTGTTGATCCAGATTGTATGCATTAACCAATAAGGTGCCAAACTGAAAACCCAATATGACAATAAACAAGAGGCCTAATTGAGCCTGATAAGCTCACCTGATCCATAATGGTTAATTATTTTTAAAAACATAGAACTGAAAATCAATTGTGAAAATCTTTACAAATAGTCAAAAGTTTTTCCAGATAATTAACTTTTTCAGTATTCTTATGCATCTATGACTTTGACCTCTGAACACATGATCTCCATCTTTATATCAAAATGGTTGTTGTATCAATGCCTACAATATTCCAAAATAGATGCCTATACAAAAAGTTAATAGTTTTCCAGATAATTAACCTTTTCAGTATCCTTTTGCATCTATGACCTTGACCTGTGAACGCATTACCTTTATCTTTATATATCAAAATGACTGTGTATCAATACCTGCAATATTCTAATATACATGCCTATACAAATAGTAAATAGTTATCGAGATAATGAACCATTTCAGTATTCATTCACATCTGTTAGCTTGGCCTTTGAATCCATGACCTTCATCTATATATCAAAATCAGTGTTGTGTCAGTACCTACAATATTCCAATATAGATGCCGATACCAAATTTTTTTAGTTTCCCAGAAAATTAACCATTTCAGTATTCTTTGGCATCTTGTGACCTTGACCTTTGAACCCATAACCTTAATCTATAGATCTCAATGATAATTACATAAATACCAACAAAATTATTATAGACATGCCTATACACAAGGTTTATAGTTTTCCTATAATAAATAAATAAAATCCAAAAGGTAAACAAAAGGGCCTTGAGGCCATGGATGCTCACCCGAGAATAAATTAAATTCTGAACATTTTTCCAATAATGTAATGAATAGAGGGTTAACAGAGTTCATTATTAGTTTATACAAACTGACCTAGCTTTTATGAACATCGTTCTGGACAAATGATATGGATTCTAGAATGTTAGCAAGGTATTTTATGATTTGACCTAGTAACCTAATTATTGATTCAACATGCCCCATAAATGATCTTGACTTTTGTTGTCAACATCATTCTGGACATTTTATATGAAGATTGGACAAAAAATATGGACTCTAGCTTTTGTTATGAACATCGTTCTGGACAAATGATATGGACTCTAGAGTGTTAAAAATGTTTTTCTATGATTTGACCTAGTGACCTACTTATTAATCCAACATGACCCATACAGAAACTTGACTTAGTTTTTGTCATGAACATCGTTCTGGACAAATTATATAAAGATTGGACAAAAATAGGGACTCTTTAGTGTTAACAATGTTTTTCTATGATTTGACCTAGTGACCTACTTATTAATCCAACATGACGCATATATAATCTTGACTTAGCTTTTGTTATCAACATCATTCTGGACAAATTATATAGGATTGGACAAAAAATGTGGACTCTAGAGTGTTAATGTTTTCCTATGATTTGACCTAGTGACCTATTTATTGATCAAACATGACCCATATATGAACTTGGCCTAGCTTTTGTCATGTTCATCATGAACATCGTTCTAGACAAATTATATGAATATTGTACAAAAAATATGGACTCTAGAGTGTTAACAAGGTTTTTCTATGATTTGACCTAGTGACCTACTTATTGACCCAACATGACCCATATACGAACTTGACCTAGCTTTTGCCATGAACATGATTCTAGACAAATTATATGAAGATTGTACAAAAATATAGACTCTAGTGTTAACAAGGTTTTTCCATGATTTGACCAAGTGACCTACTTATTGACCCAATATGACCATATATGAACTTTGCCTAGCTTTTGTCATGAACATCGTTCTAGACAAATTATATGAAGATTGTACAAAAAATATAGAATCCCGTGTTAACAAGGTTTTTCTATGATTTGATATAGTGACCTACTTATTTATCAAACATGACTCATATATGAACTTGACCTAGCTTTTGTCGTGAACATCGTTCTAGACAAATTACAAGAAGATTATACAAAAGATATGGACTCTATAGAGTGTTAACAAGGTTTTTGTATGATTTTCCTAGTTACCTACTTGTGATCCAACATGACCCAGATAGGATCTTGACTTAGCTTTAGTCCTGAACAATTTGTCCTGAACATTGCTTAGTTTATTTAATTTTTCACACAGAACCAGGAAATATATTGTTAAGGGGCGGGGGATTTTTAAAGTTTAAAAGTTAGTACCCAGCCTCTTGACCTTGACCTTAATGACTCCAATTTGGTATGCAATACATCCTCTTTCCATACTTTATATATTTTGCTAATATTACTTTGATATCTCTTTTTATACAAAAGAGTGGAAAAAGAAGAAAAGATGCAAATTTCAAAGTTTTTATGGCCCTGTGACCTGAACCTTGATGACCCCAATTTGGTACGTGACATATCATCTTTCCATACTTTATATCTTTTGTAAATATCACTTTGATATTCTTTTTATATATAACTTGTAGAGCAACATGGATGAAACGGTGCAGTTTTTTATGGCCCTATGTTCTTGACCTTGATGACCCAAATTTGGTAAATGACACATTGTCTTTTCATACTGTATATCTTTAGTGAATATCACTTTGATACCTCTTTTATAAAAAAGTTATAGAGGGGAAAAGGATTCTGTGACGTACATACGGACATGAATAACACTGTATTCATGGCGGGGCATAAAAACTTTGTATACATTCTGCCTTTAAATTGGAATAACTTGAAATTCTGAAATACAGAAACTGCATTAGGATATGCTTGCAATGGCTTAGGATCCTCAATACATTGATCTTATATTGTGACAAAATTGGTAAGGACAACTGTAAATTTAATTTGCTAGCATATCATTATTGTTTTGGGTAATTTAGTGGTTAAATTGGGGAATTTTATTCATTTTCCCCAAAGGAAACTGCCTTTATTCAGTAGGCAAACAAAATCAATGTAAAACCTGTTTACAACCAAATAGTCTCTTGGTTTTTGCCCCTTTTCATGGGGTTAACGTGTGAATAATAATAGTAGCTTTTTGCATCGTGAAAACAAGTTCATGCCGTAATGTGGCCTGTTGTAACCGGTGTCTAATCTACTCTCTTGACTTCATATTAAAACTTTTTAATATCGCCTTCGATATCGCTATATAAATGATTTTAGCGCCATTTTTCTAACCTTTGGGGCGATACCAAAAACCGGACTGAGAGGGTTTTTCGTATGCTAATTAGTTTCTGTTACGGGTCATTAACATACTTCTACAGGTCATTAACACACTCTTCTACGTATGAAGATATATATAGTCACTCCCAACCACGTGTATATTAATATCACAATCAATTTTTCTGAAATTTATTTTTTTACAGTTATTTTCTCTAAAAATCTGCGCAATTGATGATTTATCGTTTTTATTTAATTCACATTTTCTGCCACAATGATTAGAAATATTTGTTAACATACGCCTCTAATTATAATCCGGTTACCAAATTGCTAAAGGCAAAGTTGACCGACTTTTACAACACGTGTACAACTTATTAGTTCTTGCCAACCACCAGCTAAATTTGACAAAGTTCTTGCATTCTTTTTTATTGTCCGTACACATGGTTGGTTTATAAGTTTACTTACCATAGTTTACCATTTATTACATAGTACTATTTTACTTTTCAAAAAGTATTATGTTTCCCCTTGATCTAATAATTACTGAAAAGGGGAAAAATAAAAATCTAACTTCAGTGAGAAAAATAATTTATTAATAATTTAATGAAATATTTCGAAAAGGCGGAACAACACGTTACTCTTGTTTTCAGTAAGTAATAAAGCAGATTTCTCGGGTGGCATTTTTTATAGATTGTTTTTTGTAAATCCATATGCCTTACTTATTCAGTAAGTAATGATTGAAAATCTCTTGGACATCTTGTATATTTGTATAACTTTATATATATATATATATAAATATATATATATATATATATATATACAGTCAAACCTTTCTATAAAGGCCACCCAAAGGGACCAGTATAAGTTGCCTTTATGGGCAGGTGCCCCTTATATAGAGGCTCTAATAACACGAATAAAGAGCAATCGTGATAAAATTTGAATCCATTGGCCTTTACATGCAGGTGGCCCTTATATAAAGGTGGCCTTTAAGGCGTGTTTGATTTAAGTCTGGCTTCTTTTTTTAACGTTCTTAGTTTGTCATGGTTAAGTATGACCGTTATAATAAATCATTCTTCAATGAATTTCTGTAAGAATGGTATGAGAGAGAGTGTGTGTGTCAAATAATGATTTGTACACGAATGGTGGCAAGAATGCTGCTTCGTACAAAAATATGTTAATGTAAACAAAACAATTTTTTAGTACATGATGTACTTGTACATGTAACACCATTATATATATTGTCATTAATGACTTTTTGAAATGTATTTTCACTTTTTGGATGTATTTTATGTTTAAATTCAAAAAGTGGTGTATGACAATTTTGATAACTAGTGATAAATTTATCGACTTCTTCAGGTAAGTCAATAATTTAAGCTATTGAATAATTTTAATAAACAAATTTATGAAAAAATATCCGTCCTTGTCAATCATGTGTAGTGTTGCGTATCAACATTGTCGATAAGTATTTCTTATGCAAATTAGCTCATTATTTCGACCAAAATGTATGACTTAGACAAAATAGCTGTTGTTCAAAATTGACAAAAATTTACGGAGTATGGGGAAAAAGTGAGAAAAGTTTTAAGAATAGAAATATTAAAAATTAATTACGGCATGAATTGTATGATTAATGTACGATTTTACTTTTACAATAAAAAGTTTGGTTTTAGAGAATTTTACGAATACCCAAGAAACTAAAGGATCGTAAATGGACTTTAGCTGATAAAATACATACTGTCCATGGAATTAGGCAGAATTTGTATTTAAATGCCATTCAGTTTTTATTTTTACAAATTATACAACTTTGTATTACTTACCTGTGATCTATCTTTCCGTTTTCTTAACTTGTCTTTTCTTCTGGAAGATTCTGTGTTTTTCCTTCCCATAGTTTGTTTTTCTGGTCAGTTCTTTATTTCAATCTTCTATGCCTAAAATATATGTAAAAAATTACATATTCAGTCAAATTGAAAAGAATATATAGTAATATTTTGTATTGCCTTGTGAATATTACTACTGAAGTATATACTGATAACAGTTTTGTGAACTTTGTTAATCAAATTTGCTGTCTAGGTATGAAGGAAAATTCAAAATTTGACAAACAGGGCAATGTAGAGGCAACATAAATGAAGAGAACATGACAAGCAAAGGCAAAAAGAAGTAGATTTGGATATGAACATCACAAAGATAAAGCTCTGCCAACGTCGACTCACATATAAACTGGGGATATCATCAGCTTCCCTGGAAAATGATATCATTTATTCAAAGACACAAAATACTTACATTCTTAGAAGATATTCTCTTTTTATTACTCGGGTTTTCTTTTTGCTCTGTTATTTTAATAATGGCCACTTCTTTTTCTACTCAAGTGATGTCCTCCAGTCTCTAATCAATTACTGAAGAAAAAAAATTAAAATCATAGTAACATATTACACATTATCTTTCTGTCTCAGCCAATCATACGCCAGTTTATAAATATGCTGTACTCTGTATGGTCAGATTACTTCATGTCTCAGTTTTGAGTAAAGTGTCATCCAAGCTGTTGATAAGTAAACTTAAAGATACTGTACTTTGCATGGCCAAATTACTGCTTGCCTTTGTTTTGAGTAAAGTGTCAATTAAGCTGATGTTGATTGTTAATTAAACTTTAGGGTAGTTTTTTCAGTTTTGTTATTGTTAATAAACCATGACAGTAAATAAGAAAGTGTAAATACAATGGAAGTCAATACACATAATAGTGTTAAAAAGGCGCAAATAAAATTAAAGACAAAATGTACTTACCATCAATTCCATCTTTATTTTCATCACTTTGAACTGTCAAACTTCTTTGGGCGCCTTAATAACTAGAATTGTAATTGTGGCAAGCACAATGACGAAAGTCTTTCACCACCCTCGACTTTTGACTACCAGAAACCATTTTTATATATTTCAATATTTTTTCGATAATCAAAACGAACCACTGATAAATATTGTATCTTGCATTTTTCAGATTGAGTTAAGTTATGTACTGTGTTATTTTTTTAAATAAAATAATATGACCCATTTTGAATCCCTGCTTTAAAAGCATTATTAGAAATTAACAGTTTTTTTACTTCAAGGTTCAAATGAAATAAAGATTCAAGAGATGTAACCTTATTGGTCAACTAGAATGTATACTTGGAACAAGCGTGTCTATGTATGGTCTCTCTCTCCCTCTGAAATTTTATTCAAAAAAATTATTGTCTTGCTGTCAAACGAAAGTAAAAGTAGTACATGAATCTAATTGGTTGAAATTCAAACAATAGGCAAAGTTGATTGACATCACCTATACCCAATATCACAACCTGTTGTTTTGATGAGCTAATGATGTATTGATTTTAAATTAATCCAAGCTTTTACCCATGTAATGTCATATTGCTACTCTATCGAATTGAATAGTAAATCTGCCCCAGGGATAACTGACCATTAGATTTGCTTATAAAAAAGATTTAGCTTAAGAGCTTGTGGACATGGATCAGTGATTACTTAAGTATCCTTGACAATGAAAATTCATGCTTATTGTTTTAATTCTTAAACAAAATGATAGCAACCATCCCATGAAGAAAACTATAGTTTGAGGGTGGGGATCTCAAAATTAGTACCTAGACCTACCTGTCCCCACCCTCCTATTGGAATGACAATATGGGTTTACTTTAGTACCAGTCTATTCAACTTTTCATAAAGAATAAGAAAATATATATGTCAGGGATGGGGATCGCAACTGATCAAAAGTTAGTACCCAGCCCCGCCTGTCCTCACCCTCCTTTGGAATAATGTCATCTGTATTTCTGCAGTATCATTCTATTCAACTTTAAGAGCCAAACCAGAAATTATATAGTTTCAGGATGGGAATATCAATCATTTAAAAGTTAGTACCGAGCCTCGCCCATCCCCACCCTTCATCAGGAATGACCCCATGGGACTTTCTTTAGTATCACTCTATTCAACTTTTCATGTAGAACCAGAAAATATATAGTTTATGGGTGGGGATCTTAACCATTTAAAAGTTAGTACACTGCCCCGCCATCCCCACCCTCCCTGATACCCCCGGGAAAATCTTGCAATACAGACTTGTACAACTCGAAACACTGATCATGAATATATATGGTTTTATAGTACAAAATATAGTTTAAATAGCAAAATTGAGCATTATTGTTTTTAAGACCCCGCCCTCCTGCCCCTCCCCTAATGACCCCATGGGCATTTTACCTCGGCCTCTGGGGAAGGAGATAGGGATCAACCTTCATGTGAAGTTTGGTTAAGATTGGACCAACGGTCTTCGAGAAATTGGTTGGACAAGTTCATGGCCGGAAGAAGAAGAAGAGGAAGAATAATAAAAATAATAACGAGTATTAATGTAATGATGGATGCATCATTACAAATAAGGCGCCCAAACAAATAAAAGTCATACCCTATATTCAGAACTCATATTATTAGAAATTAACAGTTTTTTTTACTTCAAGGTTTAAATGATATAAAGAGTCAAGAGATGTAACCTTTTTGGTCATTTAGAATATATACTTGGAACAAGCATGCCTATGTATGGTCTCTCTCTCTCTCTCTCTCTCTCTCTCTCTCTCTCTCTGAAATTGTATTCTAAAAAATGTTGTCTTGGTGTCAAATGAAAGTAGAAGTAGTACATGAATCCAATTGGTTGAAATTCAAACAATAGACAAAGTTGACTGACATCACCTATACCCAATATCACAACCTGTTGTTTTGATGAGCTAATGATGTGTTGATTTTAAATTAATCCAAGCATTTACCCATGTATGTCATATTGATCACTAAATACAACTACTCTATCGAATTGAATAATGAATCATGCCCCAGGGATAAATGACCATTAGTGTTGCTTATATTGAGAGCTTTTGGACATGGATCAGTGATTACTTAAGTATCCTTTACAATGAAAATTCAAGCTTATTGTTTTAATTCTTAAACAAAATGATAGCAGCCATCCCATGAAGAAAACTATAGTTTGAGGGTGGGGATCTCAAAGTAAGTACCTAGACCAACCTGTCCCCACCCTCCTATTGAATGACCATATGGGTTTACTTTAGTATCAATCTAATCAACTTTTCATAAAGAATAAGAAAATATATATGTTAGGGGTGGGGATCTCAACTGATCAAAAGTTAGTACCCAGCCCCGCCTGTCCCCACCCTCCTCTGGAATAACGTCAGTATTTCTGCAGTATCATTCTATTCAACTTTAAAAGCCGAACCGGAGAATATATAGTTTCAGGATGGGGATATCAACCATTTAAAATTTAGTACCAAGCCCCGCCCATCACCACCCTCCATCAGGAATGACCCCATGGGACTTTCTTTAGTGTCACTCTATTCAACTTTTCATGTAGAACCAGAAAATATAGTTTATGGGTGGGGATCTTAACCGTTTAAAAGTTATCACACTGCCCCGCCCATCCCCACCCTACCTGATACCCCCGGGAAAATCTTGCCATACAGACTTGTACATCGCGAGACGCTGATCATGAATATATATGATTTTATAGTGCAAAATATAGTATAAATAGCAAAATTGATCATTATTGTTTTTAAGACCCCGCCCTCCTGCCCCTCCCCTAATGACCCCATGGGCATTTTACCTCGGCCTCCAGGGAAGAGGATGGAGATCAACCTTCCTGTGAAGTTTGGTCGAGATTGGACCAACGGTCTATGAGAAATTGGTTGGACAAGTTCATGGCCGGAAGAAGAAGAAGAAGAGGAAGAATAATAAAAATAATAATAATAATAATAATATAGAAACGGTGCAAAAACAATAAGTCGCCAAACTTTGTTTGGGCGCCTTAATAACGAGTATTAATGTAATGATGGATGCATCATTACAAATAAGGCGCCCAAACAAATAAAAGTCAAACCCTGTATTCAGAACTCATATTATTAGAAATTAACTGTTTTTTTTACTTCAATGTTTAAATGAATAAAGATTCAAGAGATGTAACCTTTTTGGTCATTTAGAATATATACTTGGAGCAAGCGTGTCTATGTATGGTCTCTCTCTCTCTCTGAAATTTTATTCTAAAAAATTATTGTCTTGGTGTCAAATGAAAGTAGAAGTAGTACATGAATCCAATTGGTTGAAATTCAAACAATAGACAAAGTTGACTGACATCACCTATACACAATATCACAACCTGTTGTTTTGATGAGCTAATGATGTGTTGATTTTAAATTAATCCAAGCATTTACCAATGTAATGTCAGATTGATAACTAAATACAGCTACTCTATCGAATTGAATAATGAATCATGCCCCAGGGATAAATGACCATTAGTGTTGCTTATAAAAAAGATTTACCTTAAGAGCTTTTGGACATGGATCAGTGATTACTTAAGTATCATTGACAATGAAAATTCATGGTTTTAATTCTTAAACAAAATGATAGCAGCCATCCCATGAAGAAAACTATAGTTTGAGGGTGGGAATCTCAAAGTTAGTACCTAGACCTACCTGTCCCCACCCTCCTATTGAATGACCATATGGGTTTACTTTAGTATCAATCTATTCAACTTTTCATAAAGAATAAGAAAATATATATGTTAGGGGTGGGGATCTCAACTGATCAAAAGTTAGTACCCAGCCCCGCCTGTCCCCACCCTTCCTCTGGAATAACGTCATTTGTATTTCTGCAGTATCATTCTATTCAACTTTAAAAGCCGAACCGGAAAATATATAATTTCAGGATGGGGATATCAACCATTTAAAAGTTAGTACCAAGCCCCGCCCATCCCCACCCTCCATCAGGAATGACCCCATGGTTTTTTTTTTAGTATCACTCTATTCAACTTTTCATGTAGAACCAGAAAATATATAGTTTATGGGTGGGGATCTTAACCGTTTAAAAGTTAGCACACTGCCCCGCCCATCCCCACCCTCCCTGATACCCCCGGGAAAATTTTGCAATACAGACTTGTACATCTCGAGACACTGATCATGAATATATATGGTTTTATAGTACAAA
The DNA here is from genome assembly GCA_021292105.1 of Anadara kagoshimensis. Taxonomy (NCBI): domain Eukaryota; kingdom Metazoa; phylum Mollusca; class Bivalvia; order Arcoida; family Arcidae; genus Anadara; species Anadara kagoshimensis. The sequence goes on along the minus strand of CM037863.1, from coordinate 30,249,513 downwards.
ATATAGTATAAATAGCAAAATTGAGCATTATTGTTTTTAAGACCCCGCCCTCCTGCCCCTCCCCTAATGATCCTATGGGCATTTTACCTCGGCCTCTGGGGAAGGAGTTGGGGATCAACCTCCATGTGAAGTTTGGTTAAGATTGGACCAACGGTTTTCGAGAAATTGGTTGGACAAGTTCATGGCCGGAAGAAGAAGAAGAGGAAGAATAATAAAAATAATAATAATAATAATAATAATAATAATAATAATAATAAGAAACGGTGCAAAAACAATAAGTCGCCAAACTTTGTTTGGGCGCCTTAATAATAATAATAATAATAATAATAAGAAACGGTGCAAAAACAATAAGTCGCCAAACTTTGTTTGGGCGCCTTAATAATAATAATAATAAGAAACGGTGCAAAAACAATAAGTCGCCAAACTTTGTTTGGGCGCCTTAATAACAGTAATAATTGTATTAATAATAATGAACGCAACTGGGAAGAAATATTTCTTTGTCGAGATAGCTAAAGATCTTAAAAATCAGTCCTAGATTTCTGTTTGCTTTGGCAGTAGATTGATGGATGTGTTCTGTGAAGTGTAGACTTTTTTGTCAAAGATTACTCCCAGATCTTTTTGCTTTTTTACATTTTTATGATGGTAGTTTTTATTCCATATGTAATTGAGTAGTTATTTTGGTCATTGCTCTGGCCTTTATCGATATGTTTACACTTGTCGACATTAAGTTGCATACTCCACGTTTCTGCCCAATCAATTATTTTGAAATTCATTGCTAACATTTTTTAATATTCTGGAATATAATTTGACGGCGTCTGCAACAGTTTGATGATCACGTCTGCTATGTAATTTATCATATATCGAAACATTTTAAATGATGTACGCGTGATAAGAAATATAACAGTGTTTGCAGGTTTATCACAGGTTTTGAAACCAGATCAACATTCGAGAACCAGATTTAGGTGGATTTTAATCTTCTGAAGTCTTCTTAGAAAAATTTAGATGTCCGCCATATCTGCGTGCGCAACCGACAAAATATGTCTAAAATTTTATACTCTATGTTCTAGATAGGTCTGCGTGTTTGTGTGTTTTATTTTTAGGTGAAGAAACCAGTGTTCAATACTTTAGAAATAATCAACATCTACTAACAACTACCCTTGGTATATCGTGGAACAATATGTACAGGCCCGAGTTCATATACACAAGAATAAAGAAATCATAATAATTCATATCCGAATCACAATCCAGAAGCAAAGTCAAAACTTTGGAACCGACATGTTAGGTTAAACACGTGAGCTTCAAGGACCAATAAGGAAGTATCAGAAGTTGGTCGTGATATATTTGTCACATGTGAACGACGGCCCCATGTATTATTCTGCGATATACAGCGGGTAGATGTTTATTATTTTTATTCTAACACGACTTAAATCAAAATCATTGAAATAAACGCTGCGAACTCCTTTCTAGGAAGTACGTTTTACTATGTATTTGCAAAAAGGTTAAAAAAATCGGCTTTTGAGATTACCTCAATTGAAATAACTAGTTGTATGCATGGAAATCATAACAATCATTGTTTGTGACATATAGAATGACGTCACAAGGTGATTAAGGGAAAACGTTTTATATATAAAACAAAGCAAGCTGCTTGCAAATAAATTGTTGACACAAGGATATTGCAAGCCTAGGCTTATCAAGGCCATCAAAAAGTTTTACAGATACAGATCAAATGTTTCTCAATCCGGGACGGGTTGGAAAAAAACATCAGGGTCGGGCGAAATTTGCAGGTAGGATCGGGTGACCCGAACCAAAAACCTTTTAGGCCTTATCACGGTTTATATGATTCATATGATAAAAATGGAGGTAATGTTAGAATATCGTATTAGACACAGACCTACCTCTTTTATAACAGTACATGCTGCCATAATGCATATCCAGTGATATGTGTTCCTCAGGACAGTTATAAGGACCTGCAAAATACTATAAAGAACAATGCTTCATTTACTAATATATCGAGTACTTTCTCTGAAAGTCATGTGTCAATAAAATTAAATTTTTTATTGTTGTTTGTACTTCAGAGTTAAACGGCTTTACAAAATGCAGTCATATTGTTTGTAATTCAGAGTTAAATGGTTTTTGTACTTCAGAGATAAACGACTACAGAAAGCGCAGTCATGTTCTTTGTACTTCAGAGTTAAACAGATAAAAAAAATGCAGTCATGTTCTTTGTACTTCAGAGTTGAATGGATAAAACAATGCAGTCATGTTCTTTGTACTTCAGAGTTAAACAGATTAAAAATGCAGTCATGTTGTTTGTACTTCAGAGTTGAACGGCTACTGAAAGTGCAGTCACGTTGTTTGTACTTCAGAGATAAACGGCTACAGAAAGTGCAGTCACGTTGTTTGTACTTCAGAAATAAACCGCTACAGTAAGTGCAGTCATGTTATTTGTACTTCAGAGATAAACGGCTAGAGAAAGGACAGTCATGTTGTTTGTACATCAGAGATAAACGGCTAGAGAAAGGACAGTCATGTTGTTTGTACTTCAGAGATAAACGGCTACAGAAAGTGCAGTCATGTTGTTTGTACTTCAGAGATAAACGGCTAGAGAAAGGACAGTCATGTTGTTTGTACTTCAGAGATAAACGGCTAGAGAAAGGACAGTCTTGTTGTTTGTACATCAGAGATAAACTTGTACACAAAGGACAGTCATGTTGTTGTTTGTACTTCAGAGATAAACGGCTACAGAAAGTGCAGTCATGTTGTTTGTACTTCAGAGATAAACGGCTACAGAAAGTGCAGTCATGTTGTTTGTACTTCAGAGATAAACGGCTAGAGAAAGGACAATCTTGTTGTTTGTACATCAGAGATAAACTTGTACACAAAGGACAGTCATGTTGTTGTTTGTACTTCAGAGATAAACGGCTACAGAAAGTGCAGTCATGTTGTTTGTACTTCAGAGATAAACGGCTACAGAGAGTGCAGTCATGTTGTTTGTACTTCAGAGATAAACGGCTACAGAGAGTGCAGTCATGTTGTTTGTACTTCAGAGATAAACGGCTACAGAGAGTGCAGTCATGTTGTTTGTACTTCAGAGATAAACGGCTACAGAGAGTGCAGTCATGTTGTTTGTACTTCAGAGATAAACGGCTACAGGGAGTGCAGTCATGTTGTTTGTACTTCAGAGATAAACGGCTACAGAAAGTGCAGTCATGTTGTTTGTACTTCAGAGATAAACGGCTACAGAGAGTGCAGTCATGTTGTTTGTACTTCAGAGATAAACGGCTACAGCAAGGACAGTGATCATGTTGTTTGTACTTCAGAGATAAACGGCTACAGAAAGTACAGTCATGTTGTTTGTACTTCAGAGATAAACGGCTACAGCAAGGACAGTGATCATGTTGTTTGTACTTCAGAGATAAACGGCTATAGAAAGTACAGTCATGTTGTTTGTACTTCAGAGATAAACGGCTACAGCAAGGACAGTGATCATGTTGTTTGTACTTCAGAGATAAACGGCTACAGAAAGTGAAGTCATGTTGTTTGTACTTCAGAGATAAACGGCTACAGAGAGTGCAGTCTTGTTGTTTGTACTTCAGAGATAAACGGCTACAGAGAGTGCAGTCTTGTTGTTTGTACTTCAGAGATAAACGGCTACAGAGAGTGCAGTCTTGTTGTTTGTACTTCAGAGATAAACGGCTACAGAGAGTGCAGTCTTGTTGTTTGTACTTCAGAGATAAACGGCTACAGAAAGTGCAGTCATGTTGTTTGTACTTCAGAGATAAACGGCTACAGAAATTCATCGTTTAACCGCTATATAGCCGCTACATGTTGTTATTATATTAATGTTGTTGAAACTTGTAAATACTACAAATAATAAATAAAATAATGTTTTTAAAAAATATTTTAAAAATGACAAATTGCAATAGAAATATTAATTATTACTTGTGCCATGTGGCTTCTGTTACTGTAAATGTACTCCGGGTTTATCATGAGTTGCTTCTGGTGACTGTTATAATAACTAAATGTACAACTGTATCTTTTCTTGAAAAGTTAATAGATTGACAGTCTGCTTCAATATAACACCTCCTGGCACACTGTATAATTCCAATATTATCAAACTGTTTATAGAAATCTGAATCAAGGTACTGTCCATAATTAAAACATTGAATAATGTCAAAACCTGATAATGTTATAATGAATAAACAAAGGAAATAAACATGTTGATTTGCCATGTTTTAGTGATAAATAATTGTCAACTGAATTTAATTCTCAATAACTAGTTATGTTAATACATGGTTTCTGTACAATATATGCAAAATACAAAAGAAGAAACTATTTAAATACATTTTTTATTTCTGAATTCATGCGGAGCGTATGATATGTAATAGCAATTTTATCTAGTCTTTGTTCATTCATCGTTTCATAAAACCCATATTCATAAATAGCAATTAGCTGAGAGTAAGTGTTTAGAAATATCAAAGCTTTTTGTGTTTTGTGTTTTTTTGGTTTTTCTTTTTGGTTTTGGTTTTGAAAAATATAAAAAATAAATTTGTAAATACAAGATAGTTGGAACAGAAATGCACGCATCTGACAACAACCAACGCACAAGTAAATTATAAACACATGACAAACACATTAGGACCATGGATCACGGTAAAGACGGAATGTATGTCTATTAATGATGTGGTGTGGTATCTTGTCATCCTGATAATTTCTAAACCAGTGGTCTATTAAAAAATACACTTATAAGAATCGTTAAACATTGTTATAGCTGACAAGAAATTAACAATGTAAATATATGGTTTTATTTGAATTAGATGACAAAAAGATGAATTATGATTTTTCAGCGACAAGTTTGCGATGTTAATAGAAGACAAACAATCTTAAATGTCTATCAATCGGGCTTACGAAAGGTACTTTTTTTTATTCCTAATCATCTATCGGGGCATATTTTAAATCAATTTTTAACAATTTACACCTATAAAGACAATTTACATGTATTTACCATGTCGTTACTTTTCTTTGTTCATTTATCGTTTCATTGAATTCATATTAATAAATTACAATTATAATTACCTGACATACATGTACAACTGAACTGATAAAACTATGCACTTGACAATAACGAACGTAACTATGGACATGACATACATAGTCCGATATAGTACTTTGATCTCCTGATGTGTTAGATATTTTAATGATCCATAGAAAAATTATAATTGACATCACTTCAATAATTCGCTAAAAGAAACCTTATGTACAATTAATCAATATGACAAAGCATCCAAAAAGGTACAATTATTTATTGTAAAAAAAAACCATTAAATTAAAGTTGATTGTTGGATAGATTCTCTTTATTCTTATGCAGAACACATTACCATGCATGATTAGATTGAGAGTTTTACTTACGACATTATTTTATAACCTGCATTTTTTTCATGAGGAATTCACACAATTCATATGTAAGTTTTATCGCTGCCATTGCAACATTGTAGATAAACATTATATCTTACCATCCACTATTTTTCTGGATATGTTTGCATTCCGATAGTTCCATGTTTCTCTCATTCTCAATTTGATTCCTAACGTGGCGGGTGTTACGGTAAGATAGACAGTAAATATAAGTGCTTAATCATCCGGACAACCCGGTCTCACTTATCTGGTGAAAAATTTCACGTGTTTAACTTTTGCAAGATTTCAATGTTTTAACTTTGACTTTTGGGACTCTTTTTTCATCTTAGACCGTATGTTGTAGGTGACTTTTGTGATTGTGATTTTATCATAAACCGGTTTTTATAGGCGACTTTTTTGGATTGTGATACTTTCGGCATGGACCGATTTGTTTGTGGGTGACCTTTGGGATCGTGATTTAGTCATGGGCCGATTTTTTTGTGGGTGACCTTTGGGATCGTGATTTAGTCATGGACCGATTTGTTTGTGGGTGACCTTTGGGATCGTGATTTAGTCATGGACCGATTTGTTTGTGGGTGACCTTTGGAATCGTGATTTAGTCATGGACCGATTTTGTTTGTGGGTGACCTTTGGAATCGTGATTAAGTCATGGACCGATTTGTTTGTGGGTGACCTTTGAGATCGCGATTTAGTCATGGACCGATTTGTTTGTGGGTGACCTTTGGGATCGTGATTTAGTCATGGACCGATTTGTTTGTGGGTGACCTTTGGAATCGTGATTTAGTCATGGACCGATTTGTTTATGGGTGGCCTTTGGGATCGTGATTTAGTCATGAACCGATTGTGTTTGTGGGTGACCTTTGGGATCGTGATTTAGTCATGGACCGATTTTGTTTGTGGGTGACCTTTGGGATCGTGATTTAGTCATAAACCGATTTGTTTGTGGGTGACCTTTGGGATCGTGATTTAGTCATGGACCGATTTTGTTTGTGGGTGACATTTGGGATCGTGATTTAATCATAGACCGGTTTGTTTGTGGGTGACCTTTGGGATCGTGATTTAGTCATGGTCATTTGGCACTCTGAAAACTGTTAAACCATCAGAAAAACCATAACGGTATCACATGAATTTAATATCTTCACATTTCCGTGTAAAATCGAAATTTACGCACGCTAAAACCCACCCTGTTCTTTTCCTGAACTTACTGCAAAAGTCAAAATTCATGCTACTTTATCTATAGCTGGTGGCGTCCAGAAATAAATGGAATATTAGTATTTTTGACTGGGACATAAAACCCATTCAATCAATCAATCTAAGCCCATTTTGCCACACATTTGCATTGTTAAAATATGCTTTAAAAATAGCAACACTGACTAAAACCAGACTAAATATACAATTTATAAATCTTGACAGCTCTCGGAATTCAGGTTGGATTTGCGAATTGTGTTGAAATCTTCACTGACGTAAAAAATGAGGGTTGTGACGATGTCATGATGTCTCTTGCACTATGATGTATAGAGTTGTCTCCACCTTGACCACAAGTCGGTTTATTTGTGAATTATCTCTCTTTAAGTAACGATATATCATCATAATTAATTCCATTTGTGATCATTGACCACAACAAAGAAGATGTACAGTTACGTTTCTCAGATGTGAAGCATTGGTTGTTCCGGCTTTAAGAATATTTAGGATAATTACAACCTATTCTATCAGCACCCGCTGTGTCTATGATAGTAGGTCTATATAATTATATTTATTAGATAATTTCACGCCTTTGTTGCTTTGTATCATTGATTCTCTATAGTGTGTGCAGTAATGTTTTAGTTTTGTGTGTTAAGGCGTAAACCCAGCTGATACCGCACGTGTGCACGTAACACTATTACATGATCCGTATTAATAGATATATGTACCGTATTTCCATAAATTCAGTGCACATCGAAAATGCAAGAATAAAGTTGTATTTTCCAACAAACTCACAAAAAATTTGTCACAACTTGATACAAAATCTACTGACCTAATAGGAAAAAATAATTTTTCATTCATCCGAAAGTGAATTTAATTCCGTACATAGAGCAATTTTTTTAACTTTTTAACAAAACAACAAATATAACTATGTCAAAATTATCCCTTCTGTACCTTCTTACTCTTAAATTCAATACATGAAAATTCATGTAAAACCTATATATAAATGCTATATAAATAACTTAATACATTTATGTTTTACGCTACGTTAAATACGTTTAAAAGTAGAATTAATTTAATCGCTAGAAAAAATTATTTATGCTGCACCAGGCTTAGTATATGTAGTTATGTAATTGAAGGAAGTACCTCTTTATAATGTCCTTGATTAGTTTGCTGACTGGCTGTCTTACCCATAAACCCCATCACAACTATATATGGCTATAATGAATTGATGTTTTACTGTATACGTACAGGCCAACCTGCCTTAAAGACCACCTCTATATAAGGGTCACCTGCTTATAAAGGCCGGTAGAATTGTATCCAAAATGTTCTTGATTCATATTATTTGAACCTGTATATAAAGGTCACCTACCCAGTGTTTCCTCTAGGTCTCAAAAATAAATCGCCAGGGCTTTCGCCACTTGCAGTATTTTTTTCGCCACTATCAGACATTTCCGCTCAGCCAAGAAGAGAGAATCTGGAGTAGTTTTTTTTCTGTGTGTGTGTGGGGGGGGGGGGGGGTGGGATTCACATTGCATGTTTCAATATGTTTGACTGTAATCACTGCATTGGACTTGCATATTTTATAAATATAAGTAATTGCAATTTCAGAATTCTTTACTAAAAAATATCTCCCCATTTCAAAATTCAATATTATCTATTTATTTATTATATATTTATATATTTTGGTAGAATTATGTACAAGTAGACTACTGTAGTTGGGTTCAGCAACATTGCTGTGGTTTCTTTATGTTATTAGAAATTTGAAGATTTAAAAAAAAATAATAATCAGGATAACTCATTAAATTATTTGGATATGAACATTTCATTAAAAATTAATTTTCACATAACTTAGATTACAATGTAAATGTAAAAAATAATTTGCTAAAAAAATAAATTCAAAAAAAGTTGAACTTTTGTTTCGAACAGAGTTGTTACCCTTGTTTCCCAAAACCACATGTTTTTTGACAGGGCCCCCACCTCAGACTCTAGTTCCACATTACTATTTTACGGTAGGCTACCCATAAAGGCCACTATACTGGTTCCCTTGAGTGGCCTTTATAGACAAGTTTGACTGTATTTGGATGATGAGCGAGTTTCCAAACCGGAGACTGAGAGTAAACAGTAAAATTTACTGTAGCATTTACACCAGTAAATGGAGTAACTGGACTTTACGCCCAGTCAACACTTGTATCGCTTTCACTTGTATCGAGTGGATCAGTTTTCAACATCCTCAGGGATGGTGGAGGAAACCGGAGAAAAAACGGAGACTTACGGCAAGCGAAGTGACAATCTTTCTAACACTAGGACATGTTTGAGTGGGATTTGAACCTAGACGATGAGAGGCGGTATGATCCTCGTGTTTTATACCGCTCAACCACTGAAAATGTGTAGATGGTTGCTTCCTGAGTTCAACGACAGAGTCAGTTACAAAATGGAGACCTTATACAGATTGTAGTAACCAGATGATACTGACAGGCACGCGTAATGATAAATGATTCTCCATATATTCAGTGTTTCCTATAAAGACTACAGATCTGAGGACTTCTTTCTCTTTTGTCGAGTATAATAATACATGTTGAAATGCACTGAAACTAGTTTATTGTATACTCGCGAGTGCTAATAGACCACAAACTTTATGATAATCAGGACGACATTTTTAACTAAGTTGAGTTGTATATTTTTGTTATCAGATTGTCACAAGGTCACAGAAGATTGTGTAATTCAAAATGGAGATGGAACTCCGAGAACATCATACTGCAGACAGCAGTAAAGAAGAGAAGCATTTGGGAATCATGTCTACTGACAATCAGCAGGTTGTTAAAGTTCCGTCAGGTAATATAAGTCCACCTCTCTCTCTCTTCGCGCACGCATGTGTAAATATTTACTGCACAACATGTGTAATTATGAATAATGATTGACATTTATCTTATGATCAAGACTGGTCACCCTCTCTCTCTCTCTCTCTCTCTCTCTCACGCGTGTGTGCATATTTACTGCACAGCATATTTTTGTAATTATAAATAATGATGGACATTTATCTTATGATCAAGACTGGTCAAACTGCACACTTCTTTAATTCATAATCAAAACAAGAACGCCATAAAACGTTGAATTATGAATTTATTTTTAAATACAAACATGACACCTCTAGTGTTCATGACATTACAAAACGTGTCTGACATCAATATCTTTATCAAAAGATAACTAAAACTACAACTATCTCTTGAAATCTAAATCCACACCTAACACTAAGGTCACTGACCTTATGACCTCGACCTTTGACCTACACATCTTGCACATGGTCTCGTGTTGGTACCATCGGATTGACGAAATGACTATTGCGAATACACGAAATGGTAGTTTGAATATTCGAAAATTCGATAAGATTTCGAAATACCAAATAACTTTTTTTATATATCTCACTTTTATTACTTATGGGCTCCGTAAATCGGAGTTAAAATAGAGCGTGTAAAACGACCCATGTTTATAGAATCCGGCCAAACAAATTACATTTTACTAGGAAGTCATCTTTTCAAGACAACTCATATTTTATCTATAAATTGTAATATTCATCTATCTGATAGAGGTCTAGAAATTGCACCAAAATCAACCGATGACGGCCAAAACTACGACGAATACGGCATGTTAACATCATACCATAGTAATGCCTGTTGTCAGTCGTTTCACCATACGTGTACATTGTTTCACTAACAGATATTGACATTGCTGTGAAGCTTGTTTAACACGGAGTTATTTCAGGGGGTTGGAACCAGACACCAGTTCACAGTTATAGCTTGCTTGGAGTTATTATTATTTCTTCAGGGTTTGGAACCAGACACCAGTTCACAGTTATAGCATGCCTTGGAGTTATTATTATTTCTTATTTCAGGGTTTGGAACCAGACACCAGTTCACAGTTATAGCATGCCTTGGAGTTATTATTATTTTCTTATTTCATGGTTTGGAACCAGACACCAGTTCACAGTTATAGCTTGCCTTGGAGTTATTATTATTTCTTATTTCAGGGTTTGGAACCAGACACACAGTTATAGCATGCCTTGGAGTTATTATTATTTCTTATTTCAGGGTTTGGAACCAGACACCAGTTCACAGTTATAGCATGCCTTGGAGTTATTATTATTTCTTATTTCAGGGTTTGGAACCAGACACCAGTTCACAGTTATAGCATGCCTTGGAGTTATTATTATTTCTTATTTCAGGGTTGAACCAGACACCAGTTCACAGTTATAGCATGCCTTGGAGTTATATTATTTCTTATTTCAGGGTTGGAACCAGACACCAGTTCACAGTTATAGCATGCCTTGGAGTTATTATTATTTTCTTATTTCAGGGTTTGGAACCAGACACCAGTTCACAGTTATAGCATGCCTTGGAGTTATTATTATTTCTTATTTCAGGGTTTGGAACCAGACACCAGTTCACAGTTATAGCATGCCTTGGAGTTATTATTATTTCTTATTTCAGGGTTTGGAACCAGACACCAGTTCACAGTTATAGCATGCCTTGGAGTTATTATTATTTCTTATTTCAGGGTTTGGAACCAGACACCAGTTCACAGTTATAGCTTGCCTTGGAGTTATATTATTTCTTATTTCAGGGTTTGGAACCAGACACCAGTTCACAGTTATAGCATGCCTTGGAGTTATTATTATTTCTTATTTCAGGGTTTGGAACCAGACACCAGTTCACAGTTATAGCATGCTTGGAGTTATTATTATTTCTTATTTCAGGGTTTGGAACCAGACACCAGTTCACAGTTATAGCATGCCTTGGAGTTATTATTATTTCTTATTTCAGGGTTGAAACCAGACACCAGTTCACAGTTATAGCATGCCTTGGAGTTATTATTATTTCTTATTTCAGGGTTGGAACCAGACACCAGTTCACAGTTATAGCATGCCTTGGAGTTATTATTATTTTCTTATTTCAGGGTTTGGAACCAGACACCAGTTCACAGTTATAGCATGCCTTGGAGTTATTATTATTTCTTATTTCAGGGGTTTGGAACCAGACACCAGTTCACAGTTATAGCATGCTTGGAGTTATTATTATTTCTTATTTCAGGGTTGGAACCAGACACCAGTTCACAGTTATAGCATGCCTTGGAGTTATTATTATTTTCTTATTTCAGGGTTTGGAACCAGACACCAGTTCACAGTTATAGCATGCCTTGGAGTTATTATTATTTCTTATTTCAGGGTTTGGAACCAGACACCAGTTCACAGTTATAGCATGCCTTGGAGTTATTATTATTTCTATTTCAGGGTTTGGAACCGACACCAGTTCACAGTTATAGCATGCCTTGGAGTTATTATTATTTCTTATTTCAGGGTTGGAACCAGACACCAGTTCACAGTTATATCATGCCTTGGGTTATTATTATTTCTTATTTCAGGGTTTGGAACCAGACACAGTTCACAGTTATATCATGCCTTGGAGTTATTATTATTTCTTATTTCATGGTTTGGAACCAGACACCAGTTCACAGTTATAGCATGCCTTGGAGTTATTATTATTTCTTATTTCAGGGTTTGGAACCAGACACCAGTTCACAGTTATAGCATGCCTTGGAGTTATTATTATTTCTTATTTCAGGGTTTGGAACCAGACACCAGTTCACAGTTATAGCATGCCTTGGAGTTATTATTATTTCTTATTTCAGGGTTTGGAACCAGACACCAGTTCACAGTTATAGCATGCCTTGGAGTTATTATTATTTCTTATTTCAGGGTTTGGAACCAGACACAGTTCACAGTTATAGCATGCTTGGAGTTATTATTATTTCTTATTTCAGGGTTTGGAACCAGACACCAGTTCACAGTTATAGCATGCCTTGGAGTTATTATTATTTCTTATTTCAGGGTTTGGAACCAGACACCAGTTCACAGTTATAGCATGCCTTGGAGTTATTATTATTTTTATTTCAGGGTTTGGAACCAGACACCAGTTCACAGTTATAGCATGCCTTGGAGTTATTATTATTTCTTATTTCAGGGTTTGGAACCAGACACCAGTTCACAGTTATAGCATGCCTTGGCAGTTATCATTATTTCTTATTTCAGGGTTTGGAACCAGACACAGTTCACAGTTATAGCATGCCTTGGAGTTATATTATTTCTTATTTCAGGGTTTGGAACCAGACACCAGTTCACAGTTATAGCATGCCTTGGAGTTATATTATTTCTTATTTCAGGGTTTGGAACCAGACACCAGTTCACAGTTATAGCATGCTTGGAGTTATTATTATTTGTTATTTCAGGGTTTGGAACCAGACACCAGTTCACAGTTATAGCATGCCTTGGATTATCATTTTCTTATTTCAGGGTTTGGAACCAGACACCAGTTCACAGTTATAGCATGCCTTGGAGTTATTATTATTTTCTTATTTCAGGGTTTGGAACCAGACATCAGTTCACAGTTATAGCATGCCTTGGGGTTATTATTATTTCTTATTTCAGGGTTTGGAACCAGACACCAGTTCACAGTTATAGCATGCCTTGGAGTTATTATTATTTCTTATTTCAGGGTTTGGAACCAGACACAGTTCACAGTTATAGCATGCCTTGGAGTTATATTATTTCTTATTTCAGGGTTTGGAACCAGACACCAGTTCACAGTTATAGCATGCCTTGGAGTTATTATTATTTCTTATTTCAGGGTTTGGAACCAGACACCAGTTCACAGTTATAGCATGCCTTGGAGTTATTATTATTTCTTATTTCAGGGTTTGGAACCAGACACAGTTCACAGTTATAGCATGCCTTGGAGTTATTATTATTTCTTATTTCAGGGTTTGGAACCAGACACCAGTTCACAGTTATAGCATGCCTTGGAGTTATTATTATTTCTTATTTCAGGGTTTGGAACCAGACACCAGTTCACAGTTATAGCATGCTTTGAGTTATTATTATTTCTTATTTCAGGGTTTGGAACCAGACACCAGTTCACAGTTATAGCATGCCTTGGATTATTATTGTTTTCTTATTTCAGGGTTTGGAACCAGACACCAGTTCACAGTTATAGCATGCCTTGGAGTTATCATTATTTCTTATTTCAGGGTTGGAACCAGACACCAGTTCACAGTTATAGCATGCCTTGGAGTTATATTATTTCTTATTTCAGGGTTTGGAACCAGACACCAGTTCACAGTTATAGCATGCCTTGGAGTTATCATTATTTCTTATTTCAGGGTTTGGAACCAGACACCAGTTCACAGTTATAGCATGCCTTGGAGTTATTTTTTTCTTATTTCAGGGTTTGGAACCAGACACCAGTTCACAGTTATAGCATGCTTGGAGTTATTATTATTTTTCTTATTTCAGGGTTTGGAACCAGACACCAGTTCACAGTTATAGCATGCCTTGGAGTTATCATTATTTTCTTATTTCAGGGTTTGGAACCAGACACCAGTTCACAGTTATAGCATGCCTTGGAGTTATTATTATTTCTTATTTCAGGGTTTGGAACCAGACACCAGTTCACAGTTATAGCATGCCTTGGAGTTATTATTATTTCTTATTTCAGGTTTGGAACCAGACACCAGTTCACAGTTATAGCATGCCTTGGAGTTATTATTATTTCTTATTTCAGGGTTTGGAACGAGACACCAGTTACAGTTATAGCATGCCTTGGAGTTATTATTATTTCTTATTTCAGGGTTTGGAACCAGACACCAGTTCACAGTTATAGCATGCTTGGAGTTATTATTATTTTCTTATTTCAGGGTTTGGAACCAGACACCAGTTCACAGTTATAGCATGCCTTGGAGTTATTATTATTTCTTATTTCAGGGTTTGGAACCAGACACCAGTTCACAGTTATAGCATGCTTGGAGTTATTATTATTTTCTTATTTCAGGGTTTGGAACCAGACACCAGTTCACAGTTATAGCATGCCTTGGAGTTATTATTATTTTCTTATTTCAGGGTTTGGAACCAGACACCAGTTCACAGTTATAGCATGCCTTGGCATTATCATTGTTTTCTTATTTCAGGGTTTGGAACCAGACACCAGTTCACAGTTATAGCATGCCTTGGAGTTATTATTATTTCTTATTTCAGGGTTTGGAACCAGACACCAGTTCACAGTTATAGCATGCTTTGGAGTTATCATTATTTTCTTATTTCAGGGTTTGGAACCAGACACCAGTTCACAGTTATATCATGCTTTGGAGTTATCATTATTTCTTATTTCAGGGTTTGGAACCAGACACCAGTTCACAGTTATATCTTGCCTTGGAGTTATTATTATTTTCTTATTTCAGGGTTTGGAACCAGACACTAGTTCACAGTTATAGCATGCCTTGGAGTTATCATTATTTTTTATTTCATGGTTTGGAACCAGACACCAGTTCACAGTTATAGCATGCCTTGGAGTTATTATTATTTCTTATTTCAGGGTTTGGAACCAGACACCAGTTCACAGTTATAGCATGCCTTGGAGTTATTATTATTTCTTATTTCAGGGTTTGGAACCAGACACCAGTTCACAGTTATAGCATGCCTTGGAGTTATATTATTTCTTATTTCAGGGTTTGGAACCAGACACCAGTTCACAGTTATAGCATGCCTTGGAGTTATTATTATTTTCTTATTTCAGGGTTTGGAACCAGACACCAGTTCACAGTTATAGCATGCCTTGGAGTTATCATTATTTTCTTATTTCAGGGTTTGGAACCAGACACCAGTTCACAGTTATAGCATGCCTTGGGTTATTATTATTTTCTTATTTCAGGGTTTGGAACCAGACACCAGTTCACAGTTATAGCATGCCTTGGAGTTTATTATTTTCTTATTTCAGGGTTTGGAACCAGACACCAGTTCACAGTTATAGCATGCCTTGGAGTTTATTATTTTCTTATTTCAGGGTTTGGAACCAGACACCAGTTCACAGTTATAGCATGCCTTGGAGTTATTATTATTTCTTATTTCAGGGTTTGGAACCAGACACCAGTTCACAGTTATAGCATGCCTTGGAGTTATTATTATTTCTTATTTCAGGGTTTGGAACCAGACACCAGTTCACAGTTATAGCATGCTTGGAGTTATTATTATTTTCTTATTTCAGGGTTTGGAACCAGACACCAGTTCATAGTTATAGCATGCCTTGGAGTTATTATTATTTTCTTATTTCAGGTTTGGAACCAGACACCAGTTCACAGTTATAGCATGCCTTGGAGTTATTATTATTATCTTATTTCAGGGTTTGGAACCAGACACCAGTTCACAGTTATAGCATGCCTTGGAGTTATTATTATTTCTTATTTCAGGGTTTGGAACCAGACACCAGTACAGTTATAGCATGCCTTGGAGTTATCATTATTTTCTTATTTCAGGGTTTGGAACCAGACATCAGTTCACAGTTATAGCATGCTTTGTCTGTTTTAACATAAGTGCCCTCAGAGCTAACTTAGGGCTCACTATGGTTGCCATGGTAAACAACAGTGTCAGCGAAGTCGCACAAAGTACCTCAAGTGAATGCCAAACATCCAACAATGCATCCTTGTGAAAAATGTACAAGTTAGTAAACATCACATCAACATATAATTATTATACTGGAAATTCACGAATTGAATACTGTAAAAATTGAAAAAAGTGCCTTTTTTATTCTTTACTCTCGCGAATTTACGCGAAAATAAAAAAATTAACGAATATATTTTTTGATACAATTCACTCGTGTTTTCACAGACCATCCGACAATCTAAAATTGAAAGTACGCGAGTATCTTGAATTGTCGATTCTCGCGACATTTAACTGATGTGAAAATCTTCCGGTTTACATGCCACCCCGAAGCACCGCGAGTCATGCATTTAAAAAACTAATTATAATATACTTGTATTGCCTAAAGACAATCAACTTTAAGCTTTATAGTAATTAGTTTTATTATCAGTGGTCCCAGTATGTACAAGTTTTCTTTGGCTGTTTTTCATTGTATCATGTTCTTGGTGGCGTCGAGCATCTAACGGCCTACTTAAGAACATTTTGTTTTAAATCATGCGATAGTGTTACCATTTCGATAATCTGTGTGATCAGTATTTTTTAAACTTAGTATTTTAAAATACAGGATTGATCTGAGGCCTAATCACTTGGCTGACGCCATATAATAATTTTATCAGCTCCTGATATTTCTCTCCTTGAATTACAGGAAGGTGAATATAACTGGGATGAAAAAACTCAAGGTATACTTTTGGCGTCCTTTTTCTATGGTTACATTTTAACACAGATACCAGGAGGCAGAATGGCTGAAGTATTTGGTCCTAAGAAAGTCATGGGTTTAGCTATATTGGTGACGTCAGTTTGTACATTGATGACGCCCGTGTCAACTTATTTACATATAGGAGTCTTATTGGCAGTACGAGTAATATCGGGAATATCACAGGTTTAGTATTAAAGTATCTCAATATGTGTCTCGTGTGATGTGTCATGTTTAATGTCAGGTTTAGTATTAAAGTATCTCAATATGTGTCTCGTGTGATGTGTCATGTTGAATGTCACAGGTTTAGTATTAAAGTATCTCAATATGTGTCTCGTGTGATGTGTCATGTTGAATGTCACATTTTAGTATTAAAGTATCTCAATATGTGTCTCGTGTGATGTGTCATGTTGAATGTCACAGGTTTAGTATTAAAGTATCTCAATAGTATTAAAGTATCTCAATATGTGTCTCGTGTGATGTGTCATGTTGAATGTCACAGGTTTAGTATTAAAGTATCTCAATATGTGTCTCGTGTGATGTTTCATGTTGAATGTCACAGGTTTAGTATTAAAGTATCTCAATATGTGTCTCGTGTGATGTGTCATGTTGAATGTCACAGGTTTAATATTAAAGTATCTCAATATGTGTCTCGTGTGATGTGCCATGTTTAATGTCACAGGTTTAGTATTAAAGTATCTCAATATGTGTCTCGTGTGATGTGCCATGTTGAATGTCACAGTTTAGTATTAAAGTATCTCAATATGTGTCTCGTGTGATGTGTCATGTTGAATGTCACAGGTTTAGTATTAAAGTATCTCAATATGTGTCTCGTGTGATGTGTCATGTTGAATGTCACAGGTTTAGTATTAAAGTATCTCAATATGTGACTCGTGTGATGTGCATGTTGAATGTCACAGGTTTAGTATTAAAGTATCTCAATATGTGTCGTGTGATGTGCCATGTTGAATGTCACAGGTTTAGTATTAAAGTATCTCAATGTGTGTCTCGTGTGATGTGTCATGTTGAATGTCACAGGTTTAGTATAAAAGTATCTCAATGTGTGTCTCGTGTGATGTGTCATGTTGAATGTCACAGGTTTAGTATAAAAGTATCTCAATGTGTGTCTCGTGTGATGTGTCATCTTGAATGTCACAGGTTTAGTATTAAAGTATCTCAATATGTGACTCGTGTGATGTGTCATGTTGAATGTCACAGGTTTAGTATTAAAGTATCTCAATATGTGTCTCGTGTGATGTGCCATGTTGAATGTCACAGGTTTAGTATTAAAGTATCTCAATGTGTGTCTCGTGTGATGTGTCATGTTGAATGTCACAGGTTTAGTATTAAAGTATCTCAATGTGTGTCTCGTGTGATGTGTCATGTTGAATGTCACAGGTTTAGTATTAAAGTATCTCAATGTGTGTCAGTGTGATGTGCCATGTTGAATGTCACAGGTTTAGTATTAAAGTATCTCAATATGTGTCTCGTGTGATGTGCCATGTTGAATGTCACAGGTTTAGTATTAAAGTATCTCAATATGTGTCTTGTGATGTGTCATGTTGATGTCACATGTTTAGTATTAAAGTATCTCAATATGTGTCTCGTGTGATGTGCCATGTTGAATGTCACAGGTTTAGTATTAAAGTATCTCAATATGTGTCTCGTGTGATGTGTCATGTTGAATGTCACATGTTTAGTATTAAAGTATCTCAATATGTGTCTCGTGTGATGTGTCATGTTGAATGTCACATGTTTAGTATTAAAGTATCTCAATATGTGTCTCGTGTGATGTGCCATGTTCTTAATGTTCTTGATCAAGAACCCTGAGTGAACATCAGCCATGGGACTATTTTTAGATCCGATGTAATATTTTGTTTGGCAATTCAAATAGCCAGTATCTATAAATAGGAGACCGTGATTGTTTTATAAGTAATGGAATGTTGAATGTTGCTATTATAGCTAGTTCTAAACAGTAACATATAGAAACATAACCATTGTTAGATTTATAGGACTAATAAACAATACAGACCTGTCTAAAGTTTAACAATGTGCTATCAGATGCTCGTTAGCTATATCTCCACTCTTTTTATTTATATTTATCTCTCAGCGACTAGCTATCTATGTCTCGGTTACTCAACAACCGAGTTACGACTCCTTTTCGTTATATGAATGTTAAACCTTTAACAGGCCTGTACTACAGTCCAACCTGCCTTAAAGGCCACCTCTATATAAGGATCACATGGTTTTAAAGGCCAGTCAAATTCTATCTGAATTGCTCTTTGCTCATGTTATTTGAACCTGTATATAAGGGTCACCTGCCCGTGAAAATCACTTTTACTGGTTCCCTTTGGATGGTCTTTATAGACAGGATTGACTGTATATATTGTGGATGTTTACAGGTTTGCCGATTTGTGTACGTTCGGATAAATTTTGATAGATATACTATTTATTTATTTATTTATTTAGGGGGTGATGTTACCTTGTATGCATTACATGATCGGTAAATGGATACCGCGATCCGAGGTGACAACAGTTTCTGTAATTATCTATGGAGATAAGTAACTCTTCATTCCTTTTCTTGTTTTATTTCATGACGATTACCGAATAATTAATTTGGTTTTACAGGTCGGTCCTGAGTCTTTCAAGGTTCACGCCGAAGGTGCAGCGTAATGAGCGATTAGGAGCACAATATTACACTTGGAAGGAACTTGTACACTTGTACACTCCAACAAAAACGCCAAAAACATAACAAATACACAAAACTAATTTTTGATCAACTATTTAATTTTACCGACTGTCTATCTTGTACTTGTATAGACATTTACAGCGGAATGTTTATGTACTGCATTGTGCACATTAATGTGGTTTCTTTATCGTATTGCCACAACGTAACAGCTGCTGTTTTAATACGATAAATTGACATATTTCTAAATATACATACCGAGGTAATTATCTAAATATAAGTTGGTATTTTAAAAATATCACAGTATAGACTAAATACTAGTAACTAATGACAACAGAAAAGTAAATTCTAATGCTATTCCAAGCCCCATTAAATACTAGTAATTCTCTTATACAATTTATTGAGGCGGCCAGTTATTAATTTGTAGAGGCAACCGGATATACACAGGGGAAACCACCGACCTTAAGCAGGCGAACTTACAGACTTTCTTGACCATTTTCAAGAAATTTATAATATGACATCTTCCTGATTGGGATTCGAACAAAAGCGATAAAAACATTGTGATACTTAAATGCATGCTTTAAACCAGAAGGTCACCGATGCTTAATAATAGTATATTCTTTAATATTATTTTAAATTTTCATTTGTCTATTTTTGTCCTTTAATGTCACAAATTATTTTATAATCAGTATATTGGACATTCTTTTGAACTAATCGCTGTGTTCCTCTATCCACAATAGAGAGTCTGTCCACAATATGGTGGTCCTAATATGCCTTGCAATGTGTTGTTTCTTTCGGTTGTTGTCACGTGTTCTTAGTAGTAATGATTTTTGCAAGTACAGATTTTAACCTACAATTTTCTGTTTTGTAAATATTCATTCTGATAGCTTATAATAATGAGTATCAAGCAATACGTTTTGTAATAAGTAATATTAGTATTGACCAATAAGAATCCACCAGCATACCACCTGATGCTTCATTAGGTTTGCGTGGAACGTTTATGCCAATAGAATTCTTATAAAAATATATAATGGCTCCGTTCCGGAGGGATAAACGTTTTCCAAATAGTTCCACACAAATACAGGATGTTGATCACATGTAAGTCGGCAAACAACATTGACATTATCGGATACACCACTATACCATTCAGACTTAGACCAAACTTATTGTTTCATCATTATTATTATCGGAATTGATAAAGTATTTTTTCTCCTCCCGTTTCCAGGTTTACAAGTAGGTCTTGTCGTATCCATGGCAATATCTGGAGTGTTATGTTCATCTGAGTTTTTAGGTGGATGGCCATCAGTATATTATGTTTTTGGTAAGTGTATTGTGACATAAAAAATAAATAAAGAAAGAAATAAAGAATTTATTTCACCACAATCTAGAATTTAGTTAATTAACATACAAGTTCAATAGTAACAAAACCAAAAGCACCGGACTTTAACTCTAATGCCAATCCAAAGTCGGGGGGGGGGGGGGGGGGGTTATAATCATATGTCACAATACGCATTTGTCCTTTTTATATGACGAGTTTTGTCTTCTCTCACTTGTTTAAAACTTCAAAAATAATGACATGATACTATTGTAAAACTTTCAAATTATGTAAAATATTTATACAGTTTAATCATTTTAATTTGAAAAATAAACTATCCCATATAACAGTTCAAAGCAATTATTACCTGGTATTTTCATTTTAATATTTACAACAGGTGCTACAGGTTGTGTGTCGACGATATTGTGGTTTATATACATACATGATTCCCCAGCAGTACACCCAAAGATCAGTGATAAAGAAAGAATATATATACAAAACTCTGTAGGCTGGAAAAGGGTAATTCTGCAACAAAGTACTTTATAATACATGTATGCTCATAGTGTAAATAGTTAAATCCTTCCACACAAACGTGTAGGCAGATATATAGACAAGGAGTAATAAATGCTGTAAATAATATACAATTATGGACTTTTTAGTGGTTGTATATGGTGTGATATTCACCGGAAAAATAAATATTGATCGAGGCGACAGCCGAGGTCAATATTTATTTTTCCGGTGAATATCACACCATATACAACCACTAAAAAGTCCATAACTGTTTTATTATATAATTTAGCCACTGTGTCATTTTGGTTGACAATGTTTTCTCAAACCTGTGACCAGGCAATCTATTTTACCGATATTAGATTTCCCTGCCCACCCTGGTTGATCACACTAAAATTATCCCGCATTGGTTAGATCAATCTGACTTTTTAAGTCTGATTCTATGAAAAAAAATGGCACAATGAATTGCACACTACATTGTAAATTGATAATGCCATAACGTTAACGTTCTATGAAAAAAATAACAAGACACAATCACTTGCGTACACTTAATTGATGACGTTCTAATCATTTTACGGAGAACGTCAACAAAAATTGATGACGTACACCGAATTTCATTTCATTCGTTATACTTACCAGTCAAGAAATCTACTTAAGGATTATCTCCCATTAATTGTGTTCATAACTCGCAAGCGTTTGAAAGATAAGATTCAAACATCTAAATGATTAAGATCTATCAAACACATGTTAATATCAGTTTATCTTCCGGCGTGAAAGCGTCAAGACGTATACTTCAAAAGTATACAGGTGTTCACGACTTGAAAATTTATGATTTAATTTCTTCATAATTATGCCTAAAACTCCATCTACGGATGAAACTCAT
The DNA here is from genome assembly GCA_021292105.1 of Anadara kagoshimensis. Classification (NCBI taxonomy): domain Eukaryota; kingdom Metazoa; phylum Mollusca; class Bivalvia; order Arcoida; family Arcidae; genus Anadara; species Anadara kagoshimensis. The sequence goes on along the minus strand of CM037863.1, from coordinate 30,227,314 downwards.
GATATTCATGACCAAGAACGGCATGATGATTGTGAAGGCGATATTTCAAGCGACATACGGTCGACGCCATCTTGTATTTCTGAAGATACAGGTACGGGTCAAGGTAAGAAAAAAAGATGTCGTATTTCCACCTCGGAACTGCAAGGGAAGATTAATGTTATGGAAAAAGTCATAAATGATAAATTTGACAGACTTTTTGAACTTATTCATTCTAGAAATAGCATAAATATAGATGACGATACCGGTGGAGATGCCACGCGGTCGAGGGATCATGTTGAGGAGAACGACCCGGTAGGGGTGCGTAGACCTCTCGATTTAGAGGAGAATGACTCTGTAGGAGTGAATAGACCTCTCAACTTGATATCTTTGGATAATGGACTGGACATTTGTGGTCGCAGTCGCCAGCCTGATGAAATTTCATTACAACCGGGACAACAAGAAACTAATGATTTGTTAGGTGTGTTGTCAGATGATGAGAATCTCGTTGATAATGACGATAGTTTCAATGATAATAATCAACCTGTTGACGGTATAAATAAATCATCTGACCGGTTTAAGAAATATTTACACACAGTGGCTAATGGACATGAGGATAAAGACAGTGATGTAAATAAAATAGATGTCTTGAGCAAATTGTTTCAAGATGACATTAAATCTAAATCTAAAGACAATGGGTTACAATTAGATGAAAGTCAAAAAGACATGCTTAATATGTCGTGGAGATGTAAAAACCCTGAACGTCTATCTGCATATAAGGAAGACTGTAGGTCTTCTTTTCCAATTAGTGAAAGTGCAGAACATTTTCTTCAAGTTCCACATTTAGATGAACTTCTTGAGACTATGTTAAACAAGCGTTTTGGTTCAAAAAAATTTAAGTCATGGACAAGAAGTAGACATTTATGTTCTCAGCCCTTAAAAACTATTGAAACATTGGCTTTTCAAGGCCAAACTGCAGCTAAGATGGGCATTACATCTATTCTTTACATTCAACAAAGTCTGGGTACTTTATTGAATAAACTTAACTCTGATGCTGTTTGTCTATCAGATTTGTTACAATTAGTTAAAGATTTATTTTCAATGTCTACAAAAACATTGGACCAATTGGGCAGGACTGGTGCTTTTCATCACTTAGTCAGACGGAAGGCAGCTGCGGCTGACACAGGTCTTAGTAATTATAAAGAGATTAACTCTAAAATTATGTATTTACCCTTAGAAGCAGAGGGTGTGTTTGGTTCTGGCTTATCTGAGAAGTTGAAACTTAGAATTGATCAGCAGGAACAAATCCAAGAATTTTTTCCTGAAGATAACGCTACAAAATCTCAATCGGACAAGAGAAAGTTTAATGACTTTTCTAATGTCAAGAGTAACAAGAGGTTTAAATTGGAGAATACAATTTCTAACAAGTCTTATTACCGTAACAGCAATTATAAATCTAATACTAACTCTAGTTATAACAGCTCTTATAACAAGAATTACAAGAAGAATGATAGAAATACTTCATTTAAAAGTGCAAATACAGGATCCAGTGGGTTTCGGATTCCAAAGAAAAAATGACTCAACAATCAAAGTAAGTTCTTGTGCTCAGAGCAAGTTACCTGTGGGAGGGCGTCTCAGATTTTTTCTTCCAAATTGGGAAAGAATTACAACCGACAAATGGGTGCTAGATGTAATTCATCAGGGATACAAGTTAGAATTTCAGAAAATTCCATTTTTTACAGGGGTGAAAGAGACCAAAGTATCTCCCCAAAATTTAGATATTTTAAAATCAGAGGTTCTTACTCTTTTAGAAAAAGATGCTATAGAACAAGTTCCAATGTCACAAATTCAAGAAGGTTTTTACAGCACATTTTTTCTAGTCCCCAAAAAATCTGGGGGCATGCGTCCAGTCATAAATCTGAGACCCTTGAACAGGTATCTTGTAAAGAGACATTTCAAAATGGACACATTGTCAACGGTTTTAAATCTAGTGAAACCAGAAGATTGGGCAATATCGATAGATCTGACAGACGCCTATCTTCACATTCCAGTATTCATTCACCATCGCAAATTTCTCAGGTTCTGTTTTCAGGGGGTATGTTACCAATGGAAAGTTCTGTGTTTCGGGCCCACAACAGCCCCAAGAGTTTTTACGAAAGTAGTGTCAGTAGTGGCAGCTTACTTGAGAACTGTAAACATAAGGCTTGTAGTTTATCTGGACGATTGGTTAATTCTGAATCTATGCAAAAACAGTCTCTGTCAGGACCGTCAATTTTGCCTAGATCTTCTGGAATCATTGGGTTTTCTTGTAAACAAGGAAAAGTCTCATCTTGTCCCATCTCAAACAATAACTTATATAGGAGGTCTTTTCGATTTCAACAAGGGTCTAGTCTATCCTACCCGAGAGAGAACAGAAAAGTTATCCAGAGCAGTTGTTCAGATAATCAAAAACAAAGCAACAGCTTGGGATTTCTTACACTTGCTGGGCATAATGGCATCTTGTATAGAGCTAATTCCCAATGCACGTCTTTATATGAGACCAATTCAATTACATCTTCTCAGTTTTTGGAGACCAGCTTCACAAAATATGAACAAATTAATTCCTGTTACTCCCCATCTAAAATACCATCTCAATTGGTGGTTAAATCGAGCCCACATTTTGAAGGGCAGATCTTTGCTACATGTAAATACCAATATCACAGTTACCACAGATGCATCAAAAACGGGTTATGGGGGGTATTTAGGGAACCATCATTTTCAAGGAACTTGGTCACTCAGTCAGAAAGATTACCATATCAACTTTCTAGAATTGGAAGCTGTATTTCTAACGGTGAAACACTTTATAGGTCTTCTGTCGAATCAAACTGTTTTAATCAGGTCGGACAATTCGTCAGTTGTGCAATATATAAACAAACAAGGGGGTACTCGATCCCCTCAACTTTGTTACAAAGCGTGGGAACTCTGGAATTTAGCTTTAACTCACAACATTCAGTTGAAGGCAGCTCACATAGCGGGCAAGTTGAATGTGTTAGCGGATCAATTGAGTCGGAAAAAGATAAGACCCACAGAGTGGTCTCTCAACAAACAAGTAGTCAGTTATCTTTTTCAAATATGGGGACAACCAATGATCGATCTATTTGCATCAATTCAAAATCGTCAGACTCAAATTTTTTGTTCGTGGTTTCATCATCCTCAGGCTCTGGCAATGGATGCGCTGTCGATTCATTGGGACAGAATGTTTGCGTATGCATATCCTCCGATATGTCTAATCCCCAAAGTTCTGAATCACATGGAACAATATCAATGTCAGGTGATATTGATCGCCCCGCTGTGGCCAAGGAGGCATTGGTACACAGACCTTCTAAAATTTCTAATAGATTATCCAAGAAAACTACCAGACATTCCAGATCTTCTTTGTCAATTAGACAGCAAAATTTTTCATCCCAATCCAGAAGTATTCCACTTAACTGCATGGCTACTATCTCCAGACATTTCAAAGAGAGAGGCTTTTCTAGCAAAACTAGAGCCCTCCTCGAGGCATCCTGGAGAAAGGGTACCCAGAAAGATTACATGTCAAAATTCAAAATGTTCTGTAGCTGGTGTAATAAAAGGAAAATTGATCCCTATATTGCAAATTTAACACAGATAGCAGATTTTTTGTCAGATCTGTTTGATAAAGGTTTACAATATAGAACTATTGCAGGTTACAGATCTATGTTATCTTCTGTTTTAAATCCGATTCAAGGTATTCCAGTAGGTCAACACCCTTACATTATTCGACTTTTAAAGGGGGTTTTTAACAGTAGACCGCCAAGAGTTCGCTTGGTGCCAGAATGGGATTTACCATTAGTTTTAAAGATGCTAGAATCTAAACCGTTTGAACCTTTGAAAGTAGCATCTTTGGTTCTTTTAACCTTGAAAACTGTATTTCTTTTGTCTATTTCTTCTTTCAGAAGGTGTAGTGATTTACAAGCATTGAGATTGGGAGAAGGTTCTGTAAATATACAAAGTAAAGGTATTACTTTTGTACGTCATGGTTTAGCAAAACAAGACAGACAGTCACATTTTGGTTCCAAGATATTTATTCCTTCTTCCAACAAAATAAGAAACTGGACCCAAAAAGATGCTTATATTTTTATTTGAAAGCGACAGAGAAATTCAGGAAAGACGGGGAAGGTGGAGATGAGAACAGATTATTTTTATCTTATATAGAACCTCATAAACCTGTGACTTCACAGACTATTGCGAGATGGATTGTGAAAGTGATCAAAATGGCATATACGATAGAGATATTAAGGTGAAAGCACACTCTACCAGAGCGGTAGCTCCATCTTGGGCTCTGTTTAATGGAGCCTCAATGAAGTCAATTCTTGAGTCAGCAGATTGGAGTTCTGAGTCCACTTTTATTAGATTCTATTTAAGAGATATTGATATGTCAGTTTTAAAACTCTAATTATTATTTTGTTTTTTGCCGATCTAACCGGCGAGTTTCGTTTGGTCAGTCATTCGATTATTATAGATGTTGTCAAGATTTATTAGATGAAGGTATCATCAGATGTTGTAAAGTGTATATAGTTGGTGAAGAGGATGGTGTTGGTTTTTATGTGTATTTTTATGCAGTGGTTTATACATCTTTTGAAAAGAAAATTATTGGTATGTATTAGTTTACTACTTTTTAATTTTCAAATGTTTTTGCCATCCAACTATTATGTTTTTAATATTGCTTTGAAATCTATCCTTAAGTAGATTTCTTGACTGGTAAGTATAACGAATGAAATGAAATTGAGAAATTTGTTTCTCAAGTTTCAATTTTATGAATGAGTTATACTTACCAGTCAAGTTTCCCACCTCCTCCCCATGGGAAACATTTTAAAATTAAGTTATTTATAATAATATTTGGTATAAATGTGTGATTATGCACACATTTATACATTGAATCTGTTTTATTGAAGGTGTGTCTTGAGCTTTCACGCCTTTGATAAACTGATATTAACATGTGTTTGATAGATCTTAATCATTTAGATGTTTGAATCTTATCTTTCAAACGCTTGCGAGTTATGAACACAATTAATGGGAGATAATCCTTAAGTAGATTTCTTGACTGGTAAGTATAACTCATTCATAAAATTGAAACTTGAGAAACAAATTTCTCAATTTGATATTCACCGGAAAATCCGTGGTATATGATGTGAGATCCAATGGTCACGTGTTACCGTTTTAGCCAATCATAAAGATAGAATTTATTAATATATATAATACATATTATACCAGTTTTAATTTTACAGCACTAGACGGCCGTTTCGGAATACAATTCCTCACCAGTAGTGCTTAGACCAAAATTAAGAAACCAAACTTGTTATCAAGATGTTGAAAAGATACCTATTGGACTAAAATATATACATGTAAATGCATAATGATTGCATAATACTGAAGATATATAGTCATTGACATTTAGTTAAGTTTGCATAATACTGAAGATATATAGTCATTGACATTTTAGTTAAGTGATCATAAATAATATTTTTGTCATTCTAAGTAAACATTTTCTACATGTTAAAGATTCATACTGCTGAGGAGCCCAACCTCTCCTGCATTACATGTTTTCACTTATTTTAGTGGACATGGCTATAAAACAATAATTTATGAAGAAAAAATTATATAGTACTGCCCTTCTTTTTAGCTATGGTCATGGAAATATATCCCTCGTTGACATTTTTTCGCCAATTTTTACCAATTTTGGGGGCATTTTCTTAAAAAATTGAGAGTTTTAACATTAAACTTTTTTCGTTGTTTCCCCCCCCCCCCCCCGAGATGGGTCTCATATAGAGCAAAATAACTTTATGCCAGTGTAAATATACGAAAGCTTTAGCCAATTGTTTTTCTTGGCCAAATCAATGATGAAGAATTTTTTTTATATTGATTGTGATTTTTTGGTGTTTTAAGAACAGAGGGAGAAATTTCATTTAAAAAAAAAAAAAAAAAAAAAAAGACGAATGATGGTAAAAATGTATACCAAAAAATTTTGAAAAACTAAAACTGATATAATATGTAAAGCCAAGTTTTGTAAACCCCATTGTCTCCATAGTTTGGCTGACCACATTAGCTTTTTTTAGTTGAAGAATGACAATACTAAAAAACTACTGATAATAAATTTATAATTTATATACATAGTGTAATGGGATAAATATCATTGTTCCAGGTAACTTAGCTAGACAACCTGTCATATAAGATAAATTATTGTTATCATTCGGACATGATTAGTATGTTTCTTTTTGGTTTGGGGATTGTCAAATATATCCATGATAATTCTGGGTACAGAGGCATAATATTTACCATCAGTATTGTGACAACGGTCATAAAACGTTTCGGGGACCTTGTGATATAAGCAATAGTAGTTTGCTTCATGTATGAAGTTGTCATAGTGGGGACAAACTCTTAACATAGTGTATTAACTGTAAAACTAATATACCTATATTGCTGGATAGAAAAGGAAAGTTGGCAATAGAAAAAATTAAGTCATCACGTTTGACATATACCAATTATAAATATACATGTATTATACAAAATAAAAATATTATGTTAATAATTTTTGTAGGAACTTAAAATTCCATACAATCCATTGTAATGTCACCGGCTGTCTGGGCAATATGCATCGCACATTTGTCACATTCTTGGGGATATTATACGATTATGACATGTTTCCCGATGTATATGAATAGGATACAAAACATTGATATCACACAGGTAAATAAATGAACTCGAAAACGATCATTCATTTCTTCTGCTTTTTCTTTTGTTTCTTTAAAGTATACATCACAAATCATAGACTAAGATCAAACTACCGGTACTTAATAATAGAAAGAGAACAGCAACATTAGAGAACAATGAAAGAGAACATGTACCGTAGCCGACACGCTGACACGACTGTCACTTAACACATGGCTTTACATTTATGTAAGATGTTCCGGAAATTCCGGTTATGTGGTCACAAAGGAATCTTTAAATATCGCTGCTATTGGAGCATTGTTGCACATGGAGGAAAATGTTAATAATGATTAATAATTAATAGATTTCAGGAATGGTTTCTAATTAGCTCGTATAATAAACTGCGAGTAAGACAGAAACACTTAAAAAAATCGTGGTTGTAACGGACCATGTGTTATGCATAACCCAATAGGACGAATGAAGTGTAAATGAAAAACCAAACATACCAATACATGTCCAAATCACAATCCAGAAGCAAAGTAAAGACTTTGAAACTGACAAGTTAGGTCCAATACGTGAACTTCCGCCAGGGAAGTGAGGCCGGGTGGTCCGGAAGGGTAAATGAAATGAACATGGAACTCTGGGACGTCAAATATATCCAGGGGAATCCTGGACACAGAGCCATCAATTTTATTAACAATACTGTGATGACGATGATAAAACTTTTTAGGGCCCTAATAAGCCTAGGCTTGCAATATCACTTGGTCAACATTTGTAAACAGCTTACTTTGTTGTAAAAAGTTTTCATAGCGGGAACAAGCTCTACGATAGCGTATTAATTTGGCAGCAAATACCATAAGTAGGAGAAGCAGTCGTGTTACTGCATTGAAAAGTAAAGTTGACAAAAGAAGACTTGGAGTCATCACGTTTGTCGTTTCAAATTTAGTCTTTCCTGGGCGTCAACATTGAGGCATAAGTCATGTAGCCACTATACTGGCGCATGGAGTAATTTTTTGGGATTAAATATTGCAATGATTAATAATTTATTTCCTTACAGAGTGGTGTTTTAATGTCGACGATATTTATAACATGCTGGGTTGTGTCAGTATTTAGTGGATTTATCTCAGACATTATACGACGAAAGGAATATTTATCTACATCCTGTACCAGAAAAATGTTCAATTCGATAGGTAGGAAGGTTTCAACAACCTTTTGCACTTAATCGATATGAACATCCATATGCAAAAAGGGCCCTTAAGTAAAAATTTTAGAGTTTCACTTTTTGTTTTTTGGGTTATGCAAAAATAATAATAAAAGTGATATCAAACCAGTAGTTGTGAAGAAATTTTCCAAAAACTTACTGCCATGTTTTTATAACTGACTATGTTTATTTTTTTTATTTGTTGTTTTTCTGCATTATGATTGGATTGTTCAAGGGGTCCTATTCGCTTACGGTGCATCATATCTTTGTCAATATCTTTAGTAGATCCCTCACTTACTGGTCTGACAGAGTTGCTACTTACAGACGGATACATGCTGTATAGCAGTTTTAGATTTAATAGTCGCGCGTAGTCAAGTCGAAGCCATGTGAGCAGCGTGCGTCCGCCACGGTGCGTAAACTTGGATCTTCTCCTCTGAAACTACTGAACCAATTGATACCAAATTTAGCGTGAAAGGTCCTTGCTGGATAAAGATCAAAATTTGTGTCCGGCATAATCCACCAATATCCAACATGGCCGCTGTTACAAAACATAATTAAAACCTATTATTAGTCAATGTAGATTTATTTATGGGCCGATTTTGTTCAAATTTGGTACACAGACACAAAATAGATAGCCATTTAACATATTTAACGGGATTTGCTGTCAATTTTTTCGTTTACGCAATATTAGCGCAATATGCAAATTAGACGCGTTTAAAGCCTATTTCTTAAAAAATCTTCTCCTCTGAAACTGCTGAACTAATTTAAATGAAATTTGGTGCGAGAGGTCCTTGCTGGATAAAGATAAAAAATTGTGTCCGGCATAATCCACCAATATCCAATATGGCCGCTGTTACTAAAAATAGCAAAAACTTATTATTAGTCAATGTGGATTTATTTATGGGCCTATTTTGTTCAAATTTGGAACAAACTTAATCCTCTAAATGTCTTAAGGCGCATGCTTACCAGGTGAGCGATACGGGCCACTTGTTACTTTGCATTTTTTGTTATATTTAATGTATGTTGCACAACTTTGGGTGTAATTTGGCGTATATCGACCCAGTCAATAATAACATGACGTGAAAGGTACTTGTTAAATCAGTAACCCAATTTTCAATTAGGCATTTACTAATTTGAACCAAACGTTATGTAAGTTATTTACTTTATACAAACTTTTAGGATAAATCAAACACAAACATACTTGGTCATTCTCATCGAACAACAACAGTAAAAACAAAATTGACAAATTCTGTTAAAACATGTGAACTTCTACTACGGAAGTGAGGCCGGGTACTTTGTTAGCTTGGACCATGTACTTATATTTTCTGAACAAAGAAGACTTAAATACAGCATTTTACAGATAAATGATTGTGGCAATGCACATTAAGGAATTTTGAAAAGCTAAAATAGATATGGGTTGTGTATTAATTTTGTAAAGTCAATTTTTGTAAACCTAACCCATTTTCCCATACTTTGAAATTGGCTGACGCCGTTTGTCTTTTTCAGCCGTTGAACTTGAAAATTACAATACTCAAAACTTCATGTCATAAATACACATTTTTCACACATTTTATGGATTCACAATAATTGCTGACTGCATTATCAATTTCAACTTACGTTAAATATTTTTGAAATTACTCTTACACAGATTTTAACGAGACTGGTATATCAGAAGTATACATCATTAATTTGACGGTTTTAAAAGTTTAACTATGCTTTGGGATTGTGGTTTTGACATGAAATGAAACCTTTGTATTTAATCGATCAAAATTTCTACAAAATTATTTTCATGATGACAAAGGAATGGTGACACATATGTACATATTTTACGTTATCAATATTTCTCATATCGTATTAAATTTACCTTATCTTTATTTTGTAGGAACATTTACTGGGGCACTTTGTTTAATGTTAATAAAGGTAGCTGGTTGTAGTCATGTAGCAGTTATCGCTCTTGTTGTGTTGTCAACTGCCTTTATTACATTTTGTGATAGCGGATACAACGTTAATCATATTGATATTGCACCAAATTTTGCAGGTAAGACGGATACAGACATGCAAAAAGCTTTAGTTTAGGCTAGGGAGTAGTAAGACAGATTTAGACAAATACAAAAACCTTTAATTTAGGCTATGGAGTAGCTCAGGTTGGCAAAGCTTTTGTTGTTGTTTTCATAATGTTTTGTAACGTTGCATTTTGAATGAAACAAAATGTAGCCAAACAACCGCTAAAAAGACGATATGTGCATAAAACATGTAAAATGAAACATATCAATTAAGGTTTTGTTGAAGAAATAGGCATTAATTTTCCAGGAAAAATAGAATGTAGAAAATTTATTAGTTTCGCAAAACAATGGTTTTAATATGCGAGTAAGTTAATGCAAACACATAATGATAAAATGGTCAACTGATCCTAGTTAATAACGCTTATAATCAGTTCTACAAAACTGAAAACTTATTCATTCATATTAACTACTTATTCATTACAGTGCCCCAAAAGCTTTTCACTTTTCTTTACTTTTGCCCTGTCATAAAAAATAACACTGTGTGTACATTATTAAAATACGACATTACCAATCCCTAACTCTGAAATTTGAAACAAAACAGAAATAGTAAACACATTTATTAACAATTATGATAAGTCTGGTAATTTTTTTTGCAAAAATAGTTAAACGTTAAACATGCATAAGAAATTTAGAAAAAAGCATTATAACAAAACATTTTATTGATGTAATCACAGAGTATTAATAATTATGTATGTTTGATTTTTCTGCATTTTTCAGTATTTTGCAACAAAACTGCAACAAATTAAGAACAAAATAGTGTTATTTTTCTTGTACACACCATTGTATTGTTTGTAAGGAATCACATAAGAATCACGGGCACGCTTTTTGTGAATGTTGAAAGGGGATGGTAAATCAGGAAAGCCTATGTTTTACAGATACAGATGTTTTGTTGAAACAGTTATCACTGGTATACATATGTCATTGGTGTATGTGGAAAGACGAATGCAATAAGCTATCTGCATATAAACAAAATAAAATTCTAACATATTTTTAGTATTTTGAGTTATGAAATATATTGTACCTTTAGTGTTTTGAGGCAATTTACATACTTCTAAAAATGTAAAATATATTTTGTCCCTTTAAATTCCCCGAGTCGATAATAATGATGTCATAAAGATGTTTTGTCCATCTTACAGTCAGTACTTAGAGTTTAATCCTTAACCCGTAGTTGTTTTGCAGTTGTGTCTCCAAATACAATCAGCAACTTTTGAATGAAACAAAATATAGCTTAAAGTCGCTAAAAAGACAAAACATACATAACAAGTTAAAATGAGAACATAAAATAAGGTTTTACTGGCAAAAAAGACAAAACTAGAATTTAGACAATCGATTATATGTCTTGTAAAACATGTTAAAATTGCGTAGTATAATGGTTTTGATATGCAAGTAAGTTAATAATGGTAAACCAATGAACTATGTATCCTAATGTGTTCAATACTATATTTTATATCACCGTACCTTGTTTGGAGGATAAATATTAGTACTATGGGGACTTGAATGTAAAGCCATAAGCATGAGAGTACTAGCGAAATGTAGTTTTTGAACTGTTTCTGTCATTATGTATATATTTATATCTCATCTGTATACATAGTTTTTACTTCGTCTATTTGTGATTTATGTGTCTCTGTGGTAATAGGTTGGATCCTAGCCTCGGTTTGGTCAATGTAGGCCTAGGTCTGCTACAAAGTTCTTAAAAAGACTGTCGTGTTTCTCTTTTGTTGAATTGTGGCGTTGATGTTACCGCAAATTAAAATGGCATGTGCCCTATGGTATTTTATACGAATTCAGTTATATATCTAGACAATCTTAGTTCTATTGCCACTATCATTTCGTTTTCATCATCAAGTTTGGTTATAAACCTTGTCCTAAGATTTTGACAATAGCAATGCAGTCCCTCCTCTTTCCGCTGGTCTTTGTTAATTCGGTATTTGATTGATTGTATCATAAAAACTATGCACTTAGTAATTTAGCATTAGTGAGAGGATATGTTTTTCAAATTCCCAAAGGCAGTACTGGTGTTCCTGACTATATGTCTTGCGTTTAAGGAAAATGTTTGGATTCCTAATGAGTTTGTATGAAGTTGATTTTGTTGTCCTTTGGCGTTTCTTGGAGGTTTGGGATCCCAAAAATTGTTCTTGTTGCAGTGATGTGGTAGTAGTCTGACTTACCTTGTCAGGTTTTGGTTTTGTCACTTGTTAACAGCGATTAGAAAAGTATTGGGGTTTTTATATTATTTCTCGCTGCCACATTTTAACCTTCTATGTTTTGGTTTGCTGTTTAATGTTTTAATGTGATTAACAGTTCCATTTGAATATCTCATACGCAGAAGTACTCATTTCTATTATTAGATTATTCTTACTCTTATGATATATTTTATATGTTCTTAGTGGCAACTGTCCAGTTTCTTAGAGAGTGTTGTTTTTGTCAAGTTTGCACGAACGACCTGGTTTATTTACCAGAAATAACGCTCAATGGGGTAAATAAATACACGTTCCCTTTTCCGATCTAGTATTTCTTCAAATAACATTAAGTGTATTTAAGCTAAGTTTGTTCTGGTTCGTTGTGAAACGTTGCTGAGACCTGGGTTAAAATACCCAGATGGTTGATATATAATTTTGAGTAAAAATCAAATAAAAGTGATATTCTTTACACTAAAAACAGTAAAAATTATCTATACACGGGTTTTCAAACTGATTACTTCCCTACTTGACATTCAATAAAGTCGTCGATGTACCAAATCAAAAACAAATATACTAATCAATGTCCAAATCAAAATCCAGAAGCAAAGTAAAAAGTAACAAGTCAGGTTAGACACGTGAACTTCCACCAGGGAATCGAGGCCAGACGCTCCTGAAGTGTAAGCACCCCCTGCTTAGTAATTTCAATTAAGTAATGTAGCGGATTTATTATTTTATTTAGGAAGTTTATACATGTTTGGATAAGTAATATTTTATGTTAATAAATTGATTATTTCTTGATTTATTTATTTTGATAATCTACATCTTGTGTGAAATGTTTTTGTAATTATTGTATGTTGTTGTTTAATAAAAATTCAATGTTTCTATAGGTACACTGTATGGTATATCAAACACATTGTCTACTTTATCTGGTATTGTGTCGCCTTACCTAGTGGGAGTTTTAACACAAAATAATGTAAGTAAATGTCACTTATGTATTTGAATCTTCTGTTCTCCACTTGAAGGATATACAAATATTGGTATCACAATTCATGATCGGATCGTATCAAGGATATACAAGATCAAAGATTACAAAAATATGCAGCATAAACTCATTGCTTGCTATCTCGTTTCTTTATTCGCATGAAGCAGAATTTTTACAGAACCCTGTTGAAATATCAATTTGGAGAAAAGACTGTCGGCTCGCCTAATCGTTCCACGCCATATTATGTTCAACATGTATCTCCTAACAATCCTAAATTTGTACATTATGGAGTGTCATTTATATAAGTGAGTCTGAAATAAAAGGTACGACAGATTCTCCCAAGGTTTACTTCATATTTGGACTTATTCCTCAATTATGACACGAAGGACTACATTTGAAGTTGTATGACAAACGTGATGACTTCAACTACTGCTGTATTGCCAACTTCCCTTTTCTATGCAGCAATACACAGGTACCTGTTTCTATTGGTTATGGTGTATTTGTTTCACAATTAAGACGCTATGGTATAGCTTGATCCCACAACGGGAACAAGCTTCTTACACATAAATTATTGACTTTTGAAATATTGCAAGCTTAGGCTTATCAAGGGCCTTAAAAAGTCTTATGACGTCATCATAATATTGTTGATAAGTATGATGTCTCTGTATCCAATAGTATCGTGGATATATTTGACGTTCCTTTCATTCTCAATTTTAATTATACGTCTGACAGTTGTAGCTAGCAAAAAGGAGGTACTCACCATCTGGAGCACCCAGCATCACTTCGCTGGTGGAAATTCATGTGTTTAACTTAATTTGTCAGTTTTCACTTTGCTTTTGGGGATTGTGATATGGACCAGTATGTTTGTTTATTATTTTAAATTTCTTAATCATTAGTACATCCTTGACTATAATGTACCGATCCTGATATTAAGATTTAACTACAAGTATTAGTTTTTATTGGGGGCATTTTACTAGTAGTATCCATGTATTGTTTTACTGCAATATATCATTAATTGAATATATACAGAGTTGACCTTTAGTTATTTTACACTTATCGGGTGTAGCTATCTAGACAGAAAGTGCTAATCCTTCCGGAGCTCCTGTCCTTCACCTCCCTGATAGTACAAATATTTTACTGTATTTTTACTACCAAAATTTTACTTTTCTATTTGGGAGTGCGATTTGAGTATGGATCAGTGTGTTTGTGATTGATTGATACCCATGAACATATGACGTTTTGCAAGTAAATTGGGACTTCAGTTTACAAAGGTTAATACAATGTTTTAATGTCTTGTTTTCTTTTTGTAGCAAACAATGGAACAATGGCAGACAGTATTTTATATATCAGCAGGGATGTATTTATTTGGTGGATTTTTCTTCCTGATATTTTCAAAAGGAGTCATACAGACGTGGAATGATAAAGCAACAACTATTGTAATAGACCAGTCTGACCACAATGATTTACAGGATAGCAGCTAATAAATTTATATGTAAAAACCTGTATATTGCACTTTGGTTTTACTAGAGAAATTTTGCTTTTATATTAAAGGTGATGAGAGAAAAATATTCAGTATATTTAAACTGCAGCATATTATTTTCCCTTTTTTGCACAAATCTGGGTCATTTGACATTCTGTACCTCAATTAGGCAGGAATATAAGACTAGGTTGAGTTGAGTAATGGTGTGTAAACTCCTAGTCAAGAATGTTTCACCTATCAGGATATCTCAAACTATAGACGAAAGTGCAGAAATTGTGCCTGTGTGTTGCGCTGATTATACAACAAGGCTCTTTTGCGCCGATTGCATTATACAACAGGGTTCTTAATTGTGCCATGCATACCGGGACACAGGACCTCCTTTATTTTAAGTTGACATTAAAAAGAATTGTAACTGTAATTTTGTAATTTCGAGTGGTTGGCAAAAAAACAATCTCTACCCACTTCAAGTCTTTGGTCAGACCCGGTCAAGTTTTGAACCCACAACCTCCCACCTCCAGAGCAAGCATCCAACTGAGCTACCACAGTGGTCATTGCAAGTTAATGATGACTTATTTAAAGTTTTTGGGAATGTCATTTGAATATGAACTCGTATGCTTGTTTTTAATGTGATTTTTTGTTGAATAGCTAACAAGTGTATGCATGGCTACTCGTTGTATATGAATTGTATAAAAGGGGAAAATTGTGTGTAAAAAATTACATCTGCCAGATCTAGTAGTCACTTATAAATTTCAAAAACATCCATGAAAATTTTTTATTGTTGACAAACTGATGTCCATGCAGATATTTATATTTAAGAACCGTACAAACTGCATGTCACGGATGACCAGATTGTAACTTAGGCTCCCAATCATAAAGGGAAAAATGTTATGAATATTTCATGGACCAGATCAAAAACTTATACTGTTATACAAATGTATACCTTGGCAACTCTAGATGTATTGGAAATGTCCAACTATGAAATATATACATATACCTAACTACATTGTACATTCCTTGAGGCAAGTAACTAGATCTCGCATAGCCTTGCAAGTTCAGCAGTACAAATATTATTTCAGGAAAAGCAAGTCTGTGATAAATTTATTAAAAAGAAAAGTAATCACAAAAAAAAAACAAACAAAAGGGGACGATATAAGACAAATACAAACTGAGACCACTGATTATAAAACACTAATATTATGGACTGACTGACTGACTAACATGGATACATACATAAAATTACATAGAATCGCCAAATGATATCCAGTCATAAGTTGGTTCAAATATTACTTTTAGTTTAACAAAACAAAATACAGCAAGGTCATCCAAAAGTGTACTAGTGATGTGAGGGAAAGTCAGAAAGTTCATAGAACAGTGTATTCAGCCAAGCATAATACACATTTTCTTTACTTATTTAGACAGCACAACATTCCGCCATTTTAAACATATCAAGTTTCTCAAAAGCATTCAAAGTTGGTTACCATCAAGCAATGGTGGAAAATCAAAACGTTGAGTTCAGGGCAGTAATAAAGTTCCTCACAGTAGAGAGATCAAATGCCAAAGAAATTCACGGGCGAATGGCAGAGGTGTACAGTGCCAGTGATCCTGCCTATTCCACAGTGGCAAAATTGTCAGCTGAATTTAAATGTGGGTGCACCTCACTGAAGGATGACCCATGGTCAGGTGGGCCAGCTGATGCCATCACAAAGAAAATTGTCACATCTGTGGAGACCCTCATCATGAATGATCGTCAAATTAGGATTGATGACATAGCTAGGGAGTGTGACATTTCAAATGGAAGTGTATACACGGTTATCCACGAGCATCTTGGGATGTCAAAAGTATCTGCAAGATGGGTCCCAAGAAACCTTAATGTGCAGGATCTCTCCCAAGACTCCAGTCAATTCAGGAGATTCTTGGCATTTATAATGATAACCTGAAGAGCTTCCATTTACGTTTAGTAACTAGTGATGAAACATGGATTCATCATTGGGACCCGGAAACCAAAAAAAAAGAGTCCATGCAATGGAAGCACCCTGGCTCACTCCCACCAAAGAAATTCAAAACCCAACCATCAGCTGGCAAAGTCATAATTATATACCCTGTTCTATGAACTTTTTTTACCTCCCCTTGTATGTCAACTCTTTAAGCACCATAAAATAATACAGAAAATGATGCATAAATTAAAAACATTTATTTATCAAAATATAAAAATACATCCAACAAAGTAAATATAATTACTAACAATACTACAGTAACTATAACAGTAGTAGATACTGTATGTCCATACAAACACACTTTGTGTTAGGTATAATGTAGATCAAACGACTTAAATTACCAATTCTATTCTAATTTTGTTGTTGTTAAAATTATAAGATTCTAGGCCATGTAGGCTGAACATAAACCCAATTAAGAACTTCTAGCAGTTTATGTGAGAATAAGACCAATATGATCCTAGTTTAGGTTTCATTAATTTGGAACAGTGCACATTGTATAACACATGGATTCTTAGGAAATGTAAGGCATTGGGCTGGAAGAGTATTAGTTATTAATATTTCCTACATTAAAATAAGTTCATGTTTATCATGTTTATGGAAATACAGTTTAATTGTTTTGTATTTATCACCACACATAATTCTCAATAAGTTCTGGGAATATTGTAAAGTTTTTGTTCTAGAACTAACACTAATAATAAATAATGTGTATATATTGATGTCGAAGCCTTAGTTTTCTGTCAGGATCTTGTTGCTGCTGTGTTTGATAAATCCATGTCTTTTTTTAATCGCAAATACTGAAATAAAGAAAACAGATGTTTGCAATTAATCAAAAGTTGAATTTTTTGTACATGCAGTCTGTAAGTGTTTTTTGAAATCTTTGATTTTGTAATTGGATATGACTTTTGTTCTCCAGAATTTGACATCAGAAAATTGACTTTGCCTTGGGTAACATCAAACTGATAATTGTTAACCAGTAATGATGATGCATGTTTGAAAAAGGAGAAATGGGAGCAAGGCTATACCTGCATTTGGAGCCTAATAGGAATATATATAGTATAAAAGTAAAAATTACAGTTTGTACTTAATTTATTTGAATTGAGAAAATTCACCAAAATAAATGAGGAAAATATAAGTATTGAACATTAGGAATGGGGCCCATATATTGGTCTCAAATTAAGCAGATTGACAGCCATGGTCTGGGTCGACTTTAGAAAACTAAACATCATCATTTGTTCATCAATTTATTATATTTGGTCATTCCCTTTACCATAATCTTTACATACAAGTTTTACTATAATATCACATTCGTGACAGAAAACTCAAAATAATTATCTTGATTCATTTAAAATGATCCAACTTACATTTTTTCGACTATTTATAGCTTGTTGTACCCATAGTAACTCCATAGCAATATTCTTCCTCATTTCCTGTAGACTTGCTTGGTCAGTTGGATATATCTGTTCTGATGTTTCACTTGTAATATCTGAAAGTCAAGTCAAATTATGTTAGTAACAGTAACTACTGGTAATATAACAAATTACAACATACAAACATAAACTTAGTATAGAAGTTTACAAGTGTTCAATATATATCTACAATGTATAGTAAAATACTGAATCACACAAACCTTGTCAGTCCATCCTTCCTCTATTTGTTCACTAAAGTCTGTGCTACATCTCTTATACTAAAGTCCCATTGTATTGTATACAGAGGTGATCACTACAATATGTTTTAGTGTTTAATCTAGAAGGGGGCCACTAATCATTTATTTTGCCAAATGATCATATTTTGTTAAAGCCTTTGGGAGTTATGTTTAACATTACATGAATGTAAAACATATTGATGTTATGGCGTTTTAAAAAAGTTTTCGAAAATGGTCCCCTGTGAAAAATCGTAGAACAAACAATGCTTACTGTATAGTATAACAATTACTTAATCTCTCAATTAAGTTTAAAAGTAGTAAATCAAAAGAATGTATACAGTAAAACCTCATTATAATGACCCTCGATAACTTTGCCACCTCGCTTATCGCCACTTTATTTTGAAGTCCCAAAATCCATTTTGTTTATGTTTTTCTTTATTCGCCTCCCCCGATTTATCGCCAAACCCCTTTATACCGCCAGAATTTAACTGAACAAACGATGGCAATGAATTGAGGTTTTACTGTACTTATACTTGGTATTTTGTATGATATTCATTTAACCTAATTAAGATATTACCAACATCTGCCTGAAGTATATTGTCAAATAATACATGGACCATCATTTACATAAAGAAGAATTCATCACTGTAACCAAAGCCACTGAGTGATAGTTGCCACATGTGAATGGCTGTCCATGTATTTGAAGATATACCATGGCTAGATGTGGATTATTTCTATTCTAACATGACTTAAGGTAGTTCCATACCATGGTGACGTCGTCGTTTTGTTCGTATGGTCAAAATGTCTGATTTGACGTCTTTTTTATCTATGACGTCACAAATGTGTGGTCTTCGGCGCCTACAGAATTATGGCGGGAACGCTGTTATGCTATCATTCAGTAGAATAATTTCTGCATTCACAAAAGATTAGAATTCACAATATGAATTCTCTGCAGTATTTTTAAGAAGAAAATGTATATTGTACATAAGGAAATTAGGTAGATCAACACTGTTGAGAGTACTATTCTAAATAATTTAAAGATTTGAGTACATTGTTTAAATTTTGAAGACGGTATTTTAAATGCCGCTTTATGGTTTTTTTTCGGTGATTTAAAATACAAATAGTAGGACACAAACTGAGGATTCTTCAATAAACATACTGTATGATAATTTTTCTCGGTGTCAAATTTTAGCAGTTTGACTATGCTCTTGTATTTGCATTTCATTCAGCAGCCTAGAATCAAGAATGCTTCATCAATGTATACGAATCCCCTTTCCACTTTAACTGATCTGTGTTGGGTAACGGTTGCTATGGATTTCTATGGTGACAGACCATATGATATTAAAATTGGTTTTGTTTTGCATAACCAAATGACTTTTGTTTTTTTTTTAATACCAAACGGAAAACATTGAGTTCATAATAGTATCCTAGGACATTATTGGTAGGTTCTTACGTAAGGAATGAGGCTTTTTCTTGTTTTAGGATTTTGATGCAATTTTATGAAAAAAGTAGCTTGAGGACCCCCTATTTTTTGTTTCCGAAAATCAAACTTATATATTCATGTGCAATATATGTGAAAATTAGGGGTAGTATTTGACTTAGTTTTTTAAAAATCTACAAATTAACAAAAGGGTGTGACTTTAAGTTTTCCGAAAATGAAATGTTCTCTCTTGATAGGTGGGGCTGTAGAAAATACCATGTGACCGGAAGTAAAATTCCATTGGTCCAAATAATCTTCATGACATTGGTTAATTTAAATGCAAGAGACTTTTAGTTTCTAAGCATGACAAAAAATTATTAAAGCTTATATGTTGATAACAGTAGTTATATTTTGATCATTTATGTCGTGAAAATGGCCACCATGTGGCACTTCAGAACTTCTTAAGCAAGTCAAATACTTGCCCTGAAATTTTGGCATGTTGAATTGTTTATGCCCATCTACAACATATCAAAATTTCAATATGTGTTTTTAGGCGATTTGTAAAGTATGGAACTACCTTAAAACAAAGCGTTGAAATAAACTCTTTCCTTGGATGTATATTTCACTATTTATTTGCAGAAGTTTCATAACTTTGCTGTTGAGATTATCTCCATTTAAATAAATGTTTTTTGAATGAATATTATGTCACAACAATTGATCACATCACAAAGCATGACATTACAAGGTGAGTAAGGAAGAATGTTAGTAAAACAGAAAAGCCATATGTATATCGTTTCTTTTACGTAGGTTGGCTTTCTTCTTGCATCATATGAAGAATAACACCAGTCATGTTACAGTGAGTTTTTAGAGTGCTCTATTTAAAAGTGGAAAGTTTTGGTCAGGTCAGACATGTGACTTGAAAATGGGTAGTGACTATTCTTTCGCCAAGGAGGCAAGATATAGAAATTACTGCTTACTTTTGAGAAGACTTTTCAAACTGATGTCTCATTACACATTAGGCTGGTGTAGCTAGCAAACAGGAGGTGCTTACCCTTCCGGAACACCCGGCCTCACTTCCCTGGTGGAAGTTCAAGTGTCTAACCTAATTTGTCAGTTCCAAAGTTTTTACTGTGCTTCTGGATTGTGATTCTGACATGGATTAGTATGTATGTTTTTGATACCCTGGGGATGACATAAAAAGAACTTGCAACTGGACTTCTACTATAGCTGATGGAACCTTAGTATAAATGAAATACTAGTACTTATTATAATTACTAGTAATCTTGACATGGAAATTCACTAACCTACCTTGATATGATGACACACTATCCCAGACAGATGTAACATTAGTTAATGATGTTAATTCAGACTTTTTTGACATGCGAGTTGTATAGTCTGGACTTCTCTCATTCTCCTGTCTTTCATGGAATTGTCTAGTTTTCTGCACATTATCAAATTCAAACAATTGTTCTCCTTTCTCAGACATATCATGTTTTTGAAAATGATTTGCCTTTTTATGATATATATTATCATCTGTTTGAGATTCCTGATGCATATCTGCATGTACCTTATCAGAAATTAAGTCTTGACCAAATTTCTCTTTACTCTGTATTTGACTTGCCAAATCTACTTTAGATGTCATCCTCTGGTTTTCCCCTAAATCTCCTAATTCACTCACTTTTGTTTCCTCCGATATCAAATCTATATTTTCTATCAAACTAGTTTGTGTTTCTACAGAGCACAAAACAAAATCTCTATTCAATTCACTTTTGGGGGCAGTTTGCACAGATCTGTTACCCAATTCCACATTTTCATTCAATGGGAGTTCTGCTATTTCTGTTGAGACAGGAGAGAAGTTCTGTATTTCTAGATCTTGTTCAATATTAGAACATCTAGGAGAACCTAAACTTTCAGATTGTTTGTCATGTTCAGTTTGTTTTGTCTTCTGAGATGTTTGATCTTGGAATTTAGAAGTTGAACCCGATCTCTCTGACAAATCTGATCTCGGAGAACACTCTCTAGGACTAGAACCAATTCTATTAACATGTTTATGCTCAGCTCCAGTCCCATCATCCTTACACCATTTCATCTGATTCTCTTTTTCATAGGGTATATTAACTGTGGGACTATCTCTAGGTGAACTTGTGCTACTTCTTCTAGATGTCTGATTACTTCTGGATGCTGAAGTAACTTGTTTTCTTGCTTTCTGTATTAGGGGATAACAAAGAGAGTTATATGGCCATTCTACTGTGTATTTATCACTCTGTTCTATCTCTCTGAATACTTCTAAGTAATCTTGTTTAATCTGCTTAATACATTTTCTTACAAGCCTTCCTCTAATCAGAGCCTAAAATCAAAGAAAATATTTGTATTTGTTAAATGTAGTTAATTTTATATAGTTTCTTCCCAGTATCAGGGTTCTTTCTGAATCTTTTTTTTAAACAGGGCCAGGATCCTTGTAACTGTGGAGATTAACAACCAAAATGGTGAAAATGAAAAATACCATTATTGTTACAAAACTCCAAAAAAGAGACAATAGAAAACATGTTTAATGGACTTAATTACTACTATATATATTAGTTTGATATGTTTCTGGATTGAATTTTGGCATAAATTTAAATTTTATTTCAATTTATTTTACTATTTTTATAATCATTTTTAATAGTGAAAAACATGATTTTTAATTGAAATCAGACCTGCCAACCCCCTGGGCAACTATTCTGTAAGATCAAGGACATTTTTCAGTAAGATTGCACCAGTTTCAGTAAGATTTTACAAAAGTCAGTTTTTATCGCCAGATATCGTCAATACTGCCATGTGCGATAGACATATACTGCAATTGACGAAACAATTTCTCATTTTGCTCCGTTTTATGGAGGACCACGTTGAAAAATACGTCGATTTAGCTTTTTGGGCATACCGATTCCTTTTTTTCGGAGCCGACTCTCCATAATCCGCCATATCTGCTTCGCGTTTGCTCAATTTTGAGATGTGACAGTTACCGCGACAAACTTTAAAATCACACAGATGCTTGATTATTACACTTCAGAATGTCTTTGAAATGCTTTACTACCAAACGCTCTTCCGACTTTGCGTAACGACAGTGATTGATGGCTATCTTTTTAATGCTTTATTGTAATCTGCATGCCTTAAAAGTGTTTCCAGGACAGTTTTCTAAAACATGGTTTGGAAACGTAAAGAGAATATCCGGAAAAAGATAAAAATCGGAAGAAAACATGCCGTATCCGTACAATCGTAAGAATTAAGAATTTTCGTCAATTTTCAGTAAGAACTACGGAAAAATCGTAAGGGTTGGCAGGTCTGTGAAATGGAACCTAAATATTGCCCAGTGTGAACCCCAAGAATGTATTCTCCATCATCATTATAGTGTTAACAGGTAATTATACAGACAATGCCCATTTATATGTATTATAAATTTATACAAAGAACTCAAGCGCCATAAATTCAAAACAAACAAATCTCAAAGGGATAACTTAAGAAATGTAAACATAATAATGCAGCATAAATTGAAAGATGATGTACCAATCATTTCTATGACTGCATCATGTTTCCATAACATATGATATGGTAAAGTGCAGTAAATGCGACGCTCTTTATTCCCACTTTGTCCATCATTTTGTAGTGACTACCATCATATTATTGCATCTGTAACAATTAATTTGATTGGTCGAAAGCTGAGAAAATGATGAAAATAATACAGTGTACAAGACCGAACGGTCCATACACAGTGTATGGACCGGTCCATCCACGACCGAGCGGTCCATATTCAGTATTGAACGTTACGAGTTGTAAAATGACAGTTATATAACTATACATTGGATATTGTATTTAATATTTATACAGATTTGTGTTGTTGCGTTTAAAAAGAAAATTTTGTTGTTATATTAATGTTTTGCTTTTATTCCCCACTCTAACGAAGTTGGCAACTTGGAAGGGATATAGAAATGGGGTCTATCAATGTTTGTATGTCTCTTCATGTTAAGTATATGCGATTTTGTTTGTTCAATGCAATAAAAGCTTTAGTTACTTATGTAGAGGGCACTATCAAGATTTATGGACTGCCCTCGGGGCGAGTATACCGACCAACTTTTTGATATGACCCTTGTCTGCGGCTCGGGCCATATCAAAATGTTGGTCCGAATACTCGCCCTCGGGCAGTCCGTAAATCTTGATAGTGCCCTCTGTATAAGTAACTAATGCATAATTAAAATTTTGTCAATTTTTCCCTTATATGAAAAATCTAACAAGGACAATCTAGGATATATATTGTATTGTTTAAATGTCAAATTTGATGAATGTAATGCCTATGTGACAGGAATTAAAGGGAAAACTGCAGTAACCAAACCACGGTTTGAACATGGTACATTTCCAATACTAGCAGGACCGTCAGTGCATATGTCTGACTAATCATCCCACTAAACACCCAAAGGCTATTCTATTATTTTTTCTGGCCTGGTTGACAGTGGTTGTCAACAATCTACACAAACAAGACACAAAAAATATGGGAGTTTAGCTGTTTAGTGGGCAAAGTGGACAGACCACAGGTGCGTGCAACATATTTTAAAAAGAGTCGTATGACTTCAAAACAATATAATGACTTCATCGTATTTTTTGAATTGGTACAGCATGTAAACAGACTCCCTGGACATGCTGGAACTGCACACCAAGAATTTACAGACATGCACTGTGAAAATACATATTTTCAATTATTTTGATATTTTGACAACCCTGTGATACGTCTTAAACAACCGCATGCACCATTTCAAATTATCTCGACACAAAATATACACCTGTAATCGTATAATCTGCAATTCATAAACATCAAATTCTTCTAAAATAGATTCATCCACACTTGACGCCATTTTGAAACATTTTCGTAACCAATGCTGTGATTGGCTGGAACTTGTACAAAATAAAACTGCGCCCCCTATGCCGGAAAATCCAAAACACACAGGTGCTCCCTCTTACACTGCGTTGTGACACATTGATACACAAAACACATGTAAACAAAACTTGGAACAACATGGCGTGTCAACAAGTTCAGGAAGGAGGAAACGATTATCCAGATTTACCACCTATAAAATACGAATGTACGTAAACTGGTAAAACTTCACTGGAGATATCTCTCTCTCCCTCTCTCTCTCTCTCTCTCTCTCTCTCTCATTTTCCAAGTAGTTTATTTGAACACACATACACAGGGGCCAGTTTCATAATAACAATTTTTAAAAAGAGAAAAAAGAAGAAATGCCCACAAGTATATACTCTTTTTATGTACGTACTAATGGGTATTTTTTTGAAAATTAAATTTTATTATGAAAGTTGTCTACTATCTGTTTACTCTGCTGCAGAGAAAGGAACAACACTAATATTTCAAAGATTTGAATGGCACAGTTAAAATGAATTAATCATTTACTTATTTGAGCCGAGTTGTTGCTAATAATCCTAATTTCGATCTAATCCATGCATTATAACTTCTTTTATACTCCAAAAAGTATTTTGGATGGTTGTTTACAAAATTATGGTAGAATATTTTGACAAAATGGCGGTGTCTTTCGTGTGACTTAATGATGGCGAAAGAATTTATTATTTACATAGGTTTGCAAGGGGTACAATGATTGGCTCAAAGGTCGGGTTGAATTTAAAAGTTTGAATTTACGTAAGCTGCACTTACTTGAAAGAATAGTCAACACTTTCGTCATGACTACGTAACATAAAGAACCCCGCCATTTCCTAAAAAATATTAAAATATCATTGTAAACACCCACCCAGGTTATATTTTGTCACATAAAATGATATATGAAGCAAGAATGAGGAGCCGAAACAGGAATTTTTAGTAACGACTCTGCCCATGTACCCGTCATATTGAAATTTATAAAATATTTAACGATCTTGCTTTCTCCAAAATTGGCTAAATAAAGAGTAGTAAAAATTCCCACATGGGCAGATCCAAGTACAAGGGTCTAACAAATGTTTTTTTAAATGGTCAAATCACTATAAAACAGCAGTGATTTATAATGATTTGACTGATTTAAAAAAAATAAGATTGTTACAGGCCCCTGTGATTAAAGTGTAAGTTTGTCAGGACTGCATTAGACAGCACAAGGTACTTAATTCCAACATTTCACAACTGGCTAACTTAACATAGAAAAATAATGAACAGGTTCATAGAACAAAATTCTGAAGTCATTTTCATTCTTTGCCAGAATCAAATTGAAATAGAAGACAAAAGACAAAAATTGTAACTGGAAAATATGTACTTTACAACAGCTAGCTAATATAACCAAGAAGGAACAAAACAAACCCACTTCTGACTTTGGATGGGCTTTGGAGTCAATGTTAGTGGACACTGGTGTGGTTTTAGTACGATTGGGGTACATTATCAGAGTACCAGTAAAATTATTTTACAACTGTTGGAAGTGGTTAAGTTAACAGGGACCCATTAGCCCTTAGTTCCCAAAAATAAGTTTGGCCCCTAAATTTTACACATTTTAGCTACAAAATGTATTTATTATCATTATAACTTCTATTCTGAAGTGAACTGGGCCACCAATTCAAAATATATAAGCTTCATCCCTGCAGTGATCTATAAATATGACATGTATGTACATGATCATTATAGATGATCAAAATATAACCTGTGTTATTTATTTTTTTTGTAGATCTTGACCACACAGCAGATGTACAGTGAGTAATAGTATACATGTAGTGAATTTATCAGTATATTTACTTACCTAATCCACTTTGTGCTGGGTTGCTCATAAGGCAATCACCAGAGATTCTGGTGCTGGTTCCTGTACAAGCATAAAAGTTTTAACATGGCAGGGTTGCTGGTCATACACAATAGCCCTCCTGCCTTCTTATATTAACCTTGACCGACCATGGCAGAGTTATACTAAGGTATACTAAGGTTGTTAGATATCAACAGACTTCATAACAACCTTTAATGAGTTTTTATTTTTCAGTTGATTGAATGATTTTTTTAGTTTTTACACCTGAAGTCAAAAGCTGTTTAGTTGTAATATGTTTTGACAAACAGTAGTGTGTCTATTAGAAAGTTTGTTATTTCACTTTTGAGTGAGAACTCTGGTTTGCTCCACCATTCTAGTGGAATCTAACTTAAAGAATCTTGAATAGGACATAAAACACCATGACTTCACTTTACTGATGCTTGCCATATAACTATGTACAAAGAAGTCACAACACTGTAAAAAAATGAGTTGAGTTGAGTAATGGTGTTTAACATCCCAGTCAAGAATATTTCACTTATATTGAGATGTCGTCAGCTATATGCAAAGGTGCAGAAATGTTGCTGTGCATTGCACTGATGTTCTTTATCGTGCCAAGCCTACCGTGACAGTGGACCTCACTTATTTTAAGTTCCCATCTGAAAGAACTGTGACTCTCATTTCGTAATGCAGAGTGCTTGGCGAAAGAACAGTCACTACCTACTTTCAAGTCTTGGGTCAGGCCCGGTCAGGGTTTTAACCCACAACTTCCCACTCATGGAGCAAGCACTCTACCAACTTAGCCACTGCAGTGGTTGTAAAAAATGAAGTGTGATCATGAATGACTTCTATAGTTGCTGCAATGAAATATTAATTTTTACAATTTCACAATATAAAATATAAAAAATACATGTATATCAATTTGAAATAATCTTGATTTGGATATAAAACATCACAAGTTCATCCATTGACCAATCTTGTAAAAATAATATAAATGTATATCATTGTATATTTTGTTTATTTTAGGTTACATTCCTGTATCCTTTTAGAACGGTACAAAGTGATGATGATGATATGCCTATGTAATGAAAGAGAGAGACTACATTAAATAAGCCAGTGTTTAAAAATGAATTATTAAAAGTATTACTATCTGTGATATTAAAAAAATTGTTATGGTACATCCTACTTTACATATGTATTAGCTGATATCAGAAATGATTCTTAGTTTCCAAAAATTTGGGTCAGTTTACATTGACATCATTTATAGGTAATGTCTCTCAAATTATCACTGAACTATATTGCAAGTTTATATTTAACGTATGTTATTTAATGAAATAACAACTTTTTATATGAGACAGTAGAAACACCCAAAAGTACAAAATTCCTTAACAAGTGAAACTAGGGGGAGATAACTTGACAGAGGCGTTTGAACAATGTGCTACTGCTATGTTTGGTTATATGACTACAGATTATGACACAGTAGAAATGACAGATGAACAAGAAATAGAGGCTGAAGGTTGGTACACAGTCATTATATAGTTATAGTTTACATCTGTATTATTACTATGTTTTCATTGTCAGTAGCAAAAAAACTGAGAAGTTCTTTCAAAACCCCTTTTAACACATTTATGGAAAAATACTTTTAAAAGGTATGAAGTGGTATTTTCACAAATCTTGAAAATTTGGCTTCAAATAATTTTTATACCCCACATACTAGTTTGAGGGGGTATGGTATATAAGAATCACCATGTCTGTCTGTCTGTCTGTCTGTCTGTCCATATGATTGTGTAAAATCATGTCCAGACCATATCTCATAATTACTTTGGAAAACTGTCATTAAACGTCACATGAATAATCTTCATGGTCCAAAGTTGTGTAATGACCTTGAACAAGTTCATATTGGAACAGGGTTCGTACAGACATTTGGACTCCAAATTGAAGGACTTTTTAGGGTCTTTTCAGGGTCTTATTTGCAAATTTAAGACCTGAATCAAAGGGACAATTTTAGCAAAAAAATATTGGCGCAAAGCCAATTAAATCAATAAAACATTTATTTACGTGTCCATAGTAATGACACTTGAAGTGGAAGTTGAAGTTGGGCTTTCAGTTGGGCCAGGTACCTTTAAGTTTAAATTCCCCTTTTCAACATAACTAATCAATTAATTATTTATTGATATCAGTCTATTTGCAACCACTTAATATCGAAATACAGACACCCAACTGGGCAAATTCAAGGGCTTTTTAGGGCCTTCAGGATAAATTCAAGGGCTTTTTAGGGTCAGACTTGTTTTTAGGGTCTTTTTAGGGCAAACCTAAAAATTTAAGGACTTTTCAAGGCCTGTATGAACCCTGTGGAAAGGCCAGGGTTGCAGGAAAACATTAAACCCTTGTAGATGTTGGGGTTGAGGGGTATTTGGCTCACAAGAGACAGTTCTAGTAAGTTTTTGGGGAGGGGCAACATCTGTACATATATTCATAATTTTTAAGGTGTCTATCTGGTCAATTCAGGATTTGGTTCAATGAATCTTTTGTCATGCACCACCCTTGCCAAATGCATTACTTATATATATGGTTAGAATACAATCTCTAATGTGTGCGAAAGCATAAGCCATTCTTAAGGGTAATGTAAGTAGGAAAATTCAAGTGAAAACCGTTTGGGTGAAATGCGTGAGAGAGGGATATAATTAAGAAATTACCTACACAAGAGTGAAGATTTATAAATAAAAATAAAGTAGGAATTGATAATTTAAGAGATTTGTTGCATTTTTTAAAGAAAATTGTGCAAAAATACACATGTTGGGGAAAAAAGCTTACACCTTGTATAATGAATTAATTCTAAAAAATGAAAAGAAATTAAGATAGTCAACATCATTGAGCAGTGCAAAGAGGGCAGAGTTTGTTAAAGAAATACGAGGTTTTTGAAAACTCGACAATTTACGGTGGATGTTTTCTATGATTTGTTTTCCTTTTAAAAATGCGTGTACCAGGCGTGATAGTTCATATTCTAAGGCTACCAACGATCCAAGGAAGGATTATAAAAGCTAAGTTTGTATATTACTTGATTATTGTTGAGGCATATTCGGCTTTATATAAGTTCAACATTGTTCAAACCAAACAATATTCACCTCAATTCAAATAGAACAGTATTGTGTGACCGTGCACTTTAAGTGACCTGTTGTATTTTGGATTATAAGTGGCCTTAGAATATAAATATCACGCCTGGTACACGCATTTTTAAAAGGAAAATAAATCGTAGATAACTTCAACTGTAAATTGTCGAATTTTCAAAAACCTCGTATTTCTTCAACAAACTCTGGCCCCTTTGCACTGCTCTATAACTTTGACTATCTTAATATCTTTTCATTTTTTAAAATTAATTCGTTATACAATTGTGTAAGCTTTTTTCCCCAACACGTGTATTTTTGCACAATTTTCTTTAAAAAATGCAACAAATATTTTATAAACTCTTAAATTATCAATTCCTACTTTATTTTTATTTATAAATCTTCACTCTTGTGTAGGTAATTTCATAATTATACCCCTCTTTCACGCTTTTCAACAAATTGGTTTTCACTTGAATTTTCCTACTTAAATGACCCTTAAATGGTTCATACATGTATTGTCTGCATTTGAATGTAATGTCATCTCAAAATTAAAAAAAAAAATCCTTTAAAATAAAACTATAAATACCTTAGAAGTCTCCCTGAATTAATTTGATGTTCTATTATTCTATTGGTGCTGAATGTTAATGAAGATTCGCTGTCATTTAATTCAGACATGCTCTTTAAAGCTTTCTTGAATACATAATTCTTTTAAAGCATTTTAAGCATGTTAAGGACTCCAATACCTTTGTAGTATTATTAAGATAGCCATTTCATTATTTTGGCCTCTAGTTTTAATATTTGGTGGCAAAATCTTAATAATTCTATCCCAGCATAAATTTTTAGCTCACTTCATTCTGTTTCTGATGAAAATATCTTCTGTGTATGGTAAATAATTTCCTGGGTTTCAGATAAAATCCAGGATTATTTTGTCTACTGTCTCCATTTCCATTTTAATTTTTATTTGTGTCTTTAGCTGGTGATCTTTCAATATAAGTAAAAATATTATGCACATAAAACGGTATTAAATCCCCATTTCAATCATTCAACTTCAACTCTTATATATGTATACAATGTATGAGCATGTTTAATATCTCAATAATTTGATCTCCAAAATAATGTGAACACCAGTGTTTGGTCCAGAAAATGGATTTTTTGTTTTCAGTACTTGCAGTACTTTGATGTGATAAAATTTAATTATTAACATTTTCAGGTGATGACATGTTGGGTTTATTATTCCATTTTCTAGACGAATGGCTTTTTATGTTTTCTGCAGAACCTTTTTTCATACCTAGAGTAAGTTTGTCTTTTTATTAATATTTTTAGCTCACTTGTTCAAAAGCCTATGTGAGATAATTGCATAACAAAGCTTATATATATGTTTGCATTGTGCACTCTTGTTTTTGAATGCTCCTTTGAAATTACTGGTTAGTTTTAAATAAAGCTTAGTGAGAGACAGGTCTCAGCAGGAACAATTTGAATTTAAACATGACTTGGCACTACCACAAAAGATCAATCATTGGGTAACAGTGGCTGAATCTTTGTTTTGTATCCATGTTTAAAAGTTTGGACCATAGTCTTACAGACATAATACTAGTATGGTTAAGTACCAAATTGATTTATTTTGACTATGTGTAAATTGAATGCAGGGTTTTATCCTTGAATTGACCTTTGTATGAGGTCAAATTAAACAGCCACATTTATGACCTATCAAGTAAATTTACCCTGTTGTTGTTTCAATTTTGTCAAATCTACCTTGGGACAGATTATGTGAAGAAGTTATTCAGTTCTCATGCCAAATGTTGGTGACTTTCTCCGGGCACTACAGTTTACTTTATCATTCCTGAACTGACAGCTGACAACCTCGAGATAAGTGAAAAAATATTGACTGGAAAACATAACACCTTTCACAAAAAAAAAAAAAAGAAAAAGAAAAACTAAAAACGAAATCAACTTTGTATCCAAATTCTAGACAAACAATGTTAAGAGCCTTATCACTTCATAGTTTCAGTAGGGTGGCAAATTACTCCAAAGAGAAAAATTATCCCTTTTGGGATGTCATTTATTTCTGAAATATTTTGTTTTTTATTAGGTGCAATGATTTTGGACGAAAAATTGGTTTATTTAAAAAAAAAAATAAAAATGGTGATACGATAATCCAACAAAAAGTTAATTGAAGTTGAATATAAAATTGATGTCTTTTTCCCTACAAACTAGTACATATACATGACATACATATGGTACTAGACTACAAACTAGTACATATACATGACATACATATGGTACTAGACTACAAACTAGTACATATACATGACATACATATGGTACTAGACTACAAACTAGTACATATACATGACATACACATGGTACTAGACTACAAACTAGTACATATACATGACATACATATGATGTTACTACATGTATTAACATAATTATAAATATTTTTGTTTTGCAGAAAGTAGTTATAACAGAATTTGACAAAGAAAATTTTAAGATAAAAGCAAAAGGGTAAATATCAAATACATATTTTATATATTTCTTTTGGATAATAATGTTATTTTATACTTTTGTTATATCGATAGTAAAACTAATAGAGTCAAAGAAACGATGGTTCACATGTTAGAGTACAGAGAACTTGGGGTCCATTTTTAATCTGATTTTGCACATCTAGGCAGGAGTTGCTTACACTTTCGGAGCACCCTGCCTGCTTATCTGGTTCATATGACAGCTTCATAAGTTTTTACATTACTTTTGAGACTGATATACTAGTAGATATGGACTGGTATGATTGTTTTATTTTATAAACATGTATAATGAATCGTCTCAAATTTTCCACAACATTACAAGCTTAATCTTATACTGTTTAAGAAGAAACATTCGCGAGAGTAAAATATTCGTGATATGCACAATAACACTTTTATGTGAATATTTCTTCTCAGTAGAAATTTCTTAATTTCCTTGGTACACTTTCCATATGGTCAGAAATGTAAAAATTTCTTGCCCTAAAATATTTTAGAAGATCAATACCCCAGAAGTTTCCTACCGCTAATGTTTCTTTTACAGTATAAACAGCCCAGGTCTTTCCAGCTGTTTGCGCCTCTGTGTCGATACTCCTACGCCAGGTCTGTTTAGGCCGGCCTCTTTTCCTCTTCCCTTGTGGGTTCCAGTCAAGAGCCTGCCTGGTGACGTTTGACGCAGGCTTGCGTAGTGTGTGGCCAATCCATCCCTATTTTCGTTTCCTTATCTCAGACTCGATTGGAACTTGTCTGGTCCTGTCCCATAGTTGTTTGTTTGAGACAAATTCAGGCCATCTGATGTTAAGGATGTTCCCGAGGCATCTGTTGATAAATGTCTGGAGTTTGTGGGTGTTGGTTTGGTTACCCTTTAGGTTTCTGAGCCGTATAGTAGGACGGACTTGACATTGGTGTTGAAAATCCGGATCTTGTTTTTTATTGAGAGGGCTGTTGATCTCCAGATTGGTTGAAGGGAATTGAAAGTAAATCTGGCGGTACTTTATGTTTTCTTCTGTACCCCCATCTTTACTGATGACACTGCCCAGGTAAACAAACTTGTCAGCTTCCTTGATCCTGTTGTAGCTGCACTGGATCTTCTGTTTTGTTGTTTACCCTCATGACTTTGTATTTTATATAGTTATCTATATTTATTTTAAAATATCATAAACAGGTTGATGTTTTCAGAAATTAAATCTGT
Organism: Anadara kagoshimensis; assembly: GCA_021292105.1. Classification (NCBI taxonomy): domain Eukaryota; kingdom Metazoa; phylum Mollusca; class Bivalvia; order Arcoida; family Arcidae; genus Anadara; species Anadara kagoshimensis. The sequence continues at coordinate 30,194,113 of CM037863.1, read as the reverse complement.
TTTTGTAAACCAAATGTTTATTTTGTATTTCAGGTATGGAGAAGAATTTGATATTTCCAAACATCCTCAGGTATAGAACAGTATAATATAGTAGAAATGAAAATTCATAAGGAATTTTAATTTTACACCAATTTATTTTACATACATTTCCATTCATCCACACATTATGTTGATGCTGTTTAAGTGACTCCTAGGCATTTAAATCAAATTCTACCAAAAATCACCAAGGAACAGACAACATTGATAATACAAACCATCAACTTTTGATGAGGTTAATACAATGATTTATCAACCCAACAGTGTTATATTCACCAAGGTCGTAGGTAATACGAAAGTCGCCTTTTGCTATTTATGTTTCCAAAATGGAAACAAGAGCTATATTTATCAGAGTTTAGTGCCCCCCCCCCCCCCCCCCCCCCCCCATTTTTTCTTTTTGTTAAACAGCTATTTCTCCCTGAATACTTGACAGATAATGTTGTAATCTTGTTGCTTTATTTTTTGGACTTTTTAATGGCATCCCATTACAATTACCACCTGTTTAAAAACTGATAACTTGAGTTATGGTAGGTATAACATGTTACATATTTGTTCTGTCAGTTCTTGTTATTTATGGTAGATATTTCTGACAGTTCTTGTTATTTATGGTAGATATTTCTGACAGTTCTTGTTATTTATGGTAGATATTTCTGACAGTTCTTGTTATTTATGGTAGATATTTCTGACAGTTCTTGTTATTTATGGTAGATATTTCTGACAGTTCTTGTTATTTATGGTAGATATTTCTGACAGTTCTTGTTATTTATGGTAGATATTTCTGACAGTTCTTGTTATTTATGGTAGATATTTCTGACAGTTCTTGTTATTTATGGTAGATATTTCTGATATTTTGCAGGGCACAGAAGTTAAAGCTATTACATATTCTAATATGCAGATTCATGATGACTGTCCAACAAATGATATATATGTTATAATAGATATTTAATTAACCAGACGGTAAAAGTGGTGTACAGTGCTGTCAGTACTTTGATTGATTATTCTTTGTGGAGTTCATACATCTTGAACGTCCAAGGTTTTATTGATAATGATGGTTTATCAATCTGATTGAAAGTGTTCAGTGGTGTCAGAACTTTGATTGACACAGAAAACTTAATGCTTGTAGCATGCATAAGGAATTCCTGGGAAATGATGCGTGTCATTTAATGTGCTCATTACTTTAAGCATTGCTTTTTATAAACAGAACATTTTCTAGTCATTGAGTTGACCTTGGTGGTCTGACGTGTTGGCATCACACTGATGGCGATCTGGTTTGTTCCACTGCTTCAGAGCTGACAGCTTCAATATAAATTAATCTTGACTGGAGAATAAAACACCATTATTCTATTCCACTCCATGTCATTGTAAGAAAAATATCAATGTTGGTCACTGTTAATTTATATTCAACACAAAACATTTTATCTATAAACATTATAAAGGACAATCAATTAAAGTCATTTTGATGTATAGTCCAGGACCCAGTTGCACAAATAATTAAAGCATAGATAATTACCATATTATATAAATCATAATTAGCACAACAGTTTCATGATTATTTATTTATTGATTAATAATTAATTTTATAACTTAACTACAGTCAAACCTGCCTATAAAGGCCACTGAAGAGAACCAGTAAAAGTGACCTTTATATACAGGTTCAAATTATATGAATAAAAACAATTGGGATACAATTTTACTGGCCTTTATAAGCAGGTGATCCTTATATAGAGGTGGCCTTAAAAGGCAGGTTGGACTGTATACTTTGTACAGCTGGGTCTGGAATTAATGCTGGTTGTTTTTAATCCTTGTACTATAAATACCAAAGTCACATGTTACAAATAGTGACAATTAGTGTTTTACTGTAACTGGTCGTTACCTTTACCTATGCATGCCAATAATAGTTCGAAACATCAACAGAATGTAGCCATAATAAGCTTGGAGATTGTGTTTAATCTACCAACTTATTTGAAGCATTACATTTTCCATTGTCTGTGATAAAAGGAATTTTGTAAAATACTTTATTGTCTGTGAATTTTAGTGATTATATTAAAACTACATCATTTTATTGTTTTTGTATGACTTGTTTCTGTCGGAACATTTAACAGAATTTGTTTCAAACTGAGTCTTTTCCTTGTCATGGTGACAGGTCCTCCATGGCTGAATGGTCAACAGCTCTAACAAATCACATTACCTCTCACTTTCTAGGTATCAACCCTTCCTTTAATACATCCAACATGAAAAATAGTTTTCAGCTGTGAAAGGTTTATTTTTTTTCAAGAGTGCTCAAGTTTCCTCCACCTTAAAGAACCTGTCCACCTTGATATTTAAGTGAAATAATTTCTGGCGACAATTTCACAATCATTCCTTAACTAAGATTTTCCTAAACTTAAACCTGGCAAATTTAACATCTGAATAATTTTGTTGGTTTTCAAGATATTCAAGAATTTAAGGTAATATTTTGAAGATCAGTCAAAGGTTATTACATCTATATTCTTCTTTTGTTGAATTATTCATTTGTAGCATATTTGTACCATAAAATATTTCTAAAATCTGTCAGCCTTAAGTAAAGTCTAAGCTAAGGAAAGATTGTGACTCTGGAGCAAGCTACTTCAAACATCATGTCAGCCTTATGATAAAAACTATAACTATGGCAGCTAAATGTTTTAAAAACTTGCCAAGTTGGTAGGTAGAGGTTTAATTCCAGGTCATGCGAGACCTAAAACTTTAAAAAACAGGCTAGTGGTTGTTCTTTCACCCAGCATTCAGCATTTAGAAACGAAAGTTCTGATGTCTTTCAGTCAAGACTTGACAAGGCACAATTAATAACCCATGCTGTCATAAAAGACATTGTAATGGTTAACATTTCTGCAATTTATAGCTGGTAACACCTTAATAAAAGTAAAATAATAATGAATGCAATGTAAAGAGTTGATAATCTGACATGGGCAGACAGGTGTTTTATGGTTTCCGATTTGATAATCTGACATGGGCAGACGAGTGTGTTATGGTTTCCGAGTTGATAATGTGACATGGGCAGACAGGTGTTTTATGGTTTCAACACAGTGTGACCCCGTGGTTTGTAATAGTAATTATACATGTAAAATGTAGTGCATTTTTGGACTTTTGTAAAATAACAAATATTGTATACTAAGTATCTATTTACTAGTATCTTAGTGTGTACAGATTTTAGTGTATATTATAATTTGGATAAAATTGACATGAGCATATATTAACACACACCACACACATCATCTTATGTACTTGATGTACTTATGATGATATATAATTTGGCCATGGTTTTATTTGTGCTACTGTATCATAAGTGAAATTGTAAAAATTACAACACTGTAAATATTAATAGGTTTACAGTTGTTAAAACTTTAAATAGCATACGTCATGGGAACTTGGAATTTTATATGTGATATTAGTGCAGAAAGTGTTACCAATTATGAAGCTGGTTGACCTTATTGCTGTGGGCAACTGTGGTGGTTAGGTGGGTTGAATAGCTATCCAAATAAATGCCTGGTTGTTTTGTAAAGGACAGGCTGTATATACATTGTATACAATCGTACATCATTTTTACACACAAACAATATATAAAAATATATATGGCTTTATTTCATACAATTTTTTATTTCAACATGTAGCATCACAATCAGCATTTTAGGCAATACTAAAAATGCATTATTTATCATGTTTATAACATATACATATTATGTATTGTCCCAGATATATATATACCTGTCAAGTGGAATAGAATAATGACAATTTACTTATATCAAGAACTTCTGTTCTGGTGACTTCTTGGATGATAAAAGAAACCAGAGTGGTCAGAGAAATCAGCAGACTTTAGTAAGCTAACTGACAAAATTTCTTACCCTACGATCTGTCAGAAAGCAATAATCAGCAGCCTTTGACAAGCTAACTGACAAAATTTCTCACCCTACGATCTGTCTGAAAGCTATTATCAATTGTTATCTTTAGACCTCTAGGCCATAGACGCCTGTTGCTGTATAACAGAAAATATTCATGATGTATTAATAATCATGATATTCAAGTTCACATCTCGACCACAAAAATTTATACCTGAAAATATCTCTGGTTACATAGTACATGTGCTTTTAAAAACAACTTAAAATTCTAGATGTTTTATTATTATAATGTCTTCATAAACTGCTCAAATTCCTCAAGTGATGTCTTAGCAACATTTTTACAAAATTCATCGTTACGGCCTTCTACAAGTTTAAGTGGAGAAACATAATTCTCAACAGTTGGATCATACTGTGCCCGACCTAAGCTAACTAAGTATTTGTGTCTCTGGGGGAAAATAAACAACCGAGTACCAAATATTATTGGAAATTCTGTTATAGTCTTGTGACTCAATCCCATCACATTGTGCATAAAGTCAAATTTCTGGCTTAACTTTGCTTTACCTGTAGAGATAAAAATGTAGATATAACAATGTTTAACTTTATATCACTATGTTTGATCAACAGACATAACCTACTAAAAACATGTTATTAATTGTTTGTAAGAAAAACAAGAAAACAAAATAATTGGAGTGAAGAAAAGTGAATGAGGAGAACTGGAGGGGGAAGAGGAGTGTAGGGGGGAAAGAAAAATGGATGGGGAAAAGAGAACTGGAGGGGGAGTGGAATGGAGAGAAGGGGAGGGGAGAAATGGAGGGGGAGAGGAATGGAGAGAAGGGGAGGGGGAAATGGAGGGGGAGAGGAATGGAGAGAAGGGGAGGGGAGAAATGGAGGGGGAGAGGAATGGAGAGAAGGGGAGGGGAGAAATGGAGGGGGAGAGGAATGGAGAGAAGGGGAGGGGAGAAATGGAGGGGGAGGAATGGAGAGAAGTGGATTGGGAACAGAAGTGGAAAGGATTGTAAGAAACATGAGGGAGGGAAGGAATGTTGATAGCAAAGAAGTATTGGGGAAGAAAGCGGATTGGGGAGAAAGTGGAGGAGGGGGGTATTGGAGAAGTGATAAGTGGAGGGGAGACGGTGGAATGGAAAGAAGGGCAGAGAAGAAAACTGGAGGGTAGAGGACTATTGTACAAGTATGAAGAAACCCAACAGAAATAATTTAGGTAAGAGATCAGACACCTCTATCACCATCAGTAGGAATGGAGAGATCAGACAACTGTATCACCATCAGTAGGAATGGAGAGATCAGACAACTGTATCACCATCAGTAGGAATGAAGAGATCAGACACCTGTATCACCATCAGTAGGAATGGAGAGATCAGACAAATGTATCACCATCAGTAGGAATGGAGAGATCAGACAACTGTATCACCATCAGTAGGAATGGAGAGATTAGACAACTGTATCACCATCAGTAGGAATGGAGAGATCAGACAACTGTATCACCATCAGTAGGAATGGAGAGATCAGACACCTGTATCACCATCAGTAGGAATGGAGAGATCAGACAACTGTATCACCATCAGTAGGAATGGAGAGATCAGACAAATGTATCACCATCAGTAGGAATGGAGAGATCAGACAACTGTATCACCATCAGTAAGAATGGAGAGATCAGACAACTGTATCACCATCAGTAGGAATGGAGAGATCAGACAACTGTATCACCATCAGTAGGAATGGAGAGATCAGACAACTGTATCACCATCAGTAAGAATGGAGAGATCAGACAACTGTATCACCATCAGTAGGAATGGAGAGATCAGACAACTGTATCACCATCAGTAGGAATGGAGAGATCAGACAACTGTATCACCATCAGTAGGAATGGAGAGATCAGACAAATGTATCACCATCAGTAGGAATGGAGAGATCAGACAACTGTATCACCATCAGTAGGAATCGAGAGATCAGACAACTGTATCAGACAACTGTATCACCATCAGTAGGAATGGAGAGATCAGACAAATGTATCACCATCAGTAGGAATGGAGAAGTAGGAATGGAGAGATCAGACAACTGTATCACCATCAGTAGGAATGGAGAGATCAGACAAATGTATCACCATCAGTAGGAATGGAGAAGTAGGAATGGAGAGATCAGACAACTGTATCACCATCAGTAGGAATGAAGAGATCAGACAACTGTATCACCATCAGTAGGAATGGAGAGACCAGACAACTGTATCACCACCAGTAGGAATGGAGAGATCAGACAACTGTATCACCATCAGTAGGAATGGAGTAATAGCACTTTTTATCAAATACCAAGTATGTTAGTTCTTGAATGAGGGAGAAGACCAGAGTGGCTGACTGAAGAAACCACTGACTTAAAATAACTGACAAACTTTCTAACACTAGAATCCGGTCTGAATGGGATTTGACACTACTGTTTATTTAGCCTGTTTGGGAGAAAGCAATATGACGGGTACAAATCAATGATTCTTTTACTTACATGAGCCCATTCTTTATTAAAAATTCCTGTTTCGGCTCCATCCTTGCTTCAAATATCATTTTATACAACAAAATACAACTTGGGTGGGTGTTTACAATGATAATGTTTTTTTTGCGAAATGGGGGGAGGGGGGGGGAAGGGGGGCGGGTTCTTTATGTTACGTAGTGATGACGAAAGAGTCAACTATTTACGTAGGTTAGTGCAGCTCAAGAACGGATTGATTTTTGCGTAACTGGGATAACCAAAATTGATTAAATGAAGTAATCAAGTCAACTAACTTTCTGCATTTTCAAATTTTTAAAAAAATGACGTAAATTTAAACTTTCAAACTTAACTCGACCTTTGAGCTACTTTTCATTGTACCCCTTGTGAACATAAATAATAAATTCTTCCGTCATCATTATGTAACACGAAAGACACAGCCATTTTGTCAAATTTTTACTATTGTAAACACCCATACAAAATAAGTTTTGGTGTATTAAAGGAAATATAGTACATGGATTAGATCCAAATTGGGATTATTAGCAACGACTCAGCTCATGTAAGTAAATGGTTAATTGATTTTTAACCGTGCCAATCAAATCTTTGAAATATTAACATTGATCCTTTCTCTGCAGCAGAGTAAACAGATAGTAGGCAGTAAATGGACACCATGGTCTGTGTAAGATAGTGCTTAAGATGTGGACTAAGTCACCAAAACCCTCGTTTTTCAATCTTTAGGAAATAGAACTTCATTCTTGTAGTTGTAAAAATTAACTGTCAAAATTGTGAAAATTAGCTGTCAAATAGCCAAAATTGTGAAAATTAACTGTCAAATAGCCAAAATTGTGAAAATTAACTGTCAAATAGCCAAAATTGTTAAAATTAACTGTCAAATAGCCAAAATTGTTTAGCCAAAATTAACTGTCAAATAGCCAAAATTGTGAAAATTAACTGTCAAACAGCCAAAATTGTGAAAATTAACTGTCAAATAGCCAAAATTGTGAAAATTAACTGTCAAATAGCCAAAATTGTGAAAATTAGCTGTCAAATAGCCAAAATTATGAAAATTAAATACCAAATTCATACCATTATTGTTATAAAACTATTAAAGTATTTAGCAATACTGGTATATCATGTACATACATTTTGAGATTGATTTTTAAAATGAATTTGTTAATTAATCTTATTTTACCATTTTAAGAGTAATTTTTAGTTGGTTTTTTGATTGTGAAAATCTGCATAAGATTTTTAATTATGAATGGGACCAAGTATCGGCGCCAAATATGGCCCAGCGAGGGCTCTGCCCAATATCAGTAGAAAAAAAATCCAGAAGTATTAGTAGCAATAGAATATTTACTGGCAAAAAAAAAATAAGTAAAAAATTCACTTACTTCTCATAAACATTCTAGGATATGTTAACAACATTTTCTTCATTTCAACATCAGTAAATCCCAAAAATTCAATAAAGTGTGAATATTTGTCCTGAAATTAATATACAATACTAATCAATAAAGTGTAATTGATAAGAATTCAAATCAAAGTACCGAAAGTACTGAAAGACAATCCTTATGTAGATAAACAATAAATACTTCTTGTAGATAAACAAAATTAAGGAGTACAGTAAAACCTTGATTCATTGTCACCATTTGTTATAAAGGTGGTTGGTGATAGTACAGTAAAACCTTGATTCATTGCCACCATTTGTTATAAAGGTGGTTGGTGATAGTACAGTAAAACCTTGATTCATTGTCACCATTTGTTATAAAGGTGGTTGGTGATAGTACAGTAAAATCTTGATTCATTGCCACCATTTGTTATAAAGGTGGTTGGTGATAGTGCAGTAAAACCTTGATTCATTGCCACCATTTGTTATAAAGGTGGTTGGTGATAGTACAGTAAAACCTTGATTCATTGCCACCATTTGTTATAAAGGTGGTTGGTGATAGTACAGTAAAACCTTGATCATTGCCACATTTGTTATAAAGTGTGGTTGGTGATAGTACAGTAAAACCTTAATTCATTGCCACCATTTGTTATAAAGGTGGTTGGTGATAGTACAGTAAAACCTTGATTCATTGCCACCATTTGTTATAAAGGTGGTTGGTGATAGTACAGTAAAACCTTAATTCATTGCCACCATTTGTTATAAAGGTAGTTGGTGATAGTACAGTAAAACCTTGATTCATTGCCACATTTGTTATAAAGGTGGTTGGTGATAGTACAGTAAAACCTTGATTCATTGCCACATTTGTTATAAAGTTGGTTGGTGATAGTACAGTAAAACCTTGATTCAGTCACCATTTGTTATAAAGGTGGTTGGTGATAGTACAGTAAAACCTTGATTCATTGCCACCATTTGTTATAAAGGTGGTTGGTGATAGTACAGTAAAACCTTGATTCATTGCCAACATTTGTTATAAAGGTGGTTGGTGATAGTACAGTAAAACCTTGATTCATTGTCACCATTTGTTATAAAGGTGGTTGGTGATAGTACAGTAAAACTCTAATTCATTGCCACCATTTGTTATAAAGGTAGTTGGTGATAGTACAGTAAAACCTTGATTCATTGCCACCATTTGTTATAAAGGTGGTTGGTGATAGTACAGTAAAACCTTGATTCATTGTCACATTTGTTATAAAGGTGGTTGGTGATAGTACAGTAAAACCTTAATTCATTGCCACCATTTGTTATAAAGGTAGTTGGTGATAGTACAGTAAAACCTTGATTCATTGCCACATTTGTTATAAAGGTGGTTGGTGATAGTACAGTAAAACCTTGATTCATTGCCACATTTGTTATAAAGGTGGTTGGTGATAGTACAGTAAAACCTTGATTCATTGTCACCATTTGTTATAAAGGTGGTTGGTGATAGTACAGTAAAACCTTGATTCATTGTCACCATTTGTTATAAAGGTGGTTGGTGATAGTACAGTAAACCTTAATTCATTGCCACCATTTGTTATAAAGGTAGTTGGTGATAGTACAGTAAAACCTTGATTCATTGCCACCATTTGTTATAAAGGTGGTTGGTGATAGTACAGTAAAACCTTAATTCATTGCCACATTTGTTATAAAGGTGGTTGGTGATAGTACAGTAAAACCTTGATTCATTGTCACCATTTGTTATAAAGGTGGTTGGTGATAGTACAGTAAAACCTTAATTCATTGCCACCATTTGTTATAAAGGTGGTTGGTGATAGTACAGTAAAACCTTGATTCATTGTCACCATTTGTTATAAAGGTGGTTGGTGATAGTACAGTAAAACCTTGATTCATTGCCACCATTTGTTATAAAGGTGGTTGGTGATAGTACAGTAAAACCTTGATTCATTGCCACATTTGTTATAAAGGTGGTTGGTGATAGTACAGTAAAACCTTAATTCATTGCCACATTTGTTATAAAGGTGGTTGGTGATAGTACAGTAAAACCTTGATTCATTGCCACATTTGTAAAGGTGGTTGGTGATAGTACAGTAAAACCTTAATTCATTGCCACATTTGTTATAAAGGTGGTTGGTGATAGTACAGTAAAACCTTGATTCATTGCCACATTTGTAAAGGTGGTTGGTGATAGTACAGTAAAACCTTAATTCATTGCCACATTTGTTATAAAGGTGGTTGGTGATAGTACAGTAAAACCTTGATTCATTGTCACCATTTGTTATAAAGGTGGTTGGTGATAGTACAGTAAAACCTTGATTCATTGCCACCATTTGTTATAAAGGTGGTTGGTGATAGTACAGTAAAACCTTGATTCATTGTCACCATTTGTTATAAAGGTGGTTGGTGATAGTACAGTAAAACCTTGATTCATTGTCACCATTTGTTATAAAGGTGGTTGGTGATAGTACAGTAAAACCTTGATTCATTGTCACCATTTGTTATAAAGGTGGTTGGTGATAGTACAGTAAAACCTTGATTCATTGTCACCATTTGTTATAAAGGTGGTTGGTGATAGTACAGTAAAACCTTGATTCATTGTCACCATTTGTTATAAAGGTGGTTGGTGATAGTACAGTAAAACCTTGATTCATTGCCACATTTGTTATAAAGGTGGTTGGTGATAGTACAGTAAAACCTTGATTCATTGTCACCATTTGTTATAAAGGTGGTTGGTGATAGTACAGTAAAACCTTAATTCATTGCCACCATTTGTTAAAGGTGGTTGGTGATAGTACAGTAAAACCTTGATTCATTGCCACCATTTGTTATAAAGGTGGTTGGTGATAGTACAGTAAAACCTTGATTCATTGCCACCATTTGTTATAAAGGTGGTTGGTGATAGTACAGTAAAACCTTGATTCATTGTCACCATTTGTTATAAAGGTGGTTGGTGATAGTACAGTAAAACCTTAATTCATTGCCACCATTTGTTATAAAGGTGGTTGGTGATAGTACAGTAAAACCTTGATTCATTGCCACCATGTGTTATAAAGGTGGTTGGTGATAGTACAGTAAAACCTTGATTCATTGTCACCATTTGTTATAAAGGTGGTTGGTGATAGTACAGTAAAACCTTAATTCATTGCCACCATTTGTTATAAAGGTGGTTGGTGATAGTACAGTAAATCTTGATTTGTTCAGTCAAAATAAAATTGGGAAAAATGAATAGGAAATCAAGATTTTAGGAAAGAAAGAAGATACTCTGATTTGTTCATTTTGAAATCTTTCTATAATAACTTTACTAATTTGTGTACATATTTGTTTTCAACAAGGTTCCTCCTTGAGCCAGAATTATATTGAATACATGTCATCATGTGTAAATATAGGTTATTATAAAGATAAGCCAAAATGAGGTGATTTTCGTCACATTCCTTGAGTTTCCCTCCTCCATTTTTAATGCTGAGTCAATTGGGAGTTTTTACCTTCAATACTTGGAAATAATTATGCTTTCGACATTGAGAAATGATCCTTTTAACAGACCCTGTGAAGGACCAGAAAAATCCCCAAGTTTGTAACACACATAAAATAATACATTAAAGTATACAAGTACAGCACACTGTATAGTCCTTTTCATGATTTTCAATTTTATAGTTAGTTCATAAATCCCAAATATTACACCCTATAAAAAGGTCATAAAGTAGAAAACTGCTAAAATCTGATGACATAAAGTTAGTCCCTTTACAGTATTTGATGTTTTATATTTAAGTTTCTCTTGACTAATGACATTATCATACAAAACAATTATCATGAAGTTAATGTTACTGTTAATAAATATTCTGGGTAAGAAGTAAAAATAAAAGAAATACACTTATAGACTTAATTAAACTTAATAATAAACAGGTGGTCATGTATAATTCCTACTTTGCTTTATTTGTTTCAGTTCTACATACATGTATAAGGAAGTTATCAATTAATGTTTAAAAGGCACGGCTGTCTATACAAATCCCCTTATGGGGCTCAACAATCAAGATTTTTAAATGTCTATCCACTTATGGGGCTCAACAATCAAGATTTTTGAATGTCTATTTTAAAAAAGCTTTTGCTAAAACATTTAAGCTGATTATGGCATGACATTAAATGATACATATGGACGACTTGTAATAAATAAGTGAAATAGTTCAAGGTTTTCAAGTAGTACAATAACCACACCACTAGACATTGACTCAAGGACTCATCCAAATTCAAAACTTTATAATCAGTGGTCTCAATAATGTTAGTCTGTTTGTTGTATTGTTTGATGGTTTTGTCATTATCTTGTATTGTTTCCTATTCTTGTTCTTGGTTACATGTTTTCTATTTACAATTTATTTCTTCTACATTACAAGAAGATGTTTAAATAGTCACGGTACCCTTGAATTTGAATCAAGTTCAACCAGCTTCACAAATTTCTTGGAGCCCTGATGTTCCAAGCCTTTAGATACTTCTGATTCTTGACAAGAAGGTTAATACTACAGGTAATTGTTACCTCAATTGTTACAAGCCTTTAAGTGTATGACAGGTTTCACCACTTCAAGTCACTAAGACCTTGAATGTAGGTCAAGGTCAACCAGCTTTAAAAACATGAAAAACTTAGAAGAGCTTTAAGTGCTGATAACTTAGATGAAGTTTCAAGATGTTTCACCCTTTATTGCTATTGGATTACTATTTTTGGAGAAGAAAATTATTTTAAGGAAAATTTGATGTACATAATTGATTGATAACAGACAAAGAGCTAAAAACCTCACAATGGAGAATTGATGACAGACTAAGATAGAGCTAAAAACCTCACACTGGATGATTGATGACAGACCAAGAGCTAAATAGCTCACAATGGATACTAGTAATTGATGACAGACTAAGAGCTAAAAATTTCACAATGGATGATTGAAGACAGACTAAGAGCTGAAAACTTCACACTGGATGACTGATAACAGACCATTATTAAGTCAATCCATCTTTACCACTGGGAGGGTGGAGTGGAGCAAGTGTTTTACACCCCAGTCAAGAATCTTTCACTTACATTGAGGCAGTCAGTTCCGGGATAGCAGAGGAAATTTGGAGTGCCCAGAGAATTCATTCGAAGAAATAAAAATCAAGTGGTGTAAAGCTTGATGTTCACTATACTTCTCATTGACTAAGTTCTAATTCTGTTCCGGTAGATCATAGAGTGAAAAAGTTTATCATTTCACTTGTTAACAAGTTTTTCCAGGCTCTATCGTTCAAAAAAGATTTCCTTGATATAAGAAGAAAAATTTCAGCTGGGATAAAAACACAATTACAGTACTCCACTCCACTGCAGTGTCACATAAAACTTCATTTAACATGTTTAATTAAGACTCACCTTAACATCAAGGATATTTAACACCAAGGATTTTGGATAAAGGTTAACTAGATGCCTTACTTCAGGACCTACAAAACAAAAATTACACAAAATCACATATATACATACATTTATAAATGTTTAGCTCTATAAATCTTTGGAGACCAAATGATAAAATCACAATTACCATTGATCAAGAGATGCGACTCATTTTTTTTTTTGGTTTTTGCTTATACATATAAAAGGTATTTTTTTTATAAGATGGACATGCATGTTGCAAACAGCAATGTTTTAAATTACAACAAAGAATAAAAAAAAAATAAGATTTTAAAGTTTAATGGTTAAGTGTGAAAGATACTGTACCACTTTGAGCATTCTAACCTACAATTATATTAAATGACAGTAGACTAAGATTATATACAAAAATTGCTGTTAATGCTGTCATTCGTTTGTCTGAGTTTTCCTTGTAATGCTGTCATTCGTTTGTCTGAGTTTTCCTTGTAATGCTGTCATTCGTTTGTCTGAGTTTTCCTTGTAATGCTGTCATTCGTTTGTCTGAGTTTTCCTTGTAATGCTGTCATTCGTTTGTCTGAGTTTCCTTGTAATGCTGTCATTCCTTTGTATGAGTTTTCCTTGTAATGCTGTCATTCCTTTGTCTGAGTTTTCCTTGTAATGCTGTCATTCTTTGTCTGAGTTTTCCTTGTAATGCTGTCGTTCCTTCTGAGTTTTCCTTGTAATGCTGTCATTCTTTGTCTGAGTTTTCCTTGTAATGCTGTCATTCCTTTGTCTGAGTTTTCCTTGTAATGCTGTCATTCCTTTGTATGAGTTTTCCTTGTAATGCTGTCATTCCTTTGTCTGAGTTTTCCTTGTAATGCTGTCATTCCTTTGTCTGAGTTTTCCTTGTAATGCTGTCATTCGTTTGTCTGAGTTTTCCTTGTAATGCTGTCATTCCTTTGTCTGAGTTTTTCTTGTAATGCTGTCATTCCTTTGTCTGAGTTTTCCTTGTAATGCTGTGATCTTGACATTTGAACCCATGCCCTTCATTCATATATCAAAATGACCATTGTGCCTCTACCAACAATATTCTAATATACATGCCTATACAAAAAGTTAATAGTTTTTAAGATAATTAACCATTTAGGTATTCATTTGCATCTGTGACCTTGACCTTTTAACCCATGGCCTTCATTCATATATCAAAATGATTGTTAGGATAATACCTAAAATATTCTAATATACATGCCTATACAAAAAGTTAATAGTTTTCAAGATAATTAACCATTCAGGTATTCATTGGCATCTGTGACCTTGACCTTTGAACCCATGACATTCATTCATTTATCAAAATGATCGTTAGGATAATACCTAAAATATTCTAATATACATGCTTATACAAAAAGTCTATAGTTTTTGAGATAAATAATCATTTCAGTACTTGTTTACATCTGTGACCTTGACCTTTGAACTCGATGACCTTTATTCATATATCAAAATGACCATAGGGCCATTACCTACAATATTCTAATATACATGCCTAGACAAAAAGTCTATAGTTTTTGAGATAAATTATTATTTCAGTACTTGTTACATCTGTAACCTTGAACTTTGAACTCATGACCTTTATTCATATATCAAAATGACCATTGGGCCATTACCTACAATATTCTAATATACATGCCTATACAAAAAGTTCATAGTGTTGCAGATAATTAACTATTTTGGTAAACTTGTACATCTGTGACCTTGACCTTTGAACCCATGACCTTCAACGTTATATAAAAATGATCGTCATGTCAATACCTACATTTAACCAAAAAATCCTACGTCATCATCACCAGAAATGTTTAAAGAAATAGAATTTTTATCAAAGGTCAAAAACTGGGACATGACCTTGACCTTGACATCAATCGGAAGAAAATCGCAAGACTAGATCAACAGTGAAAACTCCATACAATTATCTTCAGCCATTATGAAGTTATAACAATAAATGTCTTATTTTAAAAATTACATAATTTTACGCAAATAACGCGTAATCTATTTTTCGTCCAATTTTCATAAAAAACACAATTTTAATGTATCTAGGTATCCTGAATCCAAAAATCTAATCAAAATTTGCCTGCACCTTTTGATTTCAGAGAAGAAGTTTTTTTGTATTTTGGACTATTTATAGTAACAGCAGCCATATTGTTGGGCGAGGTCAAACACCGAACACCTTTTGGCTCAGGTGAGCTAAAAAGCAAAAAGAACCATTCCAACCAATCAAATTGTTGCTCTCATCATGACAATGTCTGCTGGGTATACTGGGATTATGATGGGTGTACTGGGATTATGCTGGGTATACTGGGATTATGATGAGTGTACTGGGATTATGATGGGTATACTGGGATTATGATGGGTATACTGGGATTATGATGGGTAACTAGGATTATGATAGGTATACTGGGATTATGATAGGAATACTGGGATTATAAACCAGTAGTAATCATTGAATGGAGAAATTCAGATGAGGTTAAGATAAGGTAACAAGTAAACCAATGACTAACCTCCGGCAAGAAAATAGACAAACTCCTTGTACTAAAATCTTTCCTGACATGGACTCAAACCTAGGTAGTGAAAGGCACTGTGATTGGTAAGGCCACTGTGGCTCCTGTATTGTTGAGGTGTACATGTAGTCAAACCTAGGTAGTGAGAGGCACTGTGATTGGTTAGGCCACCGTGGCTCCTGTATTGTTGAGGTGTACATGTAGTCAAACCTAGGTAGTGAAAGGCACTGTGATTGGTAAGGCCACCGTGGCTCCTGTATTGTTGAGGTGTACATGTAGTCAAACCTAGGTAGTGAAAGGCACTGTGATTGGTAAGGCCACTGTGGCTCCGGTATTGTTGAGGTGTACATGTAGTCAAACCTAGGTAGTGAAAGGCACTGTGATTGGTAAGGCCACTGTGGCTCCTGTATTGTTGAGGTGTACATGGAGTCAAACCTAGGTAGTGAGAGGCACTGTGATTGGTAAGGCCACTGTGGCTCCTGTATTGTTGAGGTGTACATGTAGTCAAACCTAGGTAGTGAGAGGCACTGTGATTGGTAAGGCCACTGTGGCTCCGTATTGTTGAGGTGTACATGTAGTCAAACCTAGGTAGTGAGAGGCACTGTGATTGGTAAGGCCACTGTGGCTCCGGTATTGTTGAGGTGTACATGAGTCAAACCTAGGTAGTGAAGGCACTGTGATTGGTAAGGCCACTGTGGCTCCTGTATTGTTGAGGTGTACATGTAGTCAAACCTAGGTAGTGAGAGGCACTGTGATTGGTTAGGCCACTGTTCCTGTATTGTTGAGGTGTACATGGAGTCAAACCTAGGTAGTGAAAGGCACTGTGATTGGTAAGGCCACTGTGGCTCCTGTATTGTTGAGGTGTACATGAGTCAAACCTAGGTAGTGAAAGGCACTGTGATTGGTAAGGCCACTGTGGCTCCGTATTGTTGAGGTGTACATGAGTCAAACCTAGGTAGTGAAGGCACTGTGATTGGTAGGCCACTGTGGCTCCGGTATTGTTGAGGTGTACATGTAGTCAAACCTAGGTAGTGAGAGGCACTGTGATTGGTAAGGCCACTGTGGCTCCGGTATTGTTGAGGTGTACATGTAGTCAAACCTAGGTAGTGAAGGCACTGTGATTGGTTAGGCCACTGTGGCTCCTGTTTTTGAGGTGTACATGTAGTCAAACCTAGGTAGTGAAGGCACTGTGATTGGTTAGGCCACTGTGGTTTCGTATTGTTGAGGTGTACATGTAGTCAAACCTAGGTAGTGAAAGGCACTGTGATTGGTTAGGCCACTGTGGCTCCTGTATTTTTGAGGTGTACATGTAGTCAAATCTAGGTAGTGAGAGGCACTGTGATTGGTAAGGCCACTGTGGCTCCTGTATTGTTGAGGTGTACATGTAGTCAAACCTAGGTAGTGAGAGGCACTGTGATTAGTTAGGCCACTGTGGCTCCTGTATTGTTGAGGTGTACATGGACTCAAACCTAGATAGTGAGAGGCACTGTGATTGGTAAGGCCACTGTGGCTCCTGTATTGTTGAGGTGTACATGTAGTCAAACCTAGATAGTGAGAGGCACTGTGATTGGTTAGGCCACTGTGGCTCCTGTATTGTTGAGGTGTACATGGAGTCAAACCTAGGTAGTGAAAGGCACTGTGATTGGTAAGGCCACTGTGGCTCCTGTATTGTTGAGGTGTACATGTAGTCAAACCTAGGTAGTGAGAGGCACTGTGATTGGTAAGGCCACTGTGGCTCCTGTATTGTTGAGGTGTACATGTATTTTAACCTAGGTAGTGAAAAGAACTGTGATTGGTAAGGCCACTGTGGCTCCGGTATTGTTGAGGTGTACATGGAGTCAAACCTAGGTAGTGAGAGGCACTGTGATTGGTAAGGCCACTGTGGCTCCTGTATTGTTGAGGTGTACATGAGTCAAACCTAGGTAGTGAAGGCACTGTGATTGGTAAGGCCACTGTGGCTCCTGTATTGTTGAGGTGTACATGGAGTCAAACCTAGGTAGTGAGAGGCACTGTGATTGGTAAGGCCACTGTGCTCCTGTATTGTTGAGGTGTACATGTAGTCAAACCTAGGTAGTGAGAGGCACTGTGATTGGTAGGCCACTGTGGCTCCTGTATTGTTGAGGTGTACATGAGTCAAACCTAGGTAGTGAGAGGCACTGTGATTGGTAGGCCACTGTGGCTCCTGTATTGTTGAGGTGTACATGTAGTCAAACCTAGGTAGTGAGAGGCACTGTGATTGGTAAGGCCACTGTGGCTCCTGTATTGTTGAGGTGTACATGAGTCAAACCTAGGTAGTGAGAGGCACTGTGATTGGTTAGGCCACTGTGGCTCCTGTATTGTTGAGGTGTACATGTAGTCAATCTAGGTAGTGAAGGCACTGTGATTGGTTAGGCCACTGTGGCTCCCGTATTGTTGAGGTGTACATGTAGTCAAACCTAGGTAGTGAAGGCACTGTGATTGGTAAGGCCACTGTGAATCCCGTATTGTTGAGGTGTACATGAAGTCAAACCTAGGTAGTGAAGGCACTGTGTTAGTAAGGCCACTGTGGCTCCGGTATTGTTGAGGTGTACTGGAGTCAAACCTAGGTAGTGAGAGGCACTGTGATTGGTTAGGCCACTGTGGCTCCTGTATTGTTGAGGTGTACATGTAGTCAAACCTAGGTAGTGAAAGGCACTGTGATTGGTAGGCCACTGTGGCTCCGGTATTTTGAGGTGTACATGTAGTCAAATCTAGGTAGTGAGAGGCACTGTGATTGGTAAGGCCACTGTGGCTCCTGTATTGTTGAGGTGTACATGTAGTCAAACCTAGGTAGTGAGAGCACTGTGATTAGTAGGCCACTGTGGCTCCGGTATTGTTGAGGTGTACATGGACTCAAACCTAGTAGTGAGAGGCACTGTGATTGGTAAGGCCACTGTGGCTCCTGTATTGTTGAGGTGTACATGTAGTCAAACCTAGATAGTGAGAGGCACTGTGATTGGTTAGGCCACTGTGGCTCCTGTATTGTTGAGGTGTACATGGAGTCAAACCTAGGTAGTGAAGGCACTGTGATTGGTAAGGCCACTGTGGCTCTGTATTGTTGAGGTGTACATGTAGTCAAACCTAGGTAGTGAGAGGCACTGTGATTGGTAGGCCACTGTGGCTCCTGTATTGTTGAGGTGTACATGTAGTAACCTAGGTAGTGAAAGAACTGTGATTGGTAAGGCCACTGTGGCTCCGGTATTGTTGAGGTGTACATGAGTAAAACCTAGGTAGTGAGAGGCACTGTGATTGGTAAGGCCACTGTGGCTCCGGTATTGTTGAGGTGTACATGTAGTCAAACCTAGGTAGTGAAAGGCACTGTGATTGGTAAGGCCACTGTGGCTCCTGTATTGTTGAGGTGTACATGGAGTCAAACCTAGGTAGTGAGAGGCACTGTGATTGGTAAGGCCACTGTGCTCCTGTATTGTTGAGGTGTACATGTAGTCAAACCTAGGTAGTGAGAGGCACTGTGATTGGTAAGGCCACTGTGGCTCCTGTATTGTTGAGGTGTACATGGAGTCAAACTAGGTAGTGAGAGGCCACTGTGATTGGTAAGGCCACTGTGGCTCCTGTATTGTTGAGGTGTACATGGAGTCAAACCTAGGTAGTGAGAGGCACTGTGATTGGTAAGGCCACTGTGGCTCCTGTATTGTTGAGGTGTACATGTAGTCAAACCTAGGTAGTGAGAGGCACTGTGATTGGTAAGGCCACTGTGGCTCCTGTATTGTTGAGGTGTACATGGAGTCAAACCTAGGTAGTGAGAGGCATTGTGATTGGTTAGGCCACTGTGGCTCCTGTATTGTTGAGGTGTACATGTAGTCAAATCTAGGTAGTGAAAGGCACTGTGATTGGTTAGGCCACTGTGGCTCCCGTATTGTTGAGGTGTACATGTAGTCAAACCTAGGTAGTTAAAGGCACTGTGATTGGTAAGGCCACTGTGAATCCCATATTGTTGAGGTGTACATGAAGTCAAACCTAGGTAGTGAAAGGCACTGTAATTAGTAAGGCCACTGTGGCTCCGGTATTGTTGAGGTGTACATGTAGTCAAACCTAGGTAGTGAAAGGCACTGTGATTGGTAAGGCCACTTCAGGCTTTCGATTTTTCACTCGTCCACTCGTCCTGACGAGTGAAATATGTACGTGGACGAGTGATGTTGTTATTGCACTCGTCATGGTGCCAAGTTAACTTTATCAGACACATACATCATGGGCTTGTTACAATTATTAAACAACAGGCAATTTAGTGTAGGTCAGGAAAATCTTGTATAAGATTGGTCAATTGTAAAGATCTGGACCTCTTTGTACAAAATCTTGTCGTTCTGTTACAAGCGTGAATCAACAAGATCATTTGAAAGTTTGTATCATATGTGCAAACCATTTCGCATTCGGAAATCACTTAGTGTATCGTAAAATCCAACCGATGTTCTGAATATTATCTTTTACACTTGTGGTGACTGTGCAGAGTTGAATTTCCAAGTGCCGAGTGGTTTTTTTTATTCAACTAGGCACTGTGCCAAGTGGAATTAAAAATTCTATCTAAGGCCTACACTTATTTCGCGTTACAACGCCTTTTAATTTGCGTTATTATGCCTTTATTTCGCGCTAATATGCCTTCATTTTGCGTTATAATGCCTTTCAGTCGCGTTATTATGCATTTATAACACCTTTTTTGTATTATAACGCCTTTATTTCGCATTATAACTCCTTTTACTTTTTTTATTCATGCTTTTGTAGAAAAGATATCCAAAGAACAAAAAATAAATGATAAATTTTACCAAACTGAGCTTAGGAATTTACTAACCAATTAAGCGAAGCAGTAGTATTAGTTTATCTTACTGTACTAGTAGTCATGGTGAGATCAACCAGTTTAGTTAGGTGGGTGGGTAGTTAAGTGGTTTTATTGGTGATGATTCAATAAAGCTTATTTGAAGTTTACAGATTTGTTGACAAAAGAAATTGTAAAATCCAGTTAAAAAAAAGTTCAGGTGAAAAATGTCAATAACGCCTTGATTTCGCGTTATTACGCCTTTCTAATATTCCGTGTGATAACGCCTTTTAATTTGCATTATAATGCCTTTATTTCACATTGTTAAGCCTTTATTTCACATTATAATGCCTTTGAATTTGCGTTATTACGCCTTTATTTCGCGTTATTATGCTTTTTTCGCATTTAAATGCCTTTTAAATTTTTTTTGTTCATGAGCTTAATAGGCTTTCGTACTTTTCAAGATCTTGGGGAAATAAAATTTTGTGCAGGCACTACTGATGAGGAATTGTATTCCAAATGGCTGTCTAGTGCTAAAACTGGTATAATATGTATTGTAATGCTTCAAAGAAATTTTTTGCATAGCGATTGGTTAACTTGCTGAGATACATAGAACTGTGTTTGGAAATCTGCCAGGGTACATAAACGCAGGCAATGTTTAGCGGTAAAATGGAAGTGACCTGTACATCTTGGACAAATAGTTTTAGTAAACAAAGATGGGGACAACATACGCAAGTCACACAAAATACGAAATGGAAGTTCAAAGATCCAACTGGTAATGCTTTGAAGAATGACAAAAACGTTATACAGTGCCTTGGCAGGTTATGTACCCTGTCATGGGGCCATGTTACCTGCCAAAGCCCTGTATAACTTATAATATATGTATAGGATGACACACAGACAGACTTTTGTTGAGATAATCAAATATCAAACTATAAATCATCTAATATGACTCTATGACACACATATAACAAACCTGTTAATTTGAACTGTTTTTGATAAAAACCAAGTTTGGCATCAACATTTTTCACCGCCATGTATAATACAGCTGGTACTATGGTTATAATCCTAGCTGTATCATCTGGTGAAAACTTCTTGGAAGTAAAATAATTCACCTTTGCCTGAAATATTTGAATTTAAAAATGTTATTAGTGTCTTTATATAAAGAATATTGTATAAATCATGTAAATTGAGTTTAATTGTGTCATTTACAGCTGGTACTATCTGTATATCATCATGACAATGAACTTGGTTTGAAACTTACTCAGAAATATACTTTTGTTTGTAGGTGTGAGTCAGCTTGCTGTAAGTCAATGGTATTCTCAAATCACATTGGTTTAGTTCACAATCTCAGAATTGGTTGCCTTGATTAATGAGGAAACATTGGATTTAAAACACCAAACCACTCAATTTGGAATTTGTTCCATTTACAGTCCAACCTTAAAGGTCACCTCTATATAAGGGCCACCTGCTTAAAAAAAACCAGTAAGATTGTATTTTTATATTTATATATTGTTATTTGAAGTTTTGAACCTGCACATAAAGTCCACTTTTACGGGTTCCCCTGGATGGCCTTTATAGACAGGTTTTATAGAGCAGATACTCTGACTAAACAATTCTTGTCTTAGAAAATGTCACTGAAAAGATAGCTACAAATTAATGTCATCAAGGCTGTCACAACACTTTTGGTACTGAGTACAGGGCTTATGGAATTGGGAAATCAAGGCTGTCACAACACTTTTGGTACTGGGTACAGGGCCTGTGGTTAGAGTCATCAATGCTGTCATAACCCTTTTTGATACTGGGTACAGGGCCTATGAAATTTGGTAATCACGGCTGTCACAACCCTTTTGATACTTGGTACAGGGCCTATGAAATTTGGTAATCACGGCTGTCACAACCCTTTTGATACTTGGTACAGGGCCTATGAAATTTGGTAATCAAGGCTGTCACAACCCTTTTGATACTTGGTACAGGGGCTATGGAATTGGGAAATCAAGGCTGTCACTACCCTTTTGGTACTGAGTACAGGGCTTATGGAATTGGGAAATCAAGGCTGTCACAACACTTTTGGTACTGGGTACAGGGCCTGTGGTTAGAGTCATCAATGCTGTCATAACCCTTTTTGATACTGGGTACAGGGCCTATGAAATTTGGTAATCACGGCTGTCACAACCCTTTTGATACTTGGTACAGGGCCTATGAAATTTGGTAATCACGGCTGTCACAACCCTTTTGATACTTGGTACAGGGCCTATGAAATTTGGTAATCAAGGCTGTCACAACCCTTTTGATACTTGGTACAGGGGCTATGGAATTGGGAAATCAAGGCTGCCACATCACTTTTGGTCCTTGGTACAGGGCCTATGTAATTGGGAAATCAAGGCTGCCACAACCCTTTTTGGTACTGGGTGCAGGGCCTATGGAATTTGGTAATCAAGGCTGTCACAACCCTTTTGATACTGGGTTCAGGGGCTATGGAATTGGGAAAATCAAGGCTGTCGCATCACTTTTGGTCCTGGGTAAAGGGGCAATAGAATTGGGAAAATCAAGACTGTTGCAAATCTTTTTGGTACTGGGTACATGGCCTATGGAATTTGAAAATCAAGGCGGTCACAACACTTTTTGATATTGGGTACAAGGCCTATGGTTAGGGTCATCAAGGCTTTCACAACTATTTTTGGAACATGACACGGGGCCTATGGTCAGAAATCAAGGCTGCCACATTACTTTTCATACTGGGTACAGGGCCTATGGAATCGGGAAATCAAGGCTGCCACATCACTTTTAGTACTGGGTACGGGGCCTATGGAATTGGGAAATCAAGTCACAACAATTTTTGGTACTTGGTACAGGGCCTATGGCTAGGATCATCAAGGCTGTCACAAACCGTTTTGGTACTGGGTACAGGGCCTATGAAATTGGGAAATCAAGGCTGTCACAACCCTTTTGGTACTGGGTGCAGGGCCTGTGGTTAGGGTCATCAAGGCTGTCACAGCCCTTTTTGGTATTGAATACAGGACCTATAGAATAGGCAAAATAAGTGTTCTTTTATGCATTGTTTGGAAATTATCAAAAATACATAGGAACAGGAGGCCCATTAAGCCTTATATGTTCACTTGATAAATAATGACCAGCTAAAATATTTGATATTATTAGAAAGCATAAAAACTAAAACCCAAATGTCAAAATCTTTACATATAACCAAGATTTATTTAAAGCATTTCAACACAATTAACAATTTCAGTATTCTGTGGCCTTGACCTTTGAACCAATGGGCTCCATCAATATATCAAATTGACCATTGTTTCAATACTTACCATTTTCTAATATTCAAGCATATACTAAAAGTACATGTATACAGTTTTCAAGATAATTCACTATGTGAATATTCTTCCACATATGTGACATTGACCTTTGAGCCCGCCCATGACCTTCATGATCACTGTATACAAATAATCTTCATATATATATACACATATATATATAAGAAGTCAAAAATATGTGTTAATGACACATGTACACACTCACACACATACAAGCTATATATGCACTATGCCATGAGCTCATATGACTTTTATTCAGATAAGCCAAAAATTTTAAAATGTTAAAATTTTAATGTTTTATTATTTTAATAAAAACTGGAAAAATCACCAATATATTTGAACAAAATCAAGGTTTTGAAACTAAGATATAGGGCCCAATTTTGACCCAAAATTAAGCAGATTGAAATCCGTGGACAGTATGGTAAGATAATCCAAAGATATTGGTTTTTCTGTACAAATTTTTATACCTTATACTAATACTTGCCTGTAAATTTTCTATGCTTTCAGTAAGGAAAAAAGGATTCTTGGTGATTATTAATCCCAAATTATCATCAGTGACTCCAATATCACGAAGAAAAAACAGGCGGGGTTCTACATCTCGTTTATAATCCAGTTTGATGATCATATTGGCTGCATTTATATTTTTTTCTATTCTAGACAAATCTACACCTAGCTTTACTAGATTTGTTAAAAGTTCTGATTTATCAACATAAGTAGCTAAACTGTATGATTTAGGTAATGGTATGTCTTTTTTCTGTAATGGATGTTCAATGCCATCTACTTCTTCATCCACTACTTCTTGTAAAGTTTCAGAATTATTTAAAGAACTGGACATACATGATGGCGCAGGTATTGAGTTAGTTTCTACAATCTCAGTTCCACAAACAATTTCTCCTACATGGAGATTTTCTTCTTTTTCTTTGCTTCCATTGATTGACATAACATCTTCTTTTACACTTAAGCTTTCTTCATTATCTCTTTGTTTTGATAAATTATCTTGATCTACATCTTCCTTTCCATCAGATGACCTTGCCATTAATGACTCAGATGCTATCTCTTCAACAGATGGCCTTGACATCAATGTCTCGGGAGCCATCTCTTCATCAGATGACCTTGCCATTAATGACTCAGATGCTATCTCTTCAACAGATGGCCTTGACATCAATGTCTCGGGAGCCATCTCTTCATCAGATGACCTTGCCATTAATGACTCAGATGC
Organism: Anadara kagoshimensis; assembly: GCA_021292105.1. Taxonomy (NCBI): domain Eukaryota; kingdom Metazoa; phylum Mollusca; class Bivalvia; order Arcoida; family Arcidae; genus Anadara; species Anadara kagoshimensis. The sequence goes on along the minus strand of CM037863.1, from coordinate 30,169,101 downwards.
TATCTCTTCAACAGATGGCCTTGACATCAATGTCTCGGGAGCCATCTCTTCATCAGATGACCTTGCCATTAATGACTCAGATGCTATCTCTTCAACAGATGGCCTTGACATCAATGTCTCGGGAGCCATCTCTTCGTCAGATGACCTTGCCATTAATGACTCAGATGCTATCTCTTCAACAGATGGCCTTGACATCAATGTCTCGGGAGCCATCTCTTCATCAGATGACCTTGCCATTAATGACTCAGATGCTATCTCTTCAACAGATGGCCTTGACATCAATGTCTCGGGAGCCATCTCTTCATCAGATGACTTAGAAAACAATGACTCAGGAGCCATCTTTTCATCAGATGACCTCGACATCAGTGACTCATACATTATATCTTTATCAGATGACCTTGACATCAGTGACTCAGATGTTATCTCTTCATCAGATGACCTTGCCATTAATGACTCAGATGTTATCTCTTCATCAGATGACCTTGACATCAATGTCTCGGGAGCCATCACTTCGTCAGATGACCTTGCCATTAATGACTCAGATGCTATCTCTTCAACAGATGGCCTTGACATCAATGACTCAGGAGCCATCTTTTCATCAGTTGACCTCGACATCAGTGACTCAGACATTATATCTTTATCAGATGACCTCGACATCAGTGACTCAGATGTTATCTCTTCATCAGATGACCTTGACATCAATGACGCAGATGTTATCTCTTCATCAGATGACCTTGACATCAATGGATCAGATGTTATATCTTCACTAGATGATCTTGACATCAATGACTCTGATATTATATCTTCTTTTCCTTTTATTTGAATGTCATTTACACATTCTTGTGTGACATCTACCATAGGAGAACTAACAATTTTCTCTTTGTCTCTCACCTGTGACATGACATGTTCACCAGCATACAAGCATACACTATTTACACCTATCTCTGAATCAGATAACCTTGACATCAATGGATCAGATATTATCTCTTCATCAGATGACCTCGACATCAATGACTCTGATATTATCTCTTCATCAGATGACCTCAACATCAATGACTCAGATGTTATCTTTTCATCAGATGACCTTGACATCAATGATTCAGATGTAATATCTTCATTTGGCATTTTTTTATCAGAATTACTTGAAAAACGTTCTAATTTTAAATCTGTAATTGACCTTGACTTGTGTAGGAGTGAATTAGTACCTCTATCAGGATATACTGATGCAAAGTCTTCTATATATGCCATCAGCTTTAATTCTACATCTGAGATATCAGTAAATGATTCTAATTTTACATCTTCACTAGATGACCTTGACATTAATAACTTGGGACTTATCCCCTCATCATATGACCTTGGCATAAATGACTCAGGAATTACCTCTTCAACAGATGACTTTGATTTTAATTCTTCAATGGCTGACAATGATCTCATGTCCTCAGACACATGATGTAATCTATCATTCCCCTCTATTGTTTTTGAATCTTGATCTAAGGAGCTATCATATACCTTTCTAGGCACATCTCTAAGACTTTCATCATACCTTTTAGTCTCAACAAGTTTTTCAAAATATTCAAGACCTCCCAAGTGTTGGGAAATGTTAGGTCTTTGACGAAATGAGCTTCGATGGTTTGTATGACTGTGTTTGTCAAAATGTGAACGTTTTTGATAATAATTTGGCTTAGATTTGATTTTTACAGGACTGTCAAATTCATAATAACTTTCAAGGGATTCTGTATTAACACTTATATTGTTTTCTTCCTTCTTGCCATTATTTGACTTTAAATCTGTTGTCACCTTGGCTAACTCCTCCTTGTCTTTACTAGTTAAATACAGTTGTTTCTTCAAGTTATTCTTTAGTACATTATTAACACACTTTATAACTTTAGACATCTTTAACTACAAAATAAAATAAATAAAATGAATGAATGGATATGGATAGATAGATGGATGAAGGTATTTCAAACATGTCATAAGTTTCATACTTGACAGTTAAGGTGTCTACCTGACTGCATTTTAACTGCCCACTTATATTCACTATATGCAAAAGTATTTGTGTATATGGTCAATTTTATAGTGACTAATTACACTTAAAATTTCCATAAAAACTAAAAACAATAAAGAAAGCTTCTTTGAAATATTAATTTTTATTATATGGTTTATGAAAACATTATGTAGAGGCCCAATAGAACCAGTAATGCTCAACTGTCATGTAATTTATGTATTTCATTAATAACAAGTCAATGTTGTGTTAAATTCCATCATGCAACATGTAAATAAGCCAAACATGGGTTTTAGAGAAGTTTTTTGTTTAATTCGCATAATTCATGAAAATTGAGGCAATGGAAATTTTTGGGAAAACCTCTGCAGATGTAAAATGACCTGCTATATACTTTATATTTCAAATTTAAATAAAAAATAAAATGGGATCTACAATGTTTATTTAAATCCAATTGGCCAAGTGATTTCAAAGGAGAAGATTTTCAAAGAAATTATAACAACTGATTTTAATGATTCATGAAAATTGGGTCAACAAAAAAATAATCTTGGAAAAACATGTTACATATGTTAAATTACCCGCTATCTACTTAATACAACTGGTATTTCAAATATGAATAAACTCGATGAAAATTAAATCCACAATGGCTATTTATGCTTATTTACTACTTTTAGTAATGGTGGCCATCTTGTATAAAAAAGGGGTGACCTGACATTGGCCAGCCTCAGACAAAACTTTTCAAACTACCGGTACTTGACACTGTGCCAAGCAATAGGTGCTATATATTCAACACAAAATAAATTCAACTTGGCACTAGGGAAAACATGTAGTGATTATCTATATCATTTATTTTTATTTAGCACTAGTAGCCACTACATTTTGACAATGTTGGCACAGGGCAGAATATGCATAAAATTCCACTTGTCACTGGGTTGTTTTAACTCTGTGCAGTCAGGATGTATAGCAGAGTGTTTAATCTGAGACCAATTGGGGCACAAATTAAAATTGTCTTGTTACTTATCATAATACAAATAATCAAGTACATACCAAATGTCATGAAATTTTATACTGTCCCAATTGCCTACACTTTTGATTCAGAGAACTCTACAAAAGACCATTTTCTATCTGGTGTCTAGATTGCCTTCAAGATCAATGTTGGTCGACTATTGAATAATAATTATGTTTTGGAGGTGTAGGATTTAATTTCAACACCATAAAAACTTTTTCTTTATTCCTGATAATTAATTGTTTCAGTTATAATATACATGTACTTCCAAACATGTTCTATAATCAACAACATGAACGAATAATTTAATTAAAATTTGTTTTTACAACAGAACACAATACAAAACAATGGAGACCACGTGACCAATTTTTTTTCTTTATACCTCAATAAAAAAAAATTTAGATTAGCTCCGCCCACTTGCCCCGTTTTGGCGGATTTAACCGGAACTTCTTCATTGTTTACATCACTGAATGAGATCACGATTATAAAAAAACAATCGGGTCATATTCATCCGCCTTATGATGACTATCGATGTAGATATAATTAAACTTGATTTAAATGTTTCAGATTTTTTTGGGTTTTCTTTTAATTTCTTGAATAATTAAAGAATGTCTAAATTAAATTATAAGGAATAACTGTGATATAATTTTTTTTATTGGTGTATAAAAGAAAAAACGATTTGCATACTGGATAATGCGCGTAGCGCATTTTTCAAAAGTGTGAATGTGCTACGCGCATTATCCAGTATGCAAATCGTTTTTTCTTTTATACACTTATAAAAAAAATAATCACAGTTATTCCTTAAATAACCATGTACAGTAAAAATTGTTAAGTAGCCATAACTTCAAGATTACTATGGTAAAGTCAAGTCTGCAGCACTTTGTTAACAATTTACATCATTCATAAGCAGTTCAAGAAGTCAAAAAGGCTTCACAAAAGGGTCAGTGTTAAACTTGTATTTATTACATAAAAAGACCTAAAATATTTTCAAATCAAAACGAAACATATCAAACATACCATAAAGTGTATACATGTATAGAAAAAAAAACATTATAATTTTTGACAGATTTCATTTGACCATTCCCAAATTTACTTTTTATCAGATGTAAACACTATGTCATCTGCAAATGGAGTCTCGGACTCCCTATAACCATTTGAACATTTTTGTGTCAAATAAATACTTTGAAGTGGTAACAAAACTGTGTGTGTCTTATGCTGTTTATAGTAACATATTTATTTCCTCATGTAATACCAAAATTGCATTTTTTGGGGGTTATACAGTCAATCTGATTTAAGCTACACACTGACGAGACCATTTCATTGAATACTGGTTGTTAAAAAAGCATGAATCTTAAATACATTGTTATGCATACCTAGTGCAGAAAAGGTTCATCCATTACCACAAGAATCCACTTAGTCCACCCATGAATTTGAGTGATTACATGGGTGGACTTTTGTGTGTATTATGGATAAATTTTGTGACGGAAATGGGTTAAAATATCAAAACACTGTGCATGTAATGTATTCATTTCTCTGTAAAATCACACCAGAATGAACCATTATTGATCTAATTTTCATATTTTCTGGGGAAGCATGCCCCTTTATCTCCTTAGTAGTGCCCACCACATGCAGTGTGTTTAAGTCAAAACATGTATGTAGCCGTCTGGGTAGCTCAGTGGTAGAGCACTTGCCTATAGTGAGGAGGTCCCGGGTTCGATTCCCAGTCCAGCCCTGCATTTTTCTCTTTCCTGTTACATTTGGGGGCATCGTCAGACCCTGGGAAGTAGCTGGCCAACAGGTTGGTCCCAGGGTGGACCTGGTGGTTTCAATTCAAGGGAGTTAAATCAAAAAAAGAAAGGGAGGAATATAGGGATCTGGGTAGCTTGGTGGTAGAGTACTTGTCTATAGTGCAGGAGGTCCCGGGTTCGATGCCTAGTCTGACCATGCATTTTTTCTCTTTCCTGTTACATATAAAAACCAGAGGCTCAGTGTGGCTGAGCCTGTATCGCTCACCTGACTAAAATGCTTTTAAAGCAAATTTGTATTCCAGTGATGAACAAATGCACTGTTTATAACAGACAGAATGGCTAAGGAAATCACTGTAGAACTATATGTACCATTCAGTTTTTTCAATCTGATTAAAATCACATCTCTTACTTGCTCTTCCAATAGGGTCCAATGCGAAACAATGTTCTCCGCTGGCAGCCATGTTTTATGGCAGATCAGAAAAATTTTGGCAATCTATGTAAAGGACCTTCTATACATTATTCCTGTAAAGTTTGGTTCAATTTGCTTCAGTCATTTCAGAGGACATAGTCAAAAATGCGTTTTTCCCATAGGGTCCAATGTTAAACTATCTTCTGCCCTGGCGGCCATGTTTTTTTGTGGATCAGAAAAATTTTGGCAATCTAAGTAAAGGACCCTCTATACATCATTCCTGTAAAGTTTGCTTCAATTTGCTTTACTAGCTTCAGAGGAGACAGCATATATATGCTTTACCCATAGGGTCCAATGTTAAACTATCTTCTGCGCTGGCGGCCATGTTTTTTTGTGGATCAGAAAAATTTTGGCAATATAAGTAAAGGACCTTCTATACATCATTTCTGTAAAGTTTAGTTTAATTCCCTTCAGTCATTTCTGAGAAGATAGCCAAAAATTTGTTTTTCCCATAGGGTCCAATGTTAAACTATCTTCTGCCCTGGCGGCCATGATTTTTAGCGGATCAGAAAATTTTTGGCAATCTAAGTAAAGGACCTTCTATACATCATTCCTGTAAAGTTTGGTTCAATTTGCTTCACTAGCTTCAGAGGAGATAGCATATATATGCTTTTCCCATAGGGTCTAATGTTAAACTATCTTCTGCGCTGGCGGCCATGTTTTTTGTAGATCAGAAAAATTTTGGCAATATAAGTAAAGGACCTTCTAAACATCATTTCTGTAAAGTTTGGTTAAATTCCCTTCAGTCATTTCTGAGAAGATAGCCAAAAATTTGTTTTTCCCATAGGGTCCAATGTTAAACCATCTTTTGCCCTGGCAGCCATGTTTTTTGGCTGATCAGAAAAATTTTGGCAATCTAAGTAAAGGACCTTCTATACATCATTCCTGTAAAGTTTGGTTCAATTTGCTTCACTAGCTTCAGAGGAGATAGCATATATATGCTTTTCCCATAGGGTCTAATGTTAAACTATCTTCTGCGCTGGCGGCCATGTTTTTTTGTAGATCAGAAAAATTTTGTCAATATAAGTAAAGGACCTTCTAAACATCATTTCTGTAAAGTTTGGTTAAATTCCCTTCAGTCATTTCTGAGGAGATAGCCAAAAATTTGTTTTTCCCATAGGGTCCAATGTTAAACCATCTTTTGCCCTGGCAGCCATGTTTTTTGGCTGATCAGAAAAATTTTGGCAATCTAAGTAAAGGACCTTCTATACATCATTCCTGTAAAGTTTGGTTCAATTTGCTTCACTAGCTTCAGAGGAGATAGCATATATATGCTTTTCCCATAGGGTCCAATGTTAAACTATCTTCTGCGCTGGCGGCCATGTTAGTTTGGTTCAATTTGCTTCACTAGCTTCAGAGGAGATAGCCAAAAATTCGTTTTTCCCATAGGGTCCAATGTTAAACTATCTTCTGCCCTGGCAGCCATGTTTTTTGGCGGATCAGAAAAATTTTGGCAATCTAAGTAAAGGACCTTCTATACATCATTCCTGTAAAGTTTGGTTAAAATTGGTTCAGGGGTTTCAGAGGAGATAGCCAAAATGTGAAAAGTTTACAGACGGACTGACTGACTGACAGACTGACGGACTGACGGACGACGGACGCCGAGTGATGGCAAAAGCTCACATGGCCTTTAGGCCAGGTGAGCTAAAAACGGATTGATTATTTACACTTAAGGCCGTATAGTCCAGGTAGTAGGCTGGCGTTATTTACACTTACGCATGCGCAATACGATAACTAGTATCAGCTGTATAAGGGCAAGGTTGTGTTCAATGAAGTATGTCGGCAATACTGTCGCACGATCTAAAGTTGTGATCACTGAAGTATATCGGCCTAATTCATGAGATTTTGTAAAGTAAACTGTCAAACTATAATGTCACTATTTAAGGTAAATTGATCAAGTTTTATTGGAACACGTGTCGCGACCGGTAATCAGAATTATTCAGTTTATACTTGTATAATATTAAAATCAATGTAAGCAGTTTATTCTTATTTTCCTCTAATAATTGATTTTATTTTATATTTTATTATCATTATTATCATAATTGATGAGAACATAATAATTAATCTTTAAAAAGTTTTAAATTAAAATCAATATAGATGTACTTTACATGTTTATAGGGGATTTGTCAACAGGAAATAAAGAGCAATTACTTGATGAGTCGTGTTCGAACAACTAATTAATAAGAATTTTCACTTTGATTATTAATCTCCATACTCCAGTTAGGATGTGAACACGTTAATCTCTTAATCTAATTAAGACCTGTGAACATAGGATACTGAGTAATTAATTCACTGTCATGTCAAAGTAATTAGGTACATATCTGTGAACATGGGATGCTGCACGGAAGCGTTAATCACTTAATCTAATTAAGACCCGTGAACATAGGATACTGAGTAATTAATGCACCGCTCGTGTCAAAGTTATTAGGTATAGAACATGAGACGCTGCACCGAACTGTTAATCACTTAATCCCATTAAGATGGTGAACACGGGATACCGTTAATCTCTTAATCCAATTAAGACCCGTGAACACAGGATTCTGAGTAATTAATTGACCGATCGAGTATAAGGTAAGTAGGTATCTGTGAACATGGGACGCTGCTACTTAATTAGGTGTCAATAATTCCTGGACTATAAATAAGGGCTAAGTTATAGCAATAGGCACAATTTGATACTGAACCTGAACCAAATCACATATTTATGAGAATGACTTCTTTGTTTTTCAAAGGTGAAGATTGTGTGTTGTCAAATTTTTATCCGTGTAAAGTTTATTATATGGGACAAGTATTTAATAGTGTTGAGCATGCATATCAGTTTCGGAAGGCGGTGGACCATGGATTTTTAGAGTTAGCGAATGACATTAAGAGTTGTAGGACTGGAAAGGATGTGAAATTGTTGTCGAATGTGTTGTGTAGTAGTCGTTTGTGGCATGAGAGCAAGAGACAGATTATGGATGAACTGTTAGACCTGAAATTTGAACAAGTGAAAGAGTTTGCGAGATATTTGATTGAAAGTAGAGACAGAGTGCTTGTGCATAATGTGGCCGATAGATATTGGGGAAGTGGAAGATACGGTGATGGAGAGAATGTGTTTGGACAAATGTTAATGGTGCTTAGAGACAGACGTGTTAATTCAATGACAAGAGTGGCTGTTTTTGAATCTAGTTATGTAAAGAGAGTAGACATGTGGTGCAAGGGTGATTTTATGGTGCCAGTGAATGTGCGTTGTTTCGGGAAAGGCGGTATGAGAGCGGACAGTATTGATAGTGAACTATTTCGTCAGTTGTTGTGTTACAAGCCCCACGTAGTGTATATTCAGTTAGGTGGTAATGACGTTTCTCAAACTTGTGGACCAACGGAAATTATTAGGAATATTTGTGCGTTAGTGGATAGTTTGAAATCGTCAGGCGTGAAAGAAGTGTATGTTGGTGAAATTCTGAAGAGGAGTAATTTTGTGAAATCGCCTTGAGAAGAGAATGAAAACTTCAGAAATTAGTATTAACCTTGAACAGGGAAATCAGTCTCCAATGGGTGGTATAATAGATGAGTCTACAAACATTTTGGAAAATGATGCCCAGCAACCCGTTTTGGAAATTTCTGACACTGAAATAGATATAGCAGCAATAGAGAATGATATTTGGGTTAAAAACAGACTTTATGAGTTAAAACATGAACATAAAATTCAAATTGAATCAGGCAGAATGCTTACAGACGAGGTTTTGACTGCGGCCCAATCTCTACTCAAATCTCAATTTAAAATTCAAGGTTTCCAGACAACTTTGCACTCCCAAAACATAAATTTGTTCACCCCTGTTTCTGGTCCTATGGTTCAAATTTTTTTGAAGGCCCAAATAGTTTAGGACATTGGATTGTTGTTTCAACGATCGGTTGTGAAGACGGTCATATTAATCTGTATGACAGTCTTAACAAAGCAGCGTCTACTGAAACGATCAAGCAAGTTTGTACAGTTTTGAAATGTGAAAATAAATATATAGAAATTGATCATAAATTAGTACAGCAACAATCCGGTGGCTTAGACTGTGGTTTATTTGCAATTGCTATCAGTCATGTTATTTGTTTAGGAAATGATCCTGCAACTTTTTTTTTTCCATCAGAGTGAAATGAGGGCCCTTTAGAACAGCAAGAATTTACCCCATTTCCACATTTCCTAAAGCCAAATCGACGGAACATCACAAAACATGGCCAGCAAAAAATAGAAATATATTGCCGTTGCAGAAACATCTACCATCACAAAACTGATGCAATGGTAGAATGCAATAATTGTGGGGAATGGTACCATGTTTCTTGTATCAATTCTGGGCCCATTGAGTCTCTATCAAAGTCTGATTTAAAATATTTTTGCAGTGACTTTTGTGTAACAGAACACCAAATGAAATAGAATATTTAATCTTCATTAAAACTTTTAATTTCTTGTAAATATTAGTTAAGGAATTTTTTAGTTTATTTCAGAAATAAATTTGTAGGGACCGGTACACTTAATTTTCTGAGGTGATCAGTTGCGACTTTGCTCGTGAGATCCACATTCTTTGTGTAACCTCAGAGACATTAATTGTCCTTAAAATATTTAAATTTCTTTTAAAAGTGTAAATATTAGTTAAGGAATATTTTAGTTTATTTTAGAAATAAATTAGTAGGGACCGGTACAATTAGTTTTCTGAGGTGATCAGTTGCGACTTTGTTCGTGAGATCCACTCTCTTTGTGTAACTTCAAAGATACTAATTGTCCATAAATTTTGTCATATATTAGTTATCCATTTTAATTTGTATACTATCACAAAAAGCTTCTAAACTTCTCATTTTCTTTTTAATTCTGAATCATTGTGATGGATAACTAATCAAATAAATGGATCCCGTGAGAACCATGTCCTCGTCGTGGGATCTGGAAACATGTTCAGTTATTATACGTCATATTATTTATATAATTAAATTAATTTAATTATTTATCAACAGTGCCATGTTTTGAATAATTAATTTTTTTTATTATATAATAATGGCATATATAACTCTCCATGGCAAAGTGTTCTCGATATATTAGCCGACATACTTCATTGAACACAACCTTGCCCTTATACAGCTGATACTAGTTATCGTATTGCGCATGCGTAAGTGTAAATAACGCCAGCCAAAAAAAAATTCTGTACACATCGTACACAAGACAAATTGTACCCATACCAAGACAACACCTAAAAGTGTTATAAGAAAAAAGTTATATAAGAAAATCAAGTTTGCTGTTTTTAAACTTAATTGAGTATTTTTTGGCCATCAGTGACACACAAACATCACCAGTTGCCATCCAGCAATTCAGTTTGATAAATTTTTTATGGGAAATATTAGCAGTAAGTGCATGTCTTTGAGGTGGGGTGGTTTCTAGTAATGGCTTACAACTTTGAAAGTTAAAAGATAAAACATTTAAAGATAAAGCAATGGTTTAAATTTTCTTAAATTATGAAAAAAGCAAGCAGTTAATTTTCTCTAATATCCTTTTTTTCGAGTACGAGTCTTGGTCAGTTGGTATGGCCCCTACGATACTGTACAAAATAGGGTTGGCAGTTCTAATAATGATGGTAATCGATGGTTATGGCATTTAGATTTGATGTGACATCATCTTGATCACTAAATATCTAATAAAAATTACCTATTTTACCGTGACTGTATTGACATTGCAATAGGTGTTTCAGAAAAGCACATGTTACACTTGCGCGGAAGTCCACGCACAATTATAATTTCTAAAACAAATAACGGTGTGACTAGAATCCGTTTTTCAGAGATCGAGCTCACAGGAGTGATTTTTGGGTTTTTTTTTTTTTTAACAACCTACACGAGTAATAATACAAATTAAATAGTCTGTCAGAATAAAAAATAAGCCAAGGGTTTTATGTTTTAAATCTGATACACTCCCGTTATAAGTTGGGCTTTTAAGTGTCTAACAGATCAATAAAATCTATCATGTGACATACGACCCACCCATCTTTACTAATTCCTAACTTAAATTTGACAATTCTGTTAATTTTTAAGATATTCGGGAAGTTAAGGTTTATAAAAATTTGTATTCGGTTTTCTGGTTTCAAGTAGCCATAAATGTTAATTTGAAGTTACAAAAAAGATTGTCGAAATCAACTAACTTTAAGTTAAGGATAATCTTAGATAAGGAATGATTGCGAAACTAGAGCCTGGTCCCAATTGTTCAAAATGGCGACCTGAATAGTTTAATCAATGATAAACACAAATCCAACTTGAACTTTTGCTACTGCAGCAACAGCAAACATTAATAAAAAAATAATTTATAGTTTTTATAACAATTTGATTTATTAATGTGATGAAATTCGGTTCATTTTCGACATTTTCAACACCAATTGCACAACATAAACTCAAACTATGTGCTATTCAAATTTTGACTAATCAATTGATAAACCTAATCAGCTAATAAAGCTTTGAACAACTGGTCCCTGCTGAATCATATTTTTCATATTAATTATTGGCCGATATTATTACCACGTATATTTTTTATACCCGTGTTATACTTCATACATCAATTGATTAGGATTAAAGAGTCAATTTTATTACAAGACTTCGGGTTACATACTTTAATCTAACTTATACTGAGCACAATGATGTACGGATATCATTTTCTGCAATATTGTATTTTTTAAATTTCTGAATGAAATATTAAAAAAAAAGTACAATATGTTGTCATATTTCATTAGTTTATTCAGAAAAATAAAACATTTATAATATAACAGTTTTGTAAATGTATTTACAAGACCAAAGACGTGCGCCTGTAGATACTAGCTCTTCATGAACTTCTGTTGAAGTACATGCATATAATATGAAAACATAGGCTTATAGCTAAACGTCCCTCCATTATTGTATATCTCACTTATAATTTCAAGTAATGACACTAAGGCTTAAGCTTCAAACAAGAGCCTCATAACTTACTTCGTCTAAGTAATGACACTAAGGCTTAAGCTTCAAACAAGAGCCTCATAACTTACTTCGTCTAAGTAATGACACTAAGGCTTAAGCTTCAAACAAGTGCCTCATAACTTACTTCGTCTAAGTAATGACACTAAGGCTTAAACTTCAAACAAGAGCCTCATAACTTACTTCGTCTAAGTAATGACACTAAGGCTTAAGCTTCAAACAAGTGCCTCATAACTTACTTCGTCTAAGTAATGACACTAAGGCTTAAACTTCAAACAAGTGCCTCATAACTTACTTCGTCTAAGTAATGACACTAAGGCTTAAGCCTCAAACAAGTGCCTCATAACTTACTTCGTCTAAGTAATGACACTAAGGCTTAAGCTTCAAACAAGAGCCTCATAACTTACTTCGTCTAAGTAATGACACTAAGGCTTAAGCCTCAAACAAGTGCCTCATAACTTACTTCGTCTAAGTAATGACACTAAGACTTAAACTTCAAACAAGTGCCTCATAACTTACTTCGTCTAAGTAATGACACTAAGGCTTAAGCCTCAAACAAGTGCCTCATAAGTTACTTCGTCTAAGTAATGACACTAAGGCTTAAACTTCAAACAAGTGCCTCATAACTTACTTCGTCTAAGTAATGACACTAAGGCTTAAGCTTCAAACAAGTGCCTCATAACTTACTTCGTCTAAGTAATGACACTAAGGCTTAAGCCTCAAACAAGTGCCTCATAACTTACTTCGTCTAAGTAATGACACTAAGGCTTAAGCTTCAAACAAGAGCCTCATAACTTACTTCGTCTAAGTAATGACACTAAGGCTTAAGCTTCAAACAAGAGCCTCATAACTTACTTCGTCTAAGTAATGACACTAAGGCTTAAGCTTCAAACAAGAGCCTCATAAATTACGTCGTCTAAGTAATGACACTAAGGCTTAAGCTTCAAACAAGTGCCTCATAACTTACTTCGTCTAAGTAATGACACTAAGGCTTAAGCCTCAAACAAGAGCCTCATAACTTACTTCGTCTAAGTAATGACACTAAGGCTTAAGCTTCAAACAAGTGCCTCATAACTTACTTCGTCTAAGTAATGACACTAAGGCTTAAGCTTCAAACAACAGCCTCATAAATTACGTCGTCTAAGTAATGACACTAAGGCTTAAGCTTCAAACAAGTGCCTCATAACTTACTTCGTCTAAGTAATGACACTAAGGCTTAAGCTTCAAACAAGAGCCTCATAACTTACTTCGTCTAAGTAATGACACTAAGGCTTAAGCTTCAAACAAGAGCCTCATAACTTACTTCGTCTAAGTAATGACACTAAGGCTTAAGCTTCAAACAAGAGCCTCATAACTTACTTCGTGTAAGTAATGACACTTAGGCTTAAGCTTCAAACAAGAGCCTCATAACTTACTTCGTCTAAGTAATGACACTTAGGCTTAAGCTTCAAACAAGAGCCTCATAACTTACTTCGTCTGGTTTCGCAGATGAACAGGGCAAACGTATATTTTGTTTCATAATACTTATCAGTATTCATCGGTGGACACAGGTTTGTTATATTATATAATTGGTCGATACACATTTTAAATGGATTTAAAACCATTTCGGTAGCCCAGTTGGTAGACTGCTCGCTTTGTATGTGGGAGGTCGTGGGTTCGACCCCGTCAGGGTCTTACCAAGACTTGAAAAATATGTATGAATGATATTTCGCCAACCACTCAATATTTAGAAATGAGAGTCACATGATCTTTCCGACTTGAAGAATCTGTGCAAACGTGACACGTTAAAAACCCTTACTGCATATTGCCCTTAACACACTACAAATGACAAAATTTCTGCCACTTCACCTATAGCTGGTGACGTCTCGATATGAATGAAATAATCTCGACTGGGACGTAAAACTCCATTCATTCAATTAATTAGTCACTGTAAAAAAATGGTATATGGCATATGATTTAAAGGGATACTAGTTAAAATGAAATTGTTACCATGGTTACAAAAATGGATATTTTTACAGTAAAGACTTATAAATTTAGAACACTGCTCCGGGACGCTATTTCCGGTTAACTGTTTTTTCGCATGACTCGACAAAATAGAGTTATAGATTTTCATGTGTTTATTTTATTGGATAGATAAATCTACATGTGAAAAATTAGAACTTCAGCCAATATGTGTGTTCTTATCATTGTAAAAAAATGAAAACCATTTAAATTCCGATAAATCTTGAATGTGAAAAATCAGAACCTGACCATTAACCTGTGAACATAAAGGATGATACCCAAAAGCCGAGCTATCCGCCTATAGTATTCAAAATTTAAAAGTATGTCGAGATACATATTGATAGTGAAAAAACCCAAAGCTACTATCATTATGTAAAAGTTTATATGGTAAAAATCTCAGTAAAATATTGCATTATATATGTTTAACCAACACATGCAATCATTGGTCCGTATAACTATACAAACATGGACAAGTCAGTGAAAATCAACACGTTTTTTAATAAATACACATAGAGCGCATGCCTCTCCATTAAAATATTTTGAATATAAAAACTATATTATTTTACTGTTAGATATGCAAAGTATGGTTAATGGAGAGATATGCGCTGATGTTGAATTTTGTAAAAATCAATGTTTAGATAGTTACCCCAATATAACTTCTTATTATACCGTACTACATGTATATACTCGTACTTGATATTCATAAACCCTTATTGTCAATAATTACCTGCGTGGTGTAGTGGGTATACATAGGGACTAGTAAGTCTTACGTTGTTGGTTACAATTTAATTTTTCAACTTACTTTGTTTTGATAAAATGTATATTTTACGGCTTTATTTCTTTTTTATCTTACTTTGTGTAAGAATTTAAATTCAATATTATTTATTTCTGCCACAAATAACATAATAGAAAGAAAGAAAGACATTTTATACATACAAATATATAACCACATTACAATCCAGTTTAAGGCCACTTGTCATTTCCCGTGTGTTTCGTGTATGTTGAGCACGTACTAGTAAACAAAATGCCAAATTATTAACTTTTCTAAGTGCATTCGTCGCGTCGGAGTAGGTTTCTTTTGTGATGAATGTCATGCTGGACAAGACTGAGTATTATTAACCTGCGGTTGGTCGAATATCTGAATGTATAGACCTACCAATTTTGAGCTGCGGCAAATAAATCGTTATTTGCTTTATTTTCAAAAAAAAATGTTTCCGCCATGAAACTTGCACAAATTCAGACAAGAACTGACATCATCAGTTTCGCCAAACAAGATATCTTTGTACTATATAGCTATGTGGTGTTCGCACATGCTGTAATCATCTATCTAGACAAAATATAAAACATTCAGTAATCTTTGATGCTTCTAAGATAAAAAAAATTTCATCAAGTCTACATACATCGGAAATTATTAAACAATCTCCAAATAAGAATATTTTATAGTAAAAGTAGAGAAATTGATTTCGATTATACAAATGACCTTTTTGATGATGACTATTATACATTGACTGGACTTAGTATCTTGTAACAAAGGTTATATCAGTAAAGTTTACAGCACTAAGGTCTAAAAGCTTTGCGTTAGGACTGCTCTTGGCAAAGCTTCAAACTGGTCTTTACCATGAATTCTTAGCAACACTATGTGGTCTGAAAAATGCTCCACAGTGTCGAGCATTTTCTCTGAAGCACGGAGGCTCTAACAACAGAGTTTCTTGAATCTTCTATCACTGATTCCATCTAAATACAAGTATGGCGGCCTACGTCGAAGTATTCTGCTATGGGATCACACTGACATGCTGTCAATAGACACAACGTATACATAGGCATTATGACGCAAAACAAAACAAGTCATTGTGACATCTGAACTTTTGTTTTTGTGCTAGCAAAGTAATGGCAATTTTTGACAGTAGCGCTACACTATGATGCAGAATAACAAATACTAGTATTTAAATTATATAGACAACTAACCAACCAGTAAAGTCAGCTTCCACACACGTCATTATAAAAAAAAGAAAAATGTTATTCCTATGCAACGTATATATTTACACAGAGATTTATTTGTACTTGGCCTCGAAGTAGTGACGGATATAAAAGCCCGAAAAGGGTGTTTTTTGCGTATATATTCCTATAGGCGGATAGCTCGGCGTTTTATGAATCATTTTTAGAACATAATTCCATACCCATTTAAAACAACGAATTCTTGAAGCATGTTCAATGCTACAGTTTAACCTAATTTTTTAAACGAAATAACAGCTAAAAATTTTAATGTGAAATATCAGAACATTGTTTGTATTCACGTAGCACTAATTCAGAAGCGCTTATATCAAATACCCCAATAAATTTAAGAAACTAAATAGGAAAGAAAAAAAATAAAATAAAAAGGAAGACCGAAAGAACAAGATTTAATAAGCCTGATCCGCTTACCTTAAAATAACGACCAGTTGAAATAGTTAGTTTCAAAATAAAATTAAGTTTATTGAATTTTTAGATTGCTTAAACCAAATTAATAAAAAATGGGAAAAAACTTTCATCAAAAATCCTTTTTAGCTAAAAAAGGTAATGTAAGATAAATATATATGCGAAAATCTGCATTGAAATATTTCCAAAATAGTTGTTAAAAAGAAAAGAAAAAGCACACAAGTAAAGAAAATCAGTCGTGACCTTTGCACTTGACCCCATTTCGAGAGTCTTTTCATGAAACCAAGAACTAGGTTCTGATCTTGAAGTTGACACTGACCCCATTTTGAAAGTCACTTCGTGAAAAAGTACAAAGACAAATATAATAGGTTCCTATGTTGACCTTTGACCTTGACCTTTTGGATCAACTTGATATAGCTATAATAGTAGTAAAACCATAAAAGTAGAAAAAGAAATAGTTCATTGCTATGATTTTGACCTTGACCCCATTTTTAAGTATTCTCTTCTTCTCTTCTAAAACTTCAAGTAATTTAATTTTGACTGAACGGTCCCACAAATGACAAAACCAAACAGTTTTGAATCTTAAAAAAAGGATATTTAAAAAAAATGTTTCTAGGGGTGCATCTGGATAAAAACGATATGTATGTTAAGACGGGACCCTATGCCTTCTTCCCGGTAACCACACCCCACTATTAAATCAAGGACATATTATGGACTATATATAAAAGGTCAGAACCTAACGTAATCTACCGGTTGGTTTTATTTATGGATTGTGTTAGTATGATTATGTTGTTAAGAACATTGAGTAACGAGGGAAAGATAACGAAAGTGGAAAGTATTAATTAGTCAGCTGACCGCTGGTACTAATGCTTGGTCCACTTTTCGCTTGAAACTGGTGCAATTGTTTGGTTCTTACACGGTCAAATTTCCAGCTGCAGAATGTACACTACACATATAAACAAGGTACCTAATAGAATCCGTGTTACTATTTTATTTGTGTTTGCGCCGCGCCGACCAGTTGGACGTTGGGGTTTGAAGGTGGATTGTTGGTGGGGATCGATGCCCAATCACTTTGTTTGTCTGCTCTACTTGCCGCTGGACTGGAAACGTGCTGATATTTCATTTATGTACACGTGTTACACGGTCTAGCTGGATCTGGCAATTGCAGATACCTTGCTGGTGGAGATGGCTTCCCAACTACTTGATCGTTTGCTCTTATATTTGTTAAAGTATTACGTCCGTTTTTATGGGCGCAGGACACTTGAGCGAAAATTAAAAAACTCCTTGTGGACATTTGAGCGACGACTTCAGTGGACATTCGAGCGACAAATTTTAACTATTACCTCTATTTTACGATGGACATTTGAGCGACAGTTTTAATCTACTCACCTGTATACTTACAGGTCGAACGATTATTTTATATAATGGGTACAGCTACAGAATTGATGATTGGTGCTTTGCAAAAAATACTACTTTTTACTTTACGCTTTATCCAGTAAAATTTACAAAGTTTTCAGAGTTTTAGGAAATGTAATGATAGAATTTTAATGGATTTTATAAAATCTTAATTTGGTGCTTTTCAAAAACTTTATCCTGCTCAAAATCCTACTCCCATCTCCCTGCAGTGAGCGGGGGCAACAGACTTTTTTTGATCAGTCTGGCTAAAGGTAATGTTAAGTCATAATGTCACTCAAATGTCCGAATATTAAATATATTTTTGTTTTTACGCTTCTTCAAGAGAATTACATTCGGACAGGATTACCCCTGTGACAGAGGGCCTGGGAATCATTGTAAAATCCACATGCACTTGGTTTCAGCTATTCAGTATAAATTTATTTCAGAATTTTATCTGACAACGTTCTGAATTAAATAAAGCGATTTTTGGACATTTAAATTTTTCACATAAAAATCATAAATTGAATATTTTATTGATTTTCTCTATATAAAGTTTTAATAGATCATAGTAAAAATGGAATTGTTTTAAAGTGCAAAAAATCGATTTATTTCTGATAGAGAGTTTCCAGATTATTTAGAATTAAATAAATTTAAATAAAAAAATAAATTCTATAACATATCCCAAGTGCCTGTGATATATAATAATAAATAATAATAATAATAACCCTATGGCATATTTAAAAATACCCCTTTTTGTATCATGTATATTTGGTAAAATAATGAATCTGTCAGCTTTTAAAACTAATCTCAATACCGGTGTACGACTCTAGGGTTTCCCATTTACGTCAAAATGTTCTATTTTTTCACCGCGCCAGTAAACAACGCTCTATATAACACTACTGTTTATATATCCATGGTCTGTTTTATTCTGCACTAAGAATTGTGCGTACACAGGTACCGGTGATTTCTGCTTTAAAGAAAGACGCGTAGCGGTAATTTCATGTATAAAGTTTACTTGCAATCCGTAAGAATGGCATCCTCTAAGAAAGCCTCCGAGCCACTAAAGGTGTTGATGTTTTTGGGGTCTACTAGAGAGGGGAGATTGGGGATTCGAGTAGCTAAATATATGCAGAAGTATTTAGAAGAAGAATGGAAATATAAAGTCACTTTATTTGGTAAGTATTTTTATGATATATACAATGTACATCAAACCATGCAGTGTAAAAGGCCAAATCTATATAAGGTCCACCTGCTTACAAAGGCCAGTAAAATTTTATCCTAAATACTCTTTATTCATATTTTTAACCTGTATATAAGGGCCACCTGTCTTTAAAGACCACTTTTACTGGTTCCCTTGGATGGCCTTTATAGACAAGTTTGACTGTATATCTGATATCACATAATTTGAATCCAAAATTGACACAGATAATTTTCTTTGTTGCTGCATAAAGATGTAGTGATTCAACACAGTCTATTAGGAACTGCCTATCCTTAAACAATCCTATAGAAACCGCCAATATGGCAAGACAGCCAGGCCACTGCACATGTAGATCTAGATACCATCCAAAAAACAAGGTCCTAGATCCTGTCCAAAAAACAATGTCAATAGATCTAGATCCTGTCCAAAACTAGGTCACAGTGTCAATAGATCTAGATCTTGACCAAAAACTAAGTCAATGTCAATAGATCTAGATCCTGTCCAAAAAACAAGGCCAAGTCAATACATCTAGACCCTGTCCAAAAACTAGGTCAATATCAATAGATCTAGATCCTGTCCAAAAAACAAGGCCAAGTCAATACATCTAGATCCTGTCCAAAAAACAAGGTCATTGTCAATAGATCTAAATCCTGTCTAAAATCTACTAGGCCTACATCTCATCTGAAAAAGGCCAATGTCAATATAGATCTACTAAATCCTGTCTAAAATCTACTAGGCCTACATCTCATCTGAAAAAGGCCAATGTCAATATAGATCTACTTAATCCTGTCTAAAATCTTCTAGGCCTAGATCTCATCTGAAAAAGGCCAATGTCAATATAGATCTACTAAATCCTGTCTAAAATCTACTAGACCTAGATCTCATCTGAGAAAGGCAATGTTAATATAGATCTACTAGATCTCATCCGAAAAAGGCCAATGTCAATATAGATCTAAATTCTGCCCAAAATCTAAGCCATTGTCAATAGATACACTAGTAGATTCAGTCTAAAATCAATATTACCATGGTTATACTGTCACTATACACACGCCACTAGACATCAAACAGTTTGTATCTTAAAGGCTAAGTGTGAACTAAACAAATAACAGTACATACACAATTATATCTTATATGGTCAGAAAGATGTGACTGAGCTTACCTCACATTAATATAAATATCTACAATGTGATGGTCAGAAAGGTGTGACTGAGCTGACCTCACATTAATATAAATATCTACAATGTGATGGTCAGAAAGGTGTGACTGAGCTGACCTCACATTAATATAAATATCTAAAATGTGATGGTCAGAAAGGTGTGACTGAGCTGACCTCACATTAATATAAATATCTACAACGTGATGGTCAGAAAGGTGTGACTGAGCTTACCTCACATTAATATAAATATCTACAATGTGATGGTCAGAAAGCAGTGACTAATGCTTACCTCACATTAATATAAATATCTAAAATGTGATGGTCAGAAAAGAGTGACTGAGCTTACCTCACATTAATATAAATATCTACAATGTGATGGTCAGAAAGGTGTGACTGAGCTAATCTCACATTAATATAAATATCTACAACGTGATGGTCAGAAAGGTGTGACTGAGCTAACCTTACATTAATATAAATATCTTCAATGTGATGGTCAGAAAGGTGTGACTGAGCTGATCTCACATTATTATAAATATCTTCAATGTGATGGTCAGAAAGGTGTGACTGAGCTGATCTCACATTATTATAAATATCTTCAATGTGATGGTCAGAAAGGTGTGACTGAGCTTATCTCCCATTAATATAAATATCTACAACGTGATGGTCAGAAAGGTGTGACTGAACTTACTCACATTAATATAAATATCTTCAATGTGATGGTCAGAAAGGTGTGACTGAGCTGATCTCACATTATTATAAATATCTTCAATGTGATGGTCAGAAAGGTGTGACTGAGCTGATCTCACATTAATATAAATATCTTCAATGTGATGGTCAGAAAGGTGTGACTGAGCTTACCTCACATTAATATAAATATCTACAATGTGATGGTCAGAAAGGTGTGACTGAGCTGACCTCACATTAATATAAATATCTAAAATGTGATGGTCAGAAAGGTGTTACTGAGCTGACCTCACATTAATATAAGTATCTACAATGTGACGGTCAGAAAGGTGTGACTGAACTACCTCACATTAATATAAATATCTAAAATGTGATGGTCAGAAAGGTGTTACTGAGCTGACCTCACTTAATATAATATCTACAATGTGATGGTCAGAAAGGTGTGACTGAGCTGACCCACATTAATATAAATATCTCAATGTGATGGTCAGAAAGGTGTGACTGAGCTGATCTCACATTATTATAAATATCTACAATGTGATGGTCAGAAAGGTGTGACTGAGCTGATCTCACATTAATATAAATATCTTCAATGTGATGGTCAGAAAGGTGTGACTGAACTTAACTCACATTAATATAAATATCTACAATGTGATGGTCAGAAAGACGTGACTGAGCTGACCTCACATTAATATAAATATCTACAATGTGATGGTCAGAAAGACGTGACTGAGCTGACCTCACATTAATATAAATATCTTCAATGTGATGGTCATAAAGACGTGACTGAGCTGACTTCACATTAATATAAATATCTAAAATGTGATGGTCAGAAAGGTGTTACTGAGCTGACCTCACATTAATATAAGTATCTACAATGTGACGGTCAGAAAGGTGTGACTGAGCTGACCCCACATTAATATAAATATCTACAATGTGATGGTCAGAAAGGTGTGACTGAGCTGACCTCACATTAATATAAATATCTTCAATGTGATGATCAGAAAGGTGTGACTGAGCTGATCTCACATTAATATAAATATCTTCAATGTGATGGTCAGAAAGGTGTGACTGAGCTGATCTCACATTAATATAAATATCTACAATGTGATGGTCAGAAAGGTGTGACTGAACTTACCTCACATTAATATAAATATCTAAAATGTGATGGTCAGAAAGGTTTACTGAGCTGACCTCACGTTAATATGAATATCTACAATGTGATGGTCAGAAAGGTGTGACTGAGCTGACCCACATTAATATAAATATCTTCAATGTGATGGTGAGAAAGGTGTGACTGAGCTGATCTCACATTATTATAAATATCTACAATGTGATGGTCAGAAAGGTGTGACTGAGCTGATCTCACATTAATATAAATATCTTCAATGTGATGGTCAGAAAGGTGTGACTGAACTTACCTCACATTAATATAAATATCTTCAATGTGATGGTCAGAAAGGTGTGACTGAGCTGATCTCACATTAATATATTATAAATATTCAATGTGATGGTCAGAAAGGTGTGACTGAACTTACCTCACATTAATATAAATATCTACAATGTGATGGTCAGAAAGGTGTGACTGAGCTGACCTCACATTAATATAAATATCTACAATGTGATGGTCAGAAAGGTGTGACTGAACTTACCTCACATTAATATAAATATCTTCAATGTGATGGTCAGAAAGGTGTGACTGAACTTACCTCACATTAATATAAATATCTACAATGTGATGGTCAGAAAGGTGTGACTGAGCTGACCTCACATTAATATAAATATCTACAATGTGATGGTCAGAAAGGTGTGACTGAACTTACCTCCCATTAATATAAATATCTTCAATGTGATGGTCAGAAAGGTGTGACTGAGCTGACCTCACATTAATATAAATATCTAAAATGTGATGGTCAGAAAGGTGTTACTGAGCTGACCTCACATTAATATAAATATCTTCAATGTGAGGATCAGAAAGGTGTGACTGAGCTGACCTCACATTAATATAAATATCTACAATGTGATGGTCAGAAATGTGTGACTGAGCTGACCTCACATTAATATAAATATCTTCAATGTGATGGTCAGAAAGGTGTGACTGAGCTGACCTCACATTAATATAAATATTACAATGTGATGATCAGAAAGGTGTGACTGAACTTACCTCACATTAATATAAATATCTACAATGTGATGGTCAGAAAGGTGTGACTGAGCTGACCTCACATTAATTTAAATATCTAATGTGATGGTCAGAAAGGTGTGACTGAACTTACCTCACATTAATATAAATATCTATAATGTGATGGTCAGAAAGGTGTGACTGAGCTGACTTCACATTAATATAAATATCTACAATGTGATGGTCAGAAAGGTGTGACTGAGCTGACCTCACATTAATATAAATATCTATAATGTGATGGTCAGAAAGACGTGACTGAGCTGACCTCACGTTAATATGAATATCTACAATGTGATGATCAGAAAGACGTGACTGAGCTGATCACACATTAATATAAATATCTACAATGTGATGGTCAGAAAGGTGTGACTGAGCTGACCTCACATTAATATAAATATCTACAATGTGATGGTCAGAAAGGTGTGACTGAGCTGACCTCACATTAATATAAATATCTACAATGTGATGGTCAGAAAGATGTGACTGAGCTGATCTCACATTATTATAAATATCTACAATGTGATGGTCAGAAAGGTGTGACTGAGCTGACCTCACATTAATATAAATATCTACAATGTGATGGTCAGAAAGGTGTGACTGAGCTGACCTCACATTAATATAAATATCTACAATGTGATGGTCAGAAAGACGTGACTGAGCTGACTTCACATTAATATAAATATCTAAAATGTGATGGTCAGAAAGACGTGACTGAGCTTACCTCACATTAATATAAATATCTACAATGTGATGGTCAGAAAGACGTGACTGAGCTGACCTCACATTAATATAAATATCTACAATGTGATGGTCAGAAAGACGTGACTGAGCTGACCTCACATTAATATAAATATCTACAATGTGATGGTCAGAAAGGTGTGACTTAGCTGACTTCACATTAATATAAATATCTACAATGTGATGGTCAGAAAGGTGTGACTGAGCTGACCTCACATTAATTTAAATATCTTCAATGTGATGATCAGAAAGGTGTGACTGAGCTGACTTCACATTAATTTAAATATCTACAATGTGATGGTCAGAAAGACGTGACTGAGCTGACTTCACATTAATATAAATATCTACAATGTGATGGTCAGAAAGACGTGACTGAGCTTACCTCACATTAATATAAATATCTACAATGTGATGGTCAGAAAGACGTGACTGAGCTGACCTCACATTAATTTAAATATCTTCAATGTGATGATCAGAAAGGTGTGACTGAGCTGACCTCACATTAATTTAAATATCTACAATGTGATGGTCAGAAAGACGTGACTGAGCTGACTTCACATTAATATAAATATCTACAATGTGATGGTCAGAAAGACGTGACTGAGCTTACCTCACATTAATATAAATATCTACAATGTGATGGTCAGAAAGACGTGACTGAGCTGACTTCACATTAATATAAATATCTAAAATGTGATGGTCAGAAAGACGTGACTGAGCTTACCTCACATTAATATAAATATCTACAATGTGATGGTCAGAAAGACGTGACTGAGCTGACCTCACATTATATAAATATCTACAATGTGATGGTCAGAAAGACGTGACTGAGCTGACCTCACATTAATATAAATATCTACAATGTGATGGTCAGAAAGGTGTGACTGAGCTGACTTCACATTAATATAAATATCTACAATGTGATGGTCAGAAAGGTGTGACTGAGCTGACCTCACATTAATTTAAATATCTTCAATGTGATGATCAGAAAGGTGTGACTGAGCTGACCTCACATTAATTTAAATATCTACAATGTGATGGTCAGAAAGACGTGACTGAGCTGACTTCACATTAATATAAATATCTACAATGTGATGGTCAGAAAGACGTGACTGAGCTTACCTCACATTAATATAAATATCTACAATGTGATGGTCAGAAAGACGTGACTGAGCTGACTTCACATTAATATAAATATCTAAATGTGATGGTCAGAAAGGTGTTACTGAGCTGACCTCACATTAATATAAATATCTTCAATGTGATGGTCAGAAAGGTGTGACTGAGCTGATCTCACATTAATATAAATATCTACAACGTGATGGTCAGAAAGGTGTGACTGAGCTGACCCCACATTAATATAAATATCTACAATGTGATGGTCAGAAAGATGTGACTGAGCTGATCTCACATTAATATAAATATCTACAATGTGATGGTCAGAAAGACGTGACTGAGCTGACCTCACATTAAAATAAATATCTATAATGTGATGGTCAGAAAGACGTGACTGAGCTGATCTCACATTAATATAAATATCTACAATGTGATGATCAGAAGGACGTGACTGAGCTGACCTCACATTAATATAAATATCTACAATGTGATGGTCAGAAAGGTGTGACTGAGCTGACCTCACATTAAAATAAATATTACAATGTGATGATCAGAAAGATGTGACTGAGCTGACCTCAATTCAAATAAATATTTAAAATGTGATGGTCAGAAAGGTGTGACTGAGCTGACCTCACATTAATATAAATATCTACAATGTGATGGTCAGAAAGGTGTGACTGAACTTACCTCCCATTAATATAAATATCTTCAATGTGATGGTCAGAAAGGTGTGACTGAGCTGACCTCACATTAATATAAATATCTGAAATGTGATGGTCAGAAAGGTGTTACTGAGCTGACCTCACATTAATATAAATATCTTCAATGTGAGGATCAGAAAGGTGTGACTGAGCTGACCTCACATTAATAGAAATATCTACAATGTGATGGTCAGAAAGGTGTGACTGAGCTGACCTCACATTAATATAAATATTACAATGTGATGATCAGAAAGGTGTGACTGAACTTACCTCACATTAATATAAATATCTACAATGTGATGGTCAGAAAGGTGTGACTGAGCTGACCTCACATTAATATAAATATCTTCAATGTGATGGTCAGAAAGGTGTGACTGAGCTGACCTCACATTAATATAAATATTACAATGTGATCAGAAAGGTGTGACTGAACTTACCTCACATTAATATAAATATCTACAATGTGATGGTCAGAAAGGTGTGACTGAGCTGACCTCACATTAATTTAAATATCTATAATGTGATGGTCAGAAAGGTGTGACTGAACTTACCTCACATTAATATAAATATCTATAATGTGATGGTCAGAAAGGTGCGACTGAGCTGACTTCACATTAATATAAATATCTACAATGTGATGGTCAGAAAGGTGTGACTGAGCTGACCTCACATTAATATAAATATCTATAATGTGATGGTCAGAAAGACGTGACTGAGCTGACCTCACGTTAATATGAATATCTACAATGTGATGATCAGAAAGACGTGACTGAGCTGATCTCACATTAATATAAATATCTACAATGTGATGGTCAGAAAGGTGTGACTGAGCTGACCTCACATTAATATAAATATCTACAATGTGATGGTCAGAAAGGTGTGACTGAGCTGACCTCACATTAATATAAATATCTACAATGTGATGGTCAGAAAGATGTGACTGAGCTGATCTCACATTATTATAAATATCTACAATGTGATGGTCAGAAAGGGTGACTGAGCTGACCTCACATTAATATAAATATCTACAATGTGATGGTCAGAAAGACGTGACTGAGCTGACCTCACATTAATATAAATATCTACAATGTGATGGTCAGAAAGACGTGACTGAGCTGACTTCACATTAATATAAATATCTAAAATGTGATGGTCAGAAAGACGTGACTGAGCTTACCTCACATTAATATAAATATCTACAATGTGATGGTCAGAAAGACGTGACTGAGCTGACCTCACATTAATATAAATATCTACAATGTGATGGTCAGAAAGACGTGACTGAGCTGACCTCACATTAATATAAATATCTACAATGTGATGGTCAGAAAGGTGTGACTGAGCTGACTTCACATTAATATAAATATCTACAATGTGATGGTCAGAAAGGTGTGACTGAGCTGACCTCACATTAATTTAAATATCTTCAATGTGATGATCAGAAAGGTGTGACTGAGCTGACTTCACATTAATTTAAATATCTACAATGTGATGGTCAGAAAGACGTGACTGAGCTGACTTCACATTAATATAAATATCTACAATGTGATGGTCAGAAAGACGTGACTGAGCTTACCTCACATTAATATAAATATCTACAATGTGATGGTCAGAAAGACGTGACTGAGCTGACCTCACATTAATTTAAATATCTTCAATGTGATGATCAGAAAGGTGTGACTGAGCTGACCTCACATTAATTTAAATATCTACAATGTGATGGTCAGAAAGACGTGACTGAGCTGACTTCACATTAATATAAATATCTACAATGTGATGGTCAGAAAGACGTGACTGAGCTTACCTCACATTAATATAAATATCTACAATGTGATGGTCAGAAAGACGTGACTGAGCTGACTTCACATTAATATAAATATCTAAAATGTGATTGTCAGAAAGACGTGACTGAGCTTACCTCACATTAATATAAATATCTACAATGTGATGGTCAGAAAGACGTGACTGAGCTGACCTCACATTAATATAAATATCTACAATGTGATGGTCAGAAAGACGTGACTGAGCTGACCTCACATTAATATAAATATCTACAATGTGATGGTCAGAAAGGTGTGACTGAGCTGACTTCACATTAATATAAATATCTACAATGTGATGGTCAGAAAGGTGTGACTGAGCTGACCTCACATTAATTTAAATATCTTCAATGTGATGATCAGAAAGGTGTGACTGAGCTGACTTCACATTAATTTAAATATCTACAATGTGATGGTCAGAAAGACGTGACTGAGCTGACTTCACATTAATATAAATATCTACAATGTGATGGTCAGAAAGACGTGACTGAGCTGACTTCACATTAATATAAATATCTACAATGTGATGGTCAGAAAGACGTGACTGAGCTGACCTCACATTAATATAAATATCTACAATGTGATGGTCAGAAAGACGTGACTGAGCTGACTTCACATTAATATAAATATCTACAATGTGATGGTCAGAAAGACGTGACTGAGCTTACCTCACATTAATATAAATATCTACAATGTGATGGTCAGAAAGGTGTGACTGAGCTGACCTCACATTAATTTAAATATCTTCAATGTGATGATCAGAAAGTGTGACTGAGCTGACCTCACATTAATTTAAATATCTACAATGTGATGGTCAGAAAGACGTGACTGAGCTGACTTCACATTAATATAAATATCTACAATGTGATGGTCAGAAAGACGTGACTGAGCTTACCTCACATTAATATAAATATCTACAATGTGATGGTCAGAAAGACGTGACTGAGCTGACTTCACATTAATATAAATATCTAAAATGTGATGGTCAGAAAGGTGTTACTGAGCTGACCTCACATTAATATAAATATCTTCAATGTGATGGTCAGAAAGGTGTGACTGAGCTGATCTCACATTAATATAAATATCTACAACGTGATGGTCAGAAAGGTGTGACTGAGCTGACCCACATTAATATAAATATCTACAATGTGATGGTCAGAAAGATGTGACTGAGCTGATCTCACATTAATATAAATATCTACAATGTGATGGTCAAAGACGTGACTGAGCTGACCTCACATTAAAATAAATATCTATAATGTGATGGTCAGAAAGACGTGACTGAGCTGATCTCACATTAATATAAATATCTACAATGTGATGATCAGAAAGACGTGACTGAGCTGACCTCACATTAATATAAATATCTACAATGTGATGATCAGAAAGGTGTGACTGGGCTGACCTCACATTAATATAAATATCTACAATGTGATGGTCAGAAAGGTGTGACTGAGCTGACCTCACATTAAAATAAATATTACAATGTGATGATCAGAAAGATGTGACTGAGCTGACCTCAATTCAAATAAATATTTAAAATGTGATGGTCAGAAAGGTGTGACTTAGCCCCATACACAAAAAAAGTTCTATTGAAAAAAATCCTCCTTGACCTATCCTTGACTTAATTTTTATGTTAACCAAATGAAGAATGATTATTCTTAAACCTGAGGTACATATCAGGGATTTGAATCTTTTGTTTATAAAAATTGTCATAAGATGATTTAACTTTAATAGTATATACATACATCAAAAATATTTCTCGTTATACAGAAATATCTTTCTGTTCTATATATATATATACATGTATAAACACATTTTAAACAAAAGTTCATTAAGTACATGTAAATAGGGTTTTTTTTTCTATTCAATTTTTTAGAAAGAAATTGCTGTTAAAAAAGAGAATGAAGTTTTTTTGAAAAAAAAGTAATTAATGCTTCATTTGTGTTCTTATTAGCTACCATGACTAATTTGACACACACACACACACACACACACACACACCAAAAAATAAAATAAAATAAAACAAAAATAAAAGGAAAAAATGGCAACTCAAACATGTCATTGACCAGTTTTTATTTCACCTGACACTTGCATCTTAGCTGTTGTCTGTTAACTGTAATGTCCCTCTTACAAGGTATACTCTGCCATCTATAAATAACTTTTCAAATTTATATTTGCCATAGGTTAACATTATAATCATTATGTTAAATTTCTTTAATCATGTAAATAGGCTTGAAATATTAAAGTTTTTGCAGTATTTTAAAGTGAAATCTTAACTTAATAATTAATTTAAATGTATACAACAACATTGGTTGTTGTGAAAATTCTGAAATTTTGGAGAAAAATAAAAAAATAAATGTTTTGCAAGATAAAATCACTGTTCTAGCTGAAAAATGCTCAGCTTTAGCTGAATGATGGGTTCAACCATTTAGTTTTGTGATGATTTACGGTCAGTAATGAAATGGCCAGTTTTAAACGTGTTTAAATTTATCATGTTTATGGATGGCAGAGAATATACTTTATTACATTTTAATCTTCTCAGAAATTTTCTTACCATTTGATGACCATGATGACATTGGGCCACAATATTAAGGCCTTTCAGACTAGCACAAATGAAGAAGTTCAAGTCCTTAGAGCCCTAGAAAGTGTATAGAACAAACAATGTGTAGGTATTAGACCCTGAGAATCTTCACTTTATAAATATGATAAAGTATCATAAACTAACACCAATCATTACAGTAAAGATTGTAAGAATTATCTCCCTTTTATTTGTATAGTGTCATTGACTCAAAATACAAAATTGAAATACAAAATACATTGAATTGATGTACATGTATATGTAATGCTTATCAAAAGCATCACTGTCATCATTTATCAGGTGAGCATTTCAGGCCCATTAGACCTCTTGTTTTGTAGTAGGTAGTAGCCTTACAAAGATATAATTTGGATTACTGTTTTTGCACATCACTAAGAATCATCATGATCATATCAGGGCGTTCTCTTAACCTTTTGTGAATGGGGTCAGGAGTCCTCGCAATTGTGAAAATAAACATCATAATAGCCATAATTGTGAAAAGAAAAAGTGATATAAAACTCTAGAAAACTGCCTTTCAAGCTAAAATTTTCAAAATTGTGACAATTGACAAAGTGATTGTGAAAAAACATAAAATTTTGAATTATGAATGAAGCAGAATATCGGCCCTGCAGGAAACGACCCAGTGGAAGCTTTGAACATATACTAGTATATAATAAGTTTTCCTAGTAACAGAAGTATTGTACCTTATCAGAAAGAGAGGTCGTTTATCTGACCTATAAAAATATTACCCAAGTCTTAAAGTCTTAACTTTGTCAACAAAGATTCTGATAGTTTGTAATTATGAACTGAGTAGGGCAGCATGAAAAACTTTAAAACAAAAAAAATTCTCTGTGGATGATAGCGATATGCCTCACACTATTGGTAGTATTGACAGTTGATATTTGTTGAATAGTTTCTTATTAAAACAAATTTTGCACAGGTTTTAGCTCAACTAGCTGGGCAGATTTAAGTATTTGTAGCAGGAGAGCTTATGACAGGGCAAAACCTCAGGCATATTGAAACCACACTTCTTGGTGTGGTAAATTTCTTAGTGGACTGATATTATAACCAAAATTTTTTTAAATTTGAAATGAAGAAAGTTCAGTAGAGCCCTGTCGAAAGTTTAACACTAAGCTAACAAATCAGTACTAATTTATCCCAGCCTCCTGTGAGCTAAATCTTGACAGCTTTCCATCAGCTTTTGTCTACCAGTATATCTCTACAAAATTTTGTCAGTAGCTATCCATATCCAAGCCACTGGGCAGCCAAGCTATGACTACAATTTGTCAGCTCAGTGTTATTCATATCCCAGCCACTGGGCGACCAAACGACGACTACGATTTGTTAGTTCAGTGTTATCCATATCCCAGCCACTGGGCAGCCAAACGACGACTACGATTTGTTAGTTCAGTGTTATCCATATCCCAGCCACTGGGCAGTCAAGCTATGACTACAATTTGTCAGCTCAGTGTTATCCATATCCCAGCCACTTGGCAGCCAAACTACGACTATGATTTGTTAGCTCAGTGTTATCCATATCCCAGCCACTTGGCAGCCAAGCTACGACTATGATTTGTCAGCTCAGCGTTATCCATATCCCAGCCACTTGGCAACCAAGCTATGACTACAATTTATCAGCTCAGTGTTATACATATCCCAGCCACTGGGCAGCCAAGCTACGACTATGATTTGTCAGCTCAGTGTTATACATATCCCAGCCACTGGGCAGCCAAGTTACGACTATGATTTATCAGCTCAGTGTTATCCATATCCCAGCCACTGGCAGCCAAGCTACGACTAGAATTTGTCAGCTCAGTGTTATCCATATCCCAGCCACTGGGCAGCCAAGCTACGACTAAGATTTGTCAGCTCAGTGTTATCCATATCCCAGCCACTGGGCAGCCAAACTACGACTATGATTTGTCAGCTCAGCGTTATCCATATCCCAGCAACTTGGCAACCAAGCTATGACTACGATTTATCAGCTCAGTGTTATCCATATCCCAGCCACTGGGCAGCCTAGCTACGACTATGATTTGTCAGCTCAGTGTTATCCATATCCCAGCCACTGGGCAGCCAAGTTACGACTAGGATTTGTCAGATTAGTGTTATCCATATCCCAGCCACTGGGCAGCCAAACTACGACTATGATTTGTCAGCTCAGTGTTATCCATATACAAGCCTCTTGGCAGCCAAGCTACGACTAGGATTTGTCAGCTCAGTGTTATCCATATCCCAGCCACTGGGCAGCCAAGCTACAACTAGGATTTGTCAGATTAGTGTTATCCATATCCCAGCCACTGGGCAGCCAAACTACGACTATGATTTGTCAGCTCAGTGTTATCCATATACAAGCCTCTTGGCAGCCAAGCTACGACTAAGATTTGTCAGCTCAGCCTTATCCATATCCCAGCCACTGGGCAGCCAAGCTATGACTACAATTTATCAGCTCAGTGTTATCCATATCCCAGCCACTGGGCAGCCAAGCTATGACTATGATTTGTCAGCTCAGCGTTATCCATATCCCAGCCACTGGGCAGCCAAGCTACGACTATGATTTGTCAGCTCAGCGTTATCTATATCCCAGCCACTGGGCAACCAAGCTATGACTACGATTTATCAGCTCAGTCTTATACATATCCAAGCCACTGGGCAGCCAAGCTACGACTATGATTTGTCAGCTCAGTGTTATCCATATCCCAGCCACTGGGCAGCCAAACTATGACTAGGATTTGTCAGCTCAGTGTTATCCATATCCCAGCCACTAGGCAGCCAAGCTACGACTAGGATTTGTCAGCTCAGTGTTATCCATATCCCAGCCACTGGGCAGCCAATCTACGACTCTGATTTATCAGCTCAGTGTTATCCATATCCCAGCCACTGGGCAGCCAAGCTACGACTAGGATTTGTCAGCTCAGTGTTATCCATATCCCAGCCACTGGGCAGCCAAGCTACGACTAAGGTTTGTCAGCTCAGTGTTATCCATATCCCAGCCACTGGGCAGCCAAACTACGACTATGATTTGTCAGCTCAGCGTTATCCATATCCCAGCCACTTTGCAACCAAGCTATGACTACAATTTATCAGCTCAGTGTTATACATATCCCAGCCACTGGGCAGCCAAGCTACGACTATGATTTGTCAGCTCAGTGTTATACATATCCCAGCCACTGGGCAGCCAAGTTACGACTATGATTTATCAGCTCAGTGTTATCCATATCCCAGCCACTGGGCAGCCAAGCTACGACTAGAATTTGTCAGCTCAGTGTTATCCATATCCCAGCCACTGGGCAGCCAAGCTACGACTAAGATTTGTCAGCTCAGTGTTATCCATATCCCAGCCACTGGGCAGCCAAACTACGACTATGATTTGTCAGCTCAGCGTTATCCATATCCCAGCAACTTGGCAACCAAGCTATGACTACGATTTATCAGCTCAGTGTTATCCATATCCCAGCCACTGGGCAGCCTAGCTACGACTATGATTTGTCAGCTCAGTGTTATCCATATCCCAGCCACTGGGCAGCCAAGTTACGACTAGGATTTGTCAGATTAGTGTTATCCATATCCCAGCCACTGGGCAGCCAAACTACGACTATGATTTGTCAGCTCAGTGTTATCCATATACAAGCCTCTTGGCAGCCAAGCTACGACTAGGATTTGTCAGCTCAGTGTTATCCATATCCCAGCCACTGGGCAGCCAAGCTACGACTAGGATTTGTCAGATTAGTGTTATCCATATCCCAGCCACTGGGCAGCCAAACTACGACTATGATTTGTCAGCTCAGTGTTATCCATATACAAGCCTCTTGGCAGCCAAGCTACGACTAAGATTTGTCAGCTCAGCCTTATCCATATCCCAGCCACTGGGCAGCCAAGCTATGACTACGATTTATCAGCTCAGTGTTATCCATATCCCAGCCACTGGGCAGCCAAGCTACGACTATGATTTGTCAGCTCAGTGTTATCCATATCCAAGCCACTGGGCAGCCAAGTTACGACTAGGATTTGTCAGATTAGTGTTATCCATATCCCAGCCACTGGGCAGCCAAACTACGACTATGATTTGTCAGCTCAGTGTTATCCATATCCCAGCCTCTTGGCAGCCAAGCTACGACTAGGATTTGTCAGCTCAGTGTTATCCATATCCCAGCCACTGGGCAGCCAAGCTACGACTAGGATTTGTCAGCTCAGTGTTATCCATATCCCAGCCACTAGGCAGCCAAACTACGACTATGATTTGTCAGCTCAGTGTTATCCATATCCCAGCCTCTTGGCAGCCAAGCTACGACTAGGATTTGTCAGCTCAGTGTTATCCATATCCCAGCCACTGGGCAGCCAAGCTACGACTAAGATTTGTCAGCTCAGTGTTATCCATATCCCAGCCACTGGGCAGCCAAGCTACGACTAGGATTTGTCAGCTCAGTGTTATCCATATCCCAGCCACTGGGCAGCCAAGTTACGACTATGATTTATCAGCTCAGTGTTATCCATATCCCAGCCACTGGGCAGCCAAGTTACGACTATGATTTATCAGCTCAGTGTTATCCATATCCCAGCCACTGGGCAGCCAAGTTACAACTATGATTTATCAGCTCAGTGTTATCCATATCACAGCCACTGGGCAGCCAAGTTACGACTATGATTTATCAGCTCAGTGTTATCCATATCCCAGCCACTGGGCAGCCAAGTTACGACTAGGATTTGTCAGCTCAGTGTTATCCATATCCCAGCCACTGGGCAGCCAAACTACGACTATGATTTGTCAGCTCAGCGTTATCCATATCCCAGCCACTTGGCAACCAAGCTATGACTACAATTTATCAGCTCAGTGTTATCCATATCCCAGCCACTGGGCAGCCAAGCTATGACTATGATTTGTTAGCTCAGCGTTATCTATATCCCAGCCACTGGGCAGCCAAGCTACGACTATGATTTGTCAGCTCAGCGTTATCCATATCCCAGCCACTTGGCAACCAAGCTGTGACTACGATTTATCAGCTCAGTGTTATACATATCCCAGCCACTGGGCAGCCAAGCTACGACTATGATTTGTCAGCTCAGTGTTATCCATATCCCAGCCACTGGGCAGCCAAGCTACGACTATGATTTGTCAGCTCAGTGTTATCCATATCTTAGCCACTGGGCAGCCAAACTATGACTAGGATTTGTCAGCTCAGTGTTATCCATATCCCAGCCTCTTGGCAGCCAAGCTACGACTAGGATTTGTCAGCTCAGTGTTATCCATATCCCAGCCACTGGGCAGCCAAGCTACGACTACGATTTGTCAGCTCAGTGTTATCCATATCCCAGCCACTGGGCAGCCAAGCTACGACTAAGATTTGTCAGCTCAGCGTTATCTATATCCCAGCCACTTGGCAACCAAGCTATGACTACAATTTATCAGCTCAGTGTTATCCATATCCCAGCCACTGGGCAGCCAAGCTATGACTATGATTTGTTAGCTGAGCGTTATCTATATCCCAGCCACTGGGCAGCCAAGCTACGACTATGATTTGTCAGCTCAGCGTTATCCATATCCCAGCCACTTGGCAACCAAGCTGTGACTACGATTTATCAGCTCAGTGTTATACATATCCCAGCCACTGGGCAGCCAAGCTACGACCATGATTTGTCAGCTCAGTGTTATCCATATCCCAGCCACTGGGCAGCCAAGCTACGACTATGATTTGTCAGCTCAGTGTTATCCATATCTTAGCCACTGGGCAGCCAAACTATGACTAGGATTTGTCAGCTCAGTGTTATCCATATCCCAGCCTCTTGGCAGCCAAGCTACGACTAGGATTTGTCAGCTCAGTGTTATCCATATCCCAGCCACTGGGCAGCCAAGCTACGACTACGATTTGTCAGCTCAGTGTTATGCATATCCCAGCCACTGGGCAGCCAAGCTACGACTAAGATTTGTCAGCTCAGTGTTATCCATATCCCAGCCTCTTGGCAGCCAAGCTACGACTAGGATTAGTCAGCTCAGTGTTAAACTTTTGACAGGACTGTACTTGTAGATATCATTAGACTTTACAAATGTAACAGGTTTTTTTTAATATTATGACTGACCTAATTTTTGTGACAAAACCAAATAAGGTGTAATATGAATGGATTTTTAAAAATTTTGTTTTCTATATATTTTTTTTTCATCTGATCCAGTTTTGTTAAAATTTGAAAAATAGAAAGTATAAACATAAGGGAATTTTACATATTATACATGATATAACACATTGTCTGTTACATAAGACTTTTTACATGTTTTACCGACCAGATTTCAATGCCTTATGTAGATAAGGTTCTATTTTTAGTCAAATTGTTGAAGATCATCTCCTCAGAACCCACATGATTTATTGGACCCAGACTTGACATGGATGTGCTTGAATTGGTTGATATATAGTGACACAACTATAAAATTGTTTTGGCAGCTAAAACAGTAATGTATATCTATTTTAAGCCAACTCATTTCTACTTTTTCAACTTTTGTTTCAGATCCACTAGAGATGAAATTCCCAATGTTAGAAAAACCAATTCATTTTTATGGTCCACAGAGAACAGGTGCTCCAAAGTGGCTAGTGGATTGTGAGAAAATAGTCAGAGATTCTGATGCTTATGTTGTTGTGTCGGCAGAATATAATCACTGTATACCACCAGCTCTTGCCAATATAATTGATCATTTTCCAGGAAGTGCCTTCAGTTATAAACCTAGTGCCATTGTATGTTATTCTCCAGGTTAGTGAATATGTACAGTAGATCTTGTTATATCTTTTGTCCTTCGTGCATTAATTGGCCCTTGTCCATAGTCTATAAACTTTTCATTTCAAGACTTCTTTTCCAGAACCATTACACATATGGTAAAAAAACTTGACATGGATGCTGCCAGGCCTAAGTCCTTTAAAATTTGCACAGCTGCTTGACCTTCACCTTCATTGACGGTCACTGTACCGTGAAGAAGCTTATATATATCATCAGCACACATTTGATCTTGGCCTTCGTTGAATGTTACATTGACCGGAAGTAGTAAAACCTCTAAATATCTTCTTGTCATGAACCAAAATGCCTAGAAGCTTGAAACCTCATATACAGCAACATTATACTTGTTTCACAGGTCTTAAAGCATTACTATAGTTATGTTACTAACCTGGTTTACCCTGACCTACATTCAAGGTTACAGTAACTTTAAGATTTGTTTAGCATTAAATTATTGGACACAATTTTAATGTGAATTATTTCCTCTTTTACAGGTATATTTGGAGGAATGAGGGCAGCTATGCAGTTAAGAGCCATGCTTGGTGAAGTTGGTTGCATAAGTGTATCAAACATTTTTGGAATTCCAAAAGTTCATGAATCGATCAATGAAAATGGTGAACCTATGAATGATCACATACCTAAAGGGGCCAAATCTTTAATTACACAGCTTGACTGGCATGCACGAGCAATGAAGAATCACAGAGATTCAGCTGGAATACCTTAGAATTTTTAGTTTTTAGTAACATGAGTAATAATTATATACTTAAAAGTGAAATTTAATTATGACACATTACTTGACTTTTGTCATCTTTCAAGGCCAAAATACATGTAAATACACAGACTAAAAAAGGAATAAATTGATTTGAATTTTTTATTAAAAATTCACTTTTTACTCTTTGAGATGTTGTGTGTCATTTATTGTATTTGAAATTTAAATCATAAAAATGAAAGACTAGGTTTTGTTAAGTATGGCTATTACAACTTGCCTACTATATTTACTATGTTGGTTTTTAAGCGCAGTTCTCCCATTGCCATCAAGGACCATTTTCAAAAATAGAAGAAAAAAAACTATAATAACATGTGCAGTTTTTAATGCTGTTTAAAGCATTAACATATTCATTTTTTCTGAAACTTTTTTTTTTTTTTTAAAGTTAAGATTTTTTTCCATTAATCATGATAATTAAGTAACTATATTTTTAAAACTTATTTTAGTAGCAGTAATCTTTTTACTACTATTGTTAATCTGTCTCATTGCCTCAGATCTTAGCACATAGGTCAGAGGTCATTTGTGTTGAAAGAAAATAGGAGACCCAGTGTATTAAGTCACCCATCTGTTAAGCAGATTATCACATATTACCATATTAAAAGTAAGTTCAAGGTGCCAGTATGGTCTATGGTTGTCCTCTAAATATCTACAAAAAAATATGGTCCTCAGTGGTCCTTTAGCCTAAAGCAAGCACCTGCACACATAACAGCGCTTCTCAACACTTGTGTTCAAACCAACTCTGGTAGACCCAAGTGTAAAAAGGTTTGTCAATTCACTTACGGTATTTAAAGACTGTTGTTTTCACTCAATATTCTGTTTTTCTGCACCATCAAAGATCTCACTGCCTTAAAATTGTCTCTTCATAAAGGGTAACTTGTTTTTAGTAAAACTATAAATGCAGTGTGTCAGGGCTTTTCCTACACAAATTGGGAA
This sequence comes from Anadara kagoshimensis, assembly GCA_021292105.1. Classification (NCBI taxonomy): domain Eukaryota; kingdom Metazoa; phylum Mollusca; class Bivalvia; order Arcoida; family Arcidae; genus Anadara; species Anadara kagoshimensis. The sequence continues at coordinate 30,130,501 of CM037863.1, read as the reverse complement.
TTTTTAAATTGACTCAATTGGGAAAATTATTGACATTAAAACACTAAATCTGGCTCTCACCAGAAGGAAATGGACACAATTTAATTCCAGATAACTGAAGCTTTGAGGGGGGAGAAGAAGTCACTGGATGGTTATTTTTTTCTATATTTGGGAAAAGTGCATTATTTTTGTATTTGGAATGCCTTCCAACTAGGGCAGAAAATATAGGGTGGAATATCTTTTTGTGTATGATCAGATCAAGACAAATTACACGGTTTGAGATTATTTTACATGATTAATTTTTCAATGAGTGGAAATAAAACCAGTATGAATTTACTACTTTGCATTTTTGGTAGCATATTTTTATGCCAGTAATATATGACTTTTCCCCCATATTTTAAGACATTCCATGGATATTACATTGATGTAAGGTACAAACCTGTCAAAAGTTTAACACTCAACTTAACAAAAAGGAGTTAAAAGTTTGGCTGCATTACAACATCCTCCAACATCCATGAACTGACCACCTCCATTTAAATGAAAGAATCTTGATTGGGCATAAAACTCAATTACTCCACACCACCATTGCTGGATTGACCACCTAAATGTAAGTGAAAGGATTTTGACAGGATGTAAAACTCAATTACTCCATTCCACTATCCCAGAACTAACCACCTTGATCATGTTGATATAAGCGAAAGAATCTTGACTGGGCATAAAACTCCAATACTCCACTCCACCATCAATGAACTGACCAATTTAATATAAGTGAAAAAAATCCTGACTGGGGTGTATAACTCTGTAACTCTACTCTGCCATTTCTGAACTGACCATCTTGATATAAGTGAAAAAAATCCTGATGGGGGTGGGCGTAAAACTCCTTTACTCAACTCCATTTTGCTGCAAAGTAAAACGATGATCAAAATGAAATATTAATTATTTGAATAAATGTTGTTTGTAATTTTACGTTTTATATTTATGTTTTGCTATTTATTATTTGGTTATAAATTTTTGATATTTGAATTTGGTTACAGTCAAACCCATCTGCAAAGACCAGCTAAGAGAACCAGTAAAAGTGGTCTTTATGGGCAGGTGGCCTTTATGGGCAGGTGCTTTTTATATACTAGTTCAAATAAAATGATCAAGAGCAAATGAGATAAAATTTTGCTGGTCTTTTAAAGCAGGTGACTCTTATATAGAGGTATATAAATATATACATGTAACTAAGAACGAGGTGCCATTATGGCCACAGTATGTAGGCAGTGGTATACGAGTAATAATGAATGTAGTACATGTAGTATTAATGATGACATCACATGTTTTTTCATTTTTACTTTACAACATGATGACATCACATGTTTTTTCATTTTTACTTTACAACATGATGACATCACATGTTTTTTCATTTTTACTTTACAACATGATGACATCACACGTTTTTCATTTTTACTTTACAACATGATGACATCACATGTTTTTTCATTTTTACTTTACAAGTACATCTCTAATTCTCATAGGAATTTGTTATGGTTTTCCAATAATTTTTTGTTGGCATATCATTTCTTTATTAAATTTTTCAATATTTGTACTTTGTACCGGGGTATTTAAATGCAGTTGACTAATTATATAACAACAGTGTAAAGGATACTTATCTAAAGAGAACGAAGATAAATATTCTCCAGTTACTTTAATAGTCCCCTATATACTGCCAGATCCAAAGTGGAGATAAGTTTACAATCGGTTCCTATGTCTGTGTGAATTCCGTCCCTATGTCTGTCGGTACAACAAAGCAATTTTCTACATTATTTCATTACACCTGCAAATTATTATTACTTAACCACTACAAGGTTTGATTTGTTCTGCATAGTTATGTCCCTTAGGCTTAGGACATACACACAAATACCAAGTTTTCTTTTCTTTTTGTTAACACTTGTGTATATTTGGTACTAGTACATTGTTTTAACCAGACAAGTTACTGATAAAGTTCTAATTCATCTTTTTCCTGACTTTTTCCTAATTCTTTCTCACAACTTATGACTTGGGGGCTGCAGAGGTTCTGGGTTCAAATCCTGGATAAGCACAGCACTTTGTTTATATCTGGTTTAAATAATTCCAAGTAATGAAAATTTTAGACATGTCACATAACATCAGATTGTAATCATCACTGACAAGATTATTATTTACAATAATGTCAAGTTAGAAATTACTTATACATTAAATGCTTGGTATGCCCATCAGAAGATTTTTCTGTCAATAGGGGATTATGTATTGCCATTCTATACCCCCATCAGCTGCTCATTGTGCTTGCTTTTTTGGTCTTATTTGTATGAGTTTGATGTGTTCAAATTTACAAAGATATAATTTTTATTTATATTTAGAATTTAGATCTGATTTTTACTTATTTACAGAATAAACATGTACATGTATGATTGTATTTATCACAAAAAAAATAAACTGGAAATTAAAAATTTGTTGGGCCATTTTGTATATAATACAAAACCAGTTTGCTTGTACTTAACAGTAGAACCTGCCTGACTATCTAGTCACAAATCTATACCCCATTTATCATGTTTATTGGTTCTCTTATATATAATTTTATCTCATCTTGCTTAGTGGTTTCTCTCATTTGCTTGTTTCAAATATTGTTTTCTTATTTACATTGGCTGTTGAAAAGTACAGGTTTTTCAGTTACAATCTTATATCTTCTCTTTAAGAAAGCATAACAGAATGTCATCTGTGGTAGTCTAAAGCTGTGGCTAACGATGGCATTGGTGGCATTTAAAGCTATTGCTAACCGTGTTATCCATGGCTGTCTAAAGCTATCACTAACCGTGTCATCCATGGCAGTCTAAAGCTATCACTAACCGTGTTATCCATGGCGGTCTAAAGCTATTGCTAACCGTGTTATCCATGGCAGTCTAAAGCTATCACTAACCGTGTCATCCATAGCTGTCTAAAGCTATCACTAACCGTGTCATCCATGGCAGTCTAAAGCTATCACTAACCGTGTCATCCATGGCAGTCTAAAGCTATCTCTAACAGTGTTATCCATGGCGGTCTAAAGCTATCACTAACCATGTTATCCATGGCAGTCTAAAGCTATCACTAACCATGTTATCCATGGCAGTCTAAAGCTATCACTAACCGTGTCATCCATGGCAGTCTAAAGCTATCACTAACCGTGTTATCCATGGCAGTCTAAAGCTATCTCTAACCGTGTTATCCATGGCAGTCTAAAGCTATTGCTAACCGTGTTATCCATGGCTGTCTAAAGCTATCACTAACCGTGTTATCCATGGCAGTCTAAAGCTATCACTAACCGTGTCATCCATGGCAGTCTAAAGCTATCACTAACCGTGTCATCCATGGCAGTCTAAAGCTATCTCTAAACGTGTTATCCATGGCGGTCTAAAGCTATTTCTAACCGTGTTATCCATGGCTGTCTAAAGCTATCACTAACCGTGTCATCCATGGCAGTCTAAAGCTATCACTAACCGTGTCATCCATGGCTGTCTAAAGCTATCACTAACCATGTTATCCATGGCTGTTTAAAGCTATTGCTAACTGTGTCATCCATGGCTGTCTAAAGCTATCGATAACAGTGCCATCCATGGTGATCTAAAGCTATCGCTAACAGTGTCATCTGTAGTGGTCTAAAGCTATCGCTAACAGTGTCATCTGTGGCGGTCTAAAGCTGTCTCTAACAGTGTCATCTGTGGCGATCTAAAGCTGTCTCTAACAGTGTCATCTGTGCTGTCTAAAGCTGTCTCTTACAGTGTCATCTGTGGTGGTCTAAAGCTATCGCTAACAGTGTCATCTGTGGCGGTATAAAGCTGTCTCTAACAGTGTCATCTGTGGTGATCTAAAGATGTCTGTAACAGTGTCATCTGTGCTGTCTAAAGCTGTCTCTAACAGTGTCATCTGTGCTGTCTAAAGCTGTCTCTAACAGTGTCATTTATGGTGGTCTAAAGCTATCGCTAACAGTCATCTGTGGCGGTATAAAGCTGTCTCTAACAGTGTCATCTGTGGTGATCTAAAGATGTCTCTAACAGTGTCATCTGTGCTGTCTAAAGCTGTCTCTAACAGTGTCATCTGTGCCAGTCTAAAGCTGTCTCTGACAGTGTCATCTGTGGCGGTCTAAAGCTATCGCTAACATCTAACTATCTAAACGTCTGACACGGGGCTGAATCTAAACACATAATACGGGGCTGAATTTAAACACATAACATGGAGCTGAATCTAAACACATAACACGGGGCTGAATCTAAACACCAAACATGGGACTGAATCTAAACATCTAACATGGGGGTGAATCTGAACACCTAACACAGGCTGAATCTAAACACCTTACATGGGTCTGAATCTAAACATCAACACAGGTCTGAATCCAAACATCTAACACAGGGCTGAATCTAAACACCTAACATGGGGCTGAATCTAAACACCTATCTAACACGGGGCTGAATCTAAACACCTAACTAACACAGGACTGAATCTAAACACCTAACTAACATGGGGCTGAATCTAAACACCTCAAAAGTGGCTGAATCTAAGCACCTAAGACGGGGCTGAATCTAAACACATAACACAGGGCTGAATCTAAACACGTTACAGGGGATGGAATCTAAATACCTAAAACAGGCTGAATCTAAACACTGAACATGGGGCTGAATCTAAACACCTAACCTGAGGCTGAATTTTAACACCTTACTAACACAGGGCTGAATCTAAACACCTAACTAACACGTTGATAAGTTGAAACGCCTAACACGGGGCTGAATCTAAACATCTAACACGGGGTTGAATCTAAACACCTACAACGGGGCTGAATCTAAACTCTTAACGTAGGATTTAATCTTAACACCTAACAAAGGGTTGAATCTAAACAACTTACTAACACGTTGATGAATTGAAACGCCTAACACGGGGCTGAATCTAAATATCTAACACGGGGCTGAATCTTAACACCTACAACGGGGCCGAATCTAAACACTTAACGTGCTACTGAGTCTTAACACCAAACATGGGGCTGAATCTAAACACCTAATTAACACGGGGGTGAATTGAAACACCTAACATTGGGCTGAATCTAAACACCTAACATTGGGCTAAATCTAAACACCTAACATGGGGCTGAATCTAAACATCTAACATTGGGCTGAATCTAAACACCTAACATGGGACTGAATCTAAACACTTAACGTGTTTCTGAATCTTAACACCTACAACGGGGCTAAATCTAAACACCTACAACGGGGCTGAATCTAACCAACTAATTATAACTCACACAGGCTGAATCTAAACACCTAATATGGGACTGAATCTTAACACCTGACATCGGACTGAATCTAAATATCACACATGGGACTGAATCTAAACACCTTACTAACACTGGGATGAATCTAAACATCTTACTAACACAGGGCTGAATCTAAATACCTAACATGAGGATGAATCTAAACACCTCACTAACACGTAGCTGAAACTAAATACCTAAGACGCGGCTGAATCTAAACACCTAACTAACACGTGGCTGAATCTAAACACTTAACGGGGTACTGAATCAACACGGGGCTGAATCTAAATACGTAACATGGGGCTGAATCTAAACACCTTACACAGGGCTGAAACTACACACCTAACTAACACGGGTTGAATCTAAACAGCTACAACGGGGCTGAATCTAAACTTAACGTAGGATTTAATCTTAACACCTAACACAGGGCGGAATCTAAATACCTAACATGAGGTTGAACCTAAACACCTCACTAACATGTAGCTGAATCTAAATACCGAAGACGCGGCTGAATCTAAACACTTAACTAACACGTGGCTGAATCTAAACACTTAACATGGTACTGAATCTTAACACCTAACACGGGGGTGAATCTAAACACCTAACTAACACGGGGCTGAATCTAAATACGTAACATGGGGCTGAATCTTAACACCTTACACAGGGCTGAATCTAAACACCTAACTAACACGGGACAGAATCTAAACACCTAACACGGGGGTTAATCTAAACACTTAACGTGGTAATGAATCTTAACACCTAACACGGGGTTTAATCTAAACACTTAACGTGGTACTGAATCTTAACATCTAACACGGGGATGAATCTAAACACCTAACAAGGGGATGAATCTAAACAACTAACAAGGGGCTGAATCTTAACACCTAACATGGGGCTGAATCTTAACACCTAACATGGGACTGAATCTAAACACTTTACCGTGATGTGGCTTAATTCAAACGCCTGCTTTGGGAATACAATCACGGCATGAGATCTTAAATTATAAACAGAAAGTGTCGATGTAATTAGTCTTGTGGAAATTCACACACACAGAGAGAGAGAGAGAGAGAGGGAGAGAGAGAGGGTTTATACTTTGTGAAACATCTTTTCAAAGTCAGGATTTCTTTATCAAACCAGCTGTCAGTTTACGACAAAGTTGCCAGGGAAACAAATTTTGTATACAAATTGTCACTGTTCGACTGTTTTCATTTTGATTGAAATTGCTGAATGATATTTACCTTGAAAATAGAACGTACAACCATCTAAAGAAAATAATAAAATAATTGTTAATAATAACAATAATAGTAATATTTATTGCTCAAACACAATTTACATCATTGGTAAAGGCAATATAAAAAGTATATCATTCATTGGAATATACTCAAAGTCAAAAAGGCGCCACAAGGATGAAACTTTCCATTATTAGTTACAAAATCTTACATTTTAAAACAAATTATAACAAAATTTGGAATTTTAATTTTTTAGACAGATTTCACTGTTTATATTTCTTAAACTGTCTCTATTTTTTCGATTCGTGAAAAATAATTCAAGATATAAACCTTGTCGTCTGCAGATTGTGTCTCCGATCTTATTTTGAAATATTTTGTAGGTAGGTAACTGTATTTGGAGCGTAATCAAATACGCCATTTAAGTAAAATACTTGCATTTTATATAATTAGTAGAGTTGCAACGAAATTGAACTCGACGATTGACATGGTGATGCTGGCGGATTTTCCAGATTTTTTCTTAATAAAACGCTAGCAGTTATTGAACTAATATTTGGTATGTGAGTCTATCATCATAAGGTTTAAATCTGGTTTGAGTTTCGTCCCGGTTTAGTGATGTTTGGTGAAATTATGGGCCTTGGAGAATTTCTTTAAAATACCAGTTTTCCGGACTTTTTAAAACGCTTCCAGATATTAAACTAATATTTAGTTTATGAGTATATGAGTTATAGATCAAGTTTGAGTTTCGTTCCGGTTTAGTGATTTTTATGAAATTTTGGGCCTGGTGGACCCATTCTTTAAAATAACAGTTTTCCTAACTTTTTGTAAGCGTATGCAGATATTAAACTGGTATTTAGTATGCAAATCTACCATCTTGACTTACAGATCAATACAGTGATTATACGGCAGTAGCGGATCATTAGTGCAATATTCACTGCTCCCCGAAAAAATCATCGCAGCCGATTGTAATTTTTTGGTATTAGCAATTGATATTTCCCCAACGGTTTCAAATTATCATTGAATAATAAAAATCGTCCGACTATAAGTATGGGCAATCCACCCGTTTTGTATCCCATGTATTTACGTCAGTAACGAATCAATTTGTGAGTAGCGGATCACGCCACCTAGTGTCAAGAAAACGACAGGGAATCAACTCAAAACATAATTACTTTGAGTTTTCATCATTCAATTGCAAAAATTACAAATCATGAAACAGTATAAAAAAATTAACCGTAATATATCAACAAATAACATAATTTAAATAAATAAAAAAAAACAAATCATCAACAGGTTTCTGATATAAATGTAATAATAAATTAAGTCAATTAACATTGTCTTGAATACTGAAATATAAAAGCAAAGAATGGTGAAGAAAAAAAATAATATTGTGCCTTATATTTTATGACATACTGTTGTCCATGAAGATTTTATTTTAACAAGAACAGTGTATACAAACAACGATACATATTGGGAGTGTACAATGTGCATCATATGTCCAAAATTGTTACCAGACAAAAATATAGAATGGAATAAAACTTTAATGGTCTTAATCATAAAAGTATAAAGAATATATAGGGTTGGATATTAATTAATGTATTAATTCAATATATTCGAATCTTATATTGATTATCCTTCAAGCATGATAATTATGGTTTCCTTAAAACGCCCATTGATCTGGTATTATCATGATAAATAAGATAGCGGCATAGCATGACAATGGACCCATCTTTCTCATGGGGTCAAGGAGGAAAGCTCCAATAGTCTCTGCATTGTTTATTTACAATTTACTTCAAGATATACATCAGGCGCAAAATTTATTTTTTCTTAAGAAATGTTACGAACCCCCATTTTCATTAGCCTTTTGAGAGGCCCCCTGTTTACAGCAGCTGATCCGTTATTGCCGTACTTGCACCCTTCGGAAAACGGGTTTTAATTTTTATTGTCAAGAACTGTAAAGCTCAATAAAAGTTTATGTCTTGAAAGAAGATATATTAACGGTTGTAAATAGCTATTGCAATCATTTCAAATTACCTTTGAAAGTATTGAACACGTCGTCCGAATCGAAAGTAAGTGTTTGGAAAGTTGAGACGCTTATGACATTCGCATGAAAAAGCCAAGAATTAAAATAATAGGACGTTTATTAACAAAAATGATATGTAGAATGAAGTAAATTTATCAGTATTAAAGAAATATATCCTAATTGTATTGGTTTCTCGTAATGATAGGGAAAAAATCAACTTTATTTTAAAAAATGATCCGCTACTGACTGAGATCCGCTACTACCGTAAGCACTGTACTTGCATATATTGAACTCATATTTTGCATGTGAATCATACATCATATAGAATATGAAATTACAACTCGACTTGGTCACCTTGGTGATGATACAAACCATGCATAATCTTTTTCACCACTTTTTTCCCCGAGACATACTTTTACTTTGCAGATATAGAGAGCACAACTGACAATAAACATTACACTAAGTGGCGTCTTACAATTGATGACAAGAAATTAAGATGACATTCAAGTGTTGATTGTTTACTAACTTTTTTCAAGGAAATTTTAAGTGCCACAAATACTACACTAAGATACTCCGATAACTGGCAATACCACTACCAATCCTGTTTATAAAACTACAGATATGTACTGAGACACCTGGTTATTACACTGCCGATATATACTGAGACGCCTGGTTATAACACTACCGATATATACTGAGACACCTGGTAATAACACTACCGATATATACTGAGACGCCTGGTTATAACACTACCGATATATGCTGAGACACCTGATAATAACACCACTGATATATACTGAGACGCCTGGCTATAACACTACCGATATATACTGAGACGCCTGGTTATAACACTACCGATATATACTTACACACCTGGTAATAACACTACCGATATATACTGAGACGCCTGGTTATAACACTACCGATATATACTGAGACGCCTGGTTTAACACTACCGATATAAACTGAGACGCCTGGCTATAACACTACCGATATAAACTGAGACGCCTGGTTATAACACGACCGATATATACTGAGACGCCTGGTTATAACACTACCGATATATACTGAGACGCCTGGTTATAACACTACCGATATATTCTACACACCTGGTAATAACACTACCGATATATACTGAGACGCCTAGTTATAACACTACCGATATATACTGAGACGCCTGGTTTAACACTACCGATATAAACTGAGACGCATGGCTATAACACTACCGATATATACTGAGACGCCTGGTTATAACACTACCGATATAAACTGAGACACCAGGTAATAACACTATCGAGATATACTGAGACACCTGGTAATAACACTACCGATATATACTGAGACGCCTGGTTATAACACGACCGATATATACTGAGACGCCTGGTTATAACACCACTGATATATACTGGGACGCCTGGTTATAACACCACCGATATATACTGAGACGCCTGGCTATAACACTACCGATATAAACTGAAACGCCTGGTTATAACACGGCCGATATATACTGAGACGCCTGGTTATAACACTGCCGATATATACTGAGACGCCTGGTTATAACACCATCGATATATACTGAGACACCAGGTAATAACACTACCGATATATACTGAGACACTTGATAATAACACCACTGATATATACTGAGAAACCTGGTTATAACACCATCAATATATACTGAGACGCCTGGTTATAACACTACCGATATATACTGAGACGCCTGGCTATAACACTACCGATAAAACTGAAACGCCTGGTTATAACACTACCGATATATCCTGAGACGCCTGGTTATAAACACTATCGATATATACTGAGACACCTGGTAATAAAACCAATGATATATACAGAGACACCTGGTTATAACACCAGATATATACTGAGACACCTGGTAATAACACTTTCGATATATACTGAGACACCTGGTAATAACACCACTGATATATACTGAGAAACCAGGTTATAACACTACTGATATATCCTGAGACGCCTGGTTATAAACACTATCGATATATACTGAGACACCTGGTAATAAAACCAATGATATATACAGAGACACCTGGTTATAACACCAGATATATACTGAGACACCTGGTAATAACACTTTCGATATATACTGAGACACCTGGTAATAACACCACTGATATATACTGAGACACCTGGTTATAATACCATCGATATATACTGAGATACCTGGTAATAACACTACCGATATATACTGAGATACCTGATAATAGCAACAGAGATATATTCTGAGACACCTGGTTATAACACCATCGATATATACTGAGACACCTGGTTATAACACCATCGATATATACTGAGACACCTGGTAATAACACTACCGATATATACTGAGACACCTGGTAATAACACCACTGATATATACTGAGACATCTGGTTATAACACCATCGATATATACTGAGACACCTGGTAATAACACTACCGATATATACTGAGAAACCTGGTAATAACACCACTGATATATACTGAGACACCTGGTTATAACACCATCGATATATACTGAGACACCTGGTAATAACACTACCGATATATACTGAGATACCAGGTAATAACACTACTGGTATATACTAAGACACCTGGAAATAACACTACTGATATATACTGAGACATAAGATAATAACACTACCGAAATAAACTGAAACCTAATAATAATAATTTTGATATATACTGAGATACCCCGTTATAACACTACCGATATATACTGAGATACCAGGTAAAAACACTACTGATATATACTGAGACACCTGGAAATAACACTACTGATATATACTGAGACACCTGGTTGTAACACTACCGATATATACTGGGAGACCTTGTTATAACACTTCCGATATATACTGAGACACCTGGTAATAACACCACTGATATATACGAAGACACCTGGTTATAACACCATCGATATATACTGAGATACCTGGTAATAATACTACCGATATATACTGAGATACCTGGTAATAGCAACAGAGATATATTCTGAGACACTTGGTTATAACACCATCGATATATACTGAGACACCTGGTTATAACACCACTGATATATACTGAGACACCTGGTTATAACACCATCGATATATACTTACACACCTGGTAATAACACTACCGATATATACTGAGACGCCTGGTTATAACACTACCGATATATACTGAGACGCCTGGTTTAACACTACCGATATAAACTGAGACGCCTGGCTATAACACTACCGATATAAACTGAGACGCCTGGTTATAACACGACCGATATATACTGAGACGCCTGGTTATAACACTACCGATATATACTGAGACGCCTGGTTATAACACTACCGATATATTCTACACACCTGGTAATAACACTACCGATATATACTGAGACGCCTAGTTATAACACTACCGATATATACTGAGACGCCTGGTTTAACACTACCGATATAAACTGAGACGCATGGCTATAACACTACCGATATATACTGAGACGCCTGGTTATAACACTACCGATATAAACTGAGACACCAGGTAATAACACTATCGAGATATACTGAGACACCTGGTAATAACACTACCGATATATACTGAGACGCCTGGTTATAACACGACCGATATATACTGAGACGCCTGGTTATAACACCACTGATATATACTGGGACGCCTGGTTATAACACCACCGATATATACTGAGACGCCTGGCTATAACACTACCGATATAAACTGAAACGCCTGGTTATAACACGGCCGATATATACTGAGACGCCTGGTTATAACACTGCCGATATATACTGAGACGCCTGGTTATAACACCATCGATATATACTGAGACACCAGGTAATAACACTACCGATATATACTGAGACACTTGATAATAACACCACTGATATATACTGAGAAACCTGGTTATAACACCATCGATATATACTGAGACGCCTGGTTATAACACTACCGATATATACTGAGACGCCTGGCTATAACACTACCGATATAAACTGAAACGCCTGGTTATAACACTACCGATATATCCTGAGACGCCTGGTTATAAACACTATCGATATATACTGAGACACCTGGTAATAAAACCAATGATATATACAGAGACACCTGGTTATAACACCAGATATATACTGAGACACCTGGTAATAACACTTTCGATATATACTGAGACACCTGGTAATAACACCACTGATATATACTGAGAAACCAGGTTATAACACTACTGATATATCCTGAGACGCCTGGTTATAAACACTATCGATATATACTGAGACACCTGGTAATAAAACCAATGATATATACAGAGACACCTGGTTATAACACCAGATATATACTGAGACACCTGGTAATAACACTTTCGATATATACTGAGACACCTGGTAATAACACCACTGATATATACTGAGACACCTGGTTATAATACCATCGATATATACTGAGATACCTGGTAATAACACTACCGATATATACTGAGATACCTGATAATAGCAACAGAGATATATTCTGAGACACCTGGTTATAACACCATCGATATATACTGAGACACCTGGTTATAACACCATCGATATATACTGAGACACCTGGTAATAACACTACCGATATATACTGAGACACCTGGTAATAACACCACTGATATATACTGAGACATCTGGTTATAACACCATCGATATATACTGAGACACCTGGTAATAACACTACCGATATATACTGAGAAACCTGGTAATAACACCACTGATATATACTGAGACACCTGGTTATAACACCATCGATATATACTGAGACACCTGGTAATAACACTACCGATATATACTGAGATACCAGGTAATAACACTACTGGTATATACTAAGACACCTGGAAATAACACTACTGATATATACTGAGACATAAGATAATAACACTACCGAAATAAACTGAAACCTAATAATAATAATTTTGATATATACTGAGATACCCCGTTATAACACTACCGATATATACTGAGATACCAGGTAAAAACACTACTGATATATACTGAGACACCTGGAAATAACACTACTGATATATACTGAGACACCTGGTTGTAACACTACCGATATATACTGGGAGACCTTGTTATAACACTTCCGATATATACTGAGACACCTGGTAATAACACCACTGATATATACGAAGACACCTGGTTATAACACCATCGATATATACTGAGATACCTGGTAATAATACTACCGATATATACTGAGATACCTGGTAATAGCAACAGAGATATATTCTGAGACACTTGGTTATAACACCATCGATATATACTGAGACACCTGGTTATAACACCACTGATATATACTGAGACACCTGGTTATAACACCATCGATATATACTGAGACACCTGGTAATAACACTACCGATATATACTGAGACACCTGGTAATAACACCACTGATATATACTGAGACATCTGGTTATAACACCATCGAAATATACTGAGACAGTTGGTTATAACACCACAGATATATACTGAGGCACCTGGTTATAACACCACAGATATATACTGAGATACCAGGTGATAACACTACTGGTATATACTGAGACACCTGGAAATAACACTACTGATATATACTGAGACATAAGGTAATAACACTACTGAAATAAACTGAGACCTAATTATAACATTTCTGATATATACTGAGATACCCGGTTATAACACGGCCGATATATACTGAGATACCAGGTAAAAACACTACTGATATATACTGAGACACCTGGAAATAAGACTATTGATACTAGTATATACTGAGACACCTGGTTGTAACACTACCGATATATACTGAGACACCTGGAAATAACACTTCCGATATATACTGAGATACCCGGTTATAACCATGATAACACTACCGATAGATATAGCGAGACACCTGGAAATAACACTTCGGATATATACTGAGATACCCGGTTATAACACTACCGATAGATATAGCGAGACACCTGGTAATAACACTTCTGATTTGTACTGAAACACCAGGTTATAACACTACCAGTATATACTGAAACGCATGGTTAGTGCTGATCAAGTACCTCATCTTGAGTCACCTGAAAAATATTTCAGCTTACCATATGAAATGCTAGTCATTGGAACATTTTCGTAAAATAATTAACTCAGTATCTTTTCAATAAACATGTTTTGGTTTTTATTTGATTTTTAGACACCATTGAGGAATACTAAATAAGAGGTATAATTAAGTGTCGTCCGTCGTTTGACGATCTAGCTTCGAAGCTGAAGAGAACACATGTGTCTGGCGTAGGCTGATCTTTCAATTATGTGATTGGTCTGCAAATGTGTCTCTTTCTTGAACCTCGACAAAAGTAGGCGTGGCCACTTAACAACATTCCACATCAATCGATTTAAAATCGGTAAAACTATATAATACTGTATAACGATGTTGATATTGTATCATAATGGCGAGGGTAATTCAAACAGTCGTGTTTTTGTGTATATTAATTTTATTTCAACGAGTCATCTGCAAAGAAATACCAATACCTAATTTCAATGAACAATTAAGCGAAAGTATTTCGCAATTATTTGATGGATATGTAAATGTCATCCAAGATGGGAGACAAAGTAAAGCACAGTACTCTTACAATCCTAGATCACCACAAAACAGCTTACGAGAGACCGATGTAAGCGTCCAAAAGAAGGACTCAGAAAGCCAAGAGATGGAAGAAAGTCACAAAGAGAAGATCATGAGCGGCCATAATGACCCAGTAAACACAGAGAAAGAAATAAGTAGTCAAATGCAAGATTTCAAATTTCAAGATAACAGTGGCAAAAATGTACAACTTTCTCATTTTTCCTTTAATCAGTCGAGTTACGGAATAAATCCTATAAAAACAGCTACGATAGTTAAGCGACAAATTGGACCGCCTCCCACTCCTCCACCGTCACCACCGTTCACTAATCAATGTTTTGTGACCAGTAGTTGTCATATCAACAGAGGTAAACCAACACCACTTTGTTATTGTGATACGTTATGCCATTTATACAAAGACTGTTGTTTTGACATCTACAATTATTCTGAACAAGAAGAACGCGATTTTCTTCAAGATCATTATCAGTTAAAGCCGTATACGATATGCCAGGAAAAAATGTATCGTATATTTGGAGTGCATATGGTATACATGTGCCCAGAAAATTTCAAAGATACCAGTATTAGTCAGAAATGTTATGACTTATTCAATTTCATACCAGGAACAGATATCCGTAATGTTTCTTTTAGAAACACATTTTGTGCGGTTTGTCATAGCGGAGTGAAAACGATTACTCCCTGGTCGCTTGCCTTAAAAAAGTCAGAGATTGTACAATGCACAAATTTAGACAATTGGGATTTGTTTAAAATAAGTTCAATGGCAATCCAGAATTTCTCACTTTTTCTGAATACCTCGTGTTTTTATTTGTTTTACCTACAAAAAAATTCTTCGATTTTACCAAGGATGTGTATTCCTGAACAGACTTTGAATTTACCTTATCCGATCGACTCCGAGTGTAGAAACTATATGAATCCTGGTCTTCATTTACAAACATTTGATGTTTTTAAAAATGTCCAATGCCTCCCGAATGACATAAGAAACAAGACAATGTGTATACAGATGGAGACAGAACACAATTGGGTGACTTCATCAAGTTCTGATATTAATGATAAGATTATCTTTAATTTTGGCACTTTAAGTATCGAGAACCAGGAAATGAGTTGTGAAGATGGTTACAAACTGGACAAAGATCGGGTATGTATTCCCTCGATATTTAGGCTTGTTATAATGGTTTATGGTTTACGTTATAATGTTTGTAGTCTGTATGACATTCCAGATATAACAGGTAGAGTTAATATTTGACTACCATGGTGTACCTCGATTTTTGGCGGTTATCAGAGTCGTATCGGCAAATCTAAAAGTTGGGAGGCCAAATTAAAAAAAAATAAGAATGTAAAAATGTAGTACATACCAAAGTAGGAATCTATAAACCATTTTATGTAGTTCAAACCAAAGTAGAGATATATAAACCACTTTATGTAGTACAAACCAAAGTAGGAATCTATAAACCATTTTATGTAGTACAAACCAAAGTAGGGATATATAAAACACTTTATGTAGTACAAACCAAAGTAGGGATATATAAACCACTTTATGTAGTACAAACCAAAGTAGGGATGTATAAACCACTTAATGTAGTACAAACCAAAGTAGAGATATATAAACCACTTTATGTAGTACAAACCAAAGTAGGAATCTATAAACCATTTTATGTAGTACAAACCAAAGTAGAGATATATAAACCACTTTATGTAGTACAAACCAAAGTAGGAATCTATAAACCATTTTATGTAGTACAAACCAAAGTAGGGATATATAAACCCCTTTATGTAGTACTAACCAAAGTAGGGATATATAAACCACTTTATGTAGTACAAACCAAAGTAGGGATCTATAAACAACTCTATGTAGTACAAACCAAAGTAGGGATGTATAAACCACTTTATGTAGTACAAATTAAAGTAGAGATATATAAACCACTTTATGTAGTACAAACCAAAGTAGGGATGTATAAACCACTTTATTTAGTACAAATTAAAGTAGAGATATATAAACCACTTTATGTAGTACAAACCAAAGTAGGGATATATAAACCACTTTATGTAGTACAAACCAAAGTAGGGATATATAAACCACTTTATGTAGTACAAACCAAAGTAGGGATATATAAACCACTTAATGTAGTACAAACCAAGTAGGGATATATAAACCACTTTATGTAGTACAAACCAAAGTAGGTATACATAAACCACTTTATGTAGTACAAACCAAAGTAGGGATATAAAAACCACTTTATGCTGTAAAATTTAGACAGTTCTGGACCGAAGACTAGAAATTCTTCAAGATACAAAGTCTTTAATCATGAAAAACAAATTTTACTGAAAATTATAAAATCATCAAAACTTTCATCATAATTGGATTGTATTAATTATTTTTAGATCTTTTTAATCCCATGAAACTGTATACATGTATGCGGATATAAAAGTGTTAAAAAGTTCTTTCAGGATCAAAACAGTAGGTAATAGGTAACATTCTAACAATAAGAATGCATTCTTGTACAGTTTATTTATAAACAGACTTTAGGGATTATAGAACTCCCGAAGATTAAAAGGCACTGAAATAAACAGCTCATCTCCCCGCCTAAGTTTTAATCTCATTCAGGACAGATCCTAGTGTGAGAAAGTTTGCCAGTTCATTGCCGAAGGTTCATTCTGGGTACTCCGATTTCCTGCCTGCGCCATTCCGGACATACCACCTCGATTAAAGTATAACAGTAAAATTAGAATAAAATACATTATAAGTTTCTAACTGAAATAATGGACTTGGTCATAGTAATGTAATTATACAACAAGTTATGATACACCATAACATTTTTGCGGAACACTTCTGTTTAGTGTGACAAGGTTACTTTTTATTCAGGGTTGCCTAAGGCCAATTCACACGGTGTATCACGATTTATGAATCATGCTTTATAAAACAGAATTGTTTTATAATCCTCGCATGTACACATGTTAAATCAAGGTTTATAATCCAAATCATTTCCCCATTAAAATGATGGAAGAGACACAGGAAGATGAAATTATTATTTTTTGTGCATAATAATAATTTGTTTTGGAATTCAGCATTATCAAAGGCGTATGCGTAGAAAGCGTTTGTGGGTTCGGCCATGGATGACCGTTTTCTGATTGGTCAGTACTAGGTCAGGATATGTTTTATGTATCACAGTATCCACACTGTGTATTTGATTTATAAATCATGATTCATGAATAATGATACACCGTGTAAATTGGCCTTTATCTATAAACATTATACATTCATTGCCTTTGAGTCAGGTACATATGAACAAATGTCCATATCTCCATCAAACAAAAGCAATAAATTGTTTATTATACTGAAAGATTACCATGGCAAGAAAAAAGGCAGAAAGAAAAATATTTCTAAAAAAGACCTGAAAACTCCAGTCCTTCTCCGATTTATTGCTTTTTCTTCTATCGGAAGTTATCGGTGGCAAACGCAAGAACGTCGTGACCGATTCTCTATCGATGACATATCATTGTGACGTCAAGGTGTGTTTCATAGTGATGTTCTCAGAGTTTTTTTCCAGTTTTTTTCAACCTGATCACACGATCCAACGATCCAATCAAATTACAGATAGTATAGTATTTGCCTAGTAAAGGTTTAATAAAATCTTTTGTTCTTTTTGCAGGGAATATGCTTTCCTTATTTTTGCGAACCAGACGATGGAAGGAAATGTTACTTTGATTTTACCGTCAAGAATACACTACATATCAAGAAAATGTTCGCCATCACAAATAGCACCATAGATAACAATTCCTATATATTAAGAGCTGTTCTTGCATTGGTTACAGTTCTTCCCATCGAAGGTTTCCAATTTGAATTGTCTTTCCAGTCCTGTGATTTATACTGTATCGGAAAAGTCAATTGGTTGGAAGGAGCATGCTCATCAGATTTTTGTTGCGGATTCGATCTTAATTTCGTAATTCATGTAACATCTCAACATTCAATTTCAGAACTTCTGAACTTGGATAAGATACAGAAGATTGTTTGGTCTTACAGTGAACGTAACTATGACAACGGGAATATAATAACCACTAGGTTTAAAGGTGATCGACAGATAGTCACGGGAGCGCCATTGTTCAAACAGAAAATTGATTTTAACAGCATTTCAATTAATGAAATAAAACAGAAAGTAAAGGGTGTTAAATTAAACACATTTTATATTTCGGATAACATGGAGATTAGGGCTACAACATCGTTTGATAATCATAATAAGCTACAACAATTCATTATCACTGATGTCAATTTAAATGAGAGGTATACAAACGAAGCATCCACAGCTATCCAATATGTCTTCAACATTATTGTAGTATTGCTGTGTGGAACTGTCGCTATTTAACTTTGAAATTATGTCATCTAAGTTCTGTCTTATACAGGGATGTCATGGCCACTCACAGGTAAAAGGGCGCATTCCCAATCTCAAAAGGCATACATAGCAAACAGCTTTCCCCAATTTTGTAGGTAGAAATTCCCGAATTGACTCTACAAGCAAAACTGACATTAATTTCAACATATTTTGCTGAGCTTGTATTAACACACACGATCCAGTTTTTCCCAAAACATCGATTGTTTTCCATAATTTCATTCCAAAGTCGCTTTCCCAAAATGTCTAGGAAAAATGCTAGAGCTGGGCTATAAATATTTAGAAATATTTTTTTCTAAATAAGAATTATGTTAACAGCAATTTTTATTCTCCCCCGCCATGAATATGGCCAGTGTATAATACGTTGCCCATGTCCGTATGTACGTACACCACAAAATCGGTTTCCTTTCTATAAATTTTGTATGAATACATATTATATCGGACAGAAAAACTAGTCTAATGTTAGATAAAGAGAGGTATCAAGATGATATAAACAACAGATATACAGTATGTAAAGATGTGTTTTATACCTTAGGTCATCAAGTCCAAGGTCACAGGACCATAACACTTTGAAACATTGCACGTTTTTATCGCTTCTTCTTTATAACTTTTGAATACAAAGAAGTATCGAAAGTAATATTAATGAGAAATATACAAGGTGGAAAGAGGAAGTGTCAAGTGCAAAATTAAGGTCATCTCTTCTTTTATTTTTTATTCTGAGAACCTTAAAGATTTGAATTACCTTCTGTAAATTGCATCGGTTATAATATTATTATCATTGTTGTGTTGTTGTTGTTTTGTTGTTGTATATTGTATATTATTTATATTGTAAGTTGAATGAAACAAATTTATGTCATATAAGTTCTGTCATATACAAGTTCTGCTTCATATTTAGACTTATACCTGAATTATGACGCCCACGAAAGGCTACATTTGAAACTGTATGACAAATGTGATGACCTGAATTTTTCTTTTGTGAACTTTCCTTTTCTATGCAGCAATATATCTGCTTCTCCTACTTATGGTGTACTTGTTTCCTAATTAATACGCTTGTTCCCACTACAGAGACTTTGTATAACGAAGTAGGCTGCTTGCAAATAAATTGTTGACTCATGGATATTGCAAGCCTAGGCTTATCAAGGCCCTCAAATTGTTTTATGGTCGTCATCACACTATTGTTGATAAGTTTGATGTCTCTGTGTCCAGGATTGCCTTGGATATATTTGACGTCTCATAGTTCCATGTTCCTTTCACATAATTTTGATTAACACGTGGTGGGTGTAGCTAGCTAAACAGGAGGGGCTTAACCTTCCAGAGCACCGGCCTCACTTTTCTGGTGGATGTTCGCGTGTCTAACCTTACTTCTCGGTTTCAAAGTTTTTACTTTACTTCTGGATTGTGATTCGGACATAGATTAGTATGCTTGTTTTTACTTTACTTCTGGATTGTGATTCGGACATAGATTAGTATGTTTGTTTTTTATTTATACTGTTGAACACAAACAAGAATGCTTTTTGTTTTAATTCCTTAAATTATCCTCATATTTTGTGCACGCTATACTCGTGCCAACTTTTAATATACTGTTTTCTTTTTTATTTTTCACTAACTATACATTTTCCTGCAAAATACTAAATACAACCATCTAGTTATTCATTAATTGTTGATGATTTAAAAGTTTTGGACTAAATGAACAGATCCAAGGTTGGGCTTCGACTTAAAGGTCAACGGTCATCAAAAACCGATTTTAGTACTATTTTCCGAAAGATTACATATTTCTCATTATTTCCCCATTTCCATATTTGTTTAAAGGTCACCGGTCACCATATTTATCAATTTTGTAGTTTGCATTCCTATGGGTAGAGTTGCCAATATCGATGTGTCCGACGATTTTACACACCTAACCCTTAGCTGTAATACTCCTAAAACTTACCTTAAAGAACTGCTAATACTCGGTAATTTCTGTCACCGCTCGTATCTTTCCGGCGACCTTATTGATGAAGTACATGAAGAAAGACATATTACCTTTAATTGTATCCATGTGTAAAATGGGGGTTTGTGTGACATTTTAAAGGGTTTTAAACTTTGATTTCAAGTCAAAATGATATATTATGTCAAGTTTGGATATAATAATACAAAAACAAACATACTAATCCATGTCCGAATCACAATCCAGAAGCAAAGTAAACACAAACATACTAATCCATGTCCGAATCACAATCCAGAAGCAAAGTAAAAACAAACATACTAATCCATGTCCGAATCACAATCCAGAAGCAAAACTGACAAGTTAGACACGCGAACTTCCACCAGGGCAGTAAGGCCGAGTGATCCAAGCTCTACCATAGCGAATTAATTGGGAAAAAAACACACCATAAGCAGGAGAAGTTATTTTTAAACCTGTAATTTTATGTTTCCGTTGTACAATATACTACAGGTCTTTGACCCGGTTTCTACTCGAAAATGTGTTCTTTTGATAAAAACATGGGTAAATAATAATAATAATAATAATAATAATAATAATAATAATAATAATATAATAATAATAATAATAATAATAATAATAATACATTGATTTTAATCTAAAATGAAATTAAAATGAGACAATTTCTAAAACAAATAAATTAAAATCAATTTGAGGTCAATTGGTATTACAGCTGTACAAGAGAGTAGAAAGAAATTTAAAAGAAAGAAAAATCAAACCACAGAATCTAGTCAAAGGAACTCGAAAATGATATGTGTTTATATTTATTGATAAATTATTATTTTTTTATCAATTATTTTATAAATAAATAAGTAAATAAATAAAACATTCAAAGGAGATGTAAAGATAATTAATTAAAGATAAACAATTATAAATAATTAAGGGATATTAATATTAATGAAAATAATGTAAATAATATTTTGAATAAAAAACGAAAATATTTTTTTATTAATTCGTTGTTATAAAAAAAAAAAATAATAAATCAATAAATAAATTTCAAAAGAAATATAAAATTTTGTTTTGTAATTATAGTATATGTACTTAAAGCAAACAAAAATATTTATTTATTTATTTTTTTTGTTATGTTTATTTTTTTTTATTTTCTGCTGAAGGAAATATCCAATACAAAAAATAAATATATATATATAACAACATGAGAAGGTACTCCTGATGAATCTGGATGATAAACACAGTTTACTTTACAAGCTTTAGGATAACTTGGATAACACCTTCTGCGTCACTTCCGGTTTAAATTTGTGCTCTTTTACTACCAAAGGCAGATAACACCGTGTGCCACCAGTTTTACGACTTAATTTTTCGCTGTAAAAAAGACAGAAATGATAAAAATACCATTTGTGGCTAAATCGACTCTTTGTTATGTAACCTTTTGGAAAATAGTACTAAAAAGCCTGTGACCGATAACCTTTATAACTTGAAATCAATGCAGGACATTTGACCTTCAGTTAGGCGTGCTAAAATAAGAATAATATAAGCTTGTTTCAATTCTTATTAAAAAGGTTAATTATACTGCATTGATGACTTTTGTAGAATACGTCTTTTAATTATGACGTTATGTTTTCCGGAAAGTCCCTTTTCTATTTTTTAATTGAAAAGTGGTCCGCCAACTTTTTGTTACTCTTTATAGCGTTGAAGTGGTCCGCCAACAATTTATCGACTTTTTGAGGCATTTTTTTTTAAATATTGCAATATGTATCACTGCAATTGACCAATCAGAGAAAAGGAAAACAATCAGTCATATAATAATATGCCATATTTGTGTGAAAATTCCAAATGTTGTATTTTTTCCTTCTCATGTTAGCGAAGTAGGGTGGCATATTGGTATTTACGGCGCTGTCGTAAGCGTTACCATGGTAACGGATAACATTTAAAACATACAAAAAACTACATGTAATTGGATTATTGAAATACAAAACATTGACTTAGGGTCAGCATTTCAATTTTTGTTACAGATAAATGAGAAATTTCTTTGAAATAAATATTCATTTCTTGTAAAATTGAAAAAAAAAATCTGTAAATGTTGTAATTTAAGAGATTTAGTCGAATAAAGACTTTTTAATAGTAAGTCCTTTAAATCTTTGAGAATAATTGAGATATTCATCTCAAATTTGCAGGTTATGTTATTGACTCTTGATGCGTTAGAAAAATACAAACATCTGAAAATGCGATTATTGCCCATTTTCCCAGTTACATTTCAGGTCTTGAAGATAAGGTTATCAATGTAAAGGACCCTGATTTTTCAGTTCTTAGATGATGGTACTTGAACACCAGTGGTATAAGACGGCAATTACATTGAAAAAAAAAAGGTGAATTTGATCCG